>JANBXA010000651.1:40800000-41400000 GCA_030556225.1 Cricetiscus sungorus | reverse complement strand
TGTTTCCTTCCTTCCTTCATTCCTTCCTTCCTTCTTATTTTTTTTTTTTTTTTTAATTCAGTCTCACTCTAATAGCTTCACATATCACTCTGCCATTACCTGTGTCTCTAAAACACAATGTCTACCAGGCTTACCTTTGAAAGTTTTGTTGCATACCCCCATGACTCCCAAAGGTCAGCCTTTTGCATACCTGAAAAACTAGTATTCTGTAAGAGTCAGTATCATGTCACTTGTGTGGGCTGTAAAGGGCCTGCTGGAAACATCTCTGTATCTGCTTTTGAGTGAGTGACTTTACAGATAACAAGTTCTAGATACCCAAGTCTCAAGGATGTTCCTTTGGAGTGGTATGCCTCCAGGCTTTCTTATGAAATGAAAGTACTTGAAATGAGTTTAAAGCTTTGTACCTATGAGCTTGCAAAAACCACCTGCTGAAATCCAGAGATGACCTCAAGCTATCTTTCTTGTCCTGGTAAAAAGTATCTGCTTCCTTCAATGGAGCTAATCTATAGCAACTGCTTTTCTTCTCACCAAATACAAGCTTCCCAGTATTTTCAATGTTGGTTTTTTTTTTTTTTCTTGTTCCTTGCTATCCATTGGTTATGAAATATCATTCCATAAAAGATTTAGGTGTTGAAAGCTTGATTCCCCAGCTGGTGAATCTAATTCTTAAAATCTCATAAAGGTTTTGGCTGTAGCAATGGCTCAATATAATGATGAATCTTTAATAATATAATCTCATGATAGGAAGAGAGGACTAGTTTTAAAAGGCAGTGCCTAAGACATTCACTTGAAACATATCCTGCCTATGATCTCTGTCTTATATTCTCTGCCTCTCAGCTGCCATGAGGAATGGCCCTGTGTTTCAGCTCAAGTCCAAAGGAAGGGGACAACCACACCCCTCATTGTTACTGTAAATTTTATTCAAAGAAGCAGGAGTACCTATGCTTTCTTCTGAATGCAGTTCTGCTTAGAAATTTCTACTGAGAGATTAGTTAGGTCATAATTTTTAGTATCCACCTAGAAAGTATTAGGGCAGAAACATAAGTAAATTCTTTGTCAGAATACAGTGTACATGACCTCTATTCTGATTTCCAATAATGTTTTAATTTCTATGTGTGGTGGTTTGAATGAAACTGGAACAGATAGGCTCTTAGGAAGTAGCACTATTTGAAAGGATTAGGATTGTTTGGCTTTGTAGGAGGAAGTAACCACTGGAGGTGGGCTTTGAGGTTTTAACTGCTCAATCCTTGCCTAGTGTCTTTTGCTGCTGCCTGCAGATCTAGATGTAGAACTCTCAACTACTCCTCCAGCACCCTGTTCCCCTGTGTGTAGCTATGCTCCCTGCCATGATAGCAATGGACTCAAGTTCTCAATGTAAGCAAACCCCTGTATAAGAAATGTAGTTGTCTCCAGGTGTTGGTGGCTCATGCCTTTAATCCCAACACTCAGGAAGCAGAAGCAGGCAGATCTCTGTGAGTTCCAGGCCAGCCATTCTACAGAGTTAGTTCCAGGACAGGTTCCAAAGCAATACAGAAAAACCCTGTCCTGAAAAACAAGCAAACAAAATAGAAAAAGAGCTATAGTGTCACTTCACAGCAATAGAACACCGAAAACTGATGAAGTATGCCTTACATTTTCCATTTCTGCCACAAACTGAGTCTTCCAACTACATATCAGAATTGTCACACCAAAACTGTTGCTCGAATTCTAAGTCTATAACTATAAACTTTTCTAAAATCTTTCTACAAAACCAACTCAGAATTTCTTCTTATCACTTCAGTTATAATCAGAGCAGAAAACACATTAATCTGCATCAATTTTCTGCATATTTAAGCTTTTTGCTATTCTGACAAAATATGTGAGATTCTAAGTTGAAAGGGAAATAGGATTTATCTTGGTTCATGGCTTAGGAGTTTTGTACCCTGTGCACTTGGCACTTGGTTTAGATCTATGACAGTACACTATTCTAGGAGTAGACAGTGAGGGAAGAATATTCACTTCCTAATTTCTGGGAAATGAAATGAAGAGACATGAATACTCAGGATCCCACCTAATATCTCCTAGAGAGTCATGGATTAAGACCTCAGTGTGACCCTTAAAGTTTCATAATTTCCAGGTGGCATCACAGCCTGATAATCACTCTTTTAACCAAGAGTCTTTGGGAGACCCTTCTGCATTTGCTGCCATTATCATTTTTGTGATCAAGCATCTAACATGAGGCTGATGTTGGGGTAAGGGTTTAATTTTTCCCATTATTTGAGGGGACATGGACAATCATGGCAGGGGAAGAATGGTGATGGGACCAGATCCTGTCCTCAGCAGCTGAATTATGAAGCTACTTATTCACATCTTAGCAGATCAAAAAACAGAGAGTTTAGTTCATAATCATGGCTGTTCCAGAACACATGAGGCCTGCTCCTCAGCATCACACTTCCTCATTTCTACATCCTAAAGGTTTAACAGCTGCCATCAAATAGTGCCACAAGTTGGGCATCAATGTCCAAATACATAACTGTGGGGCACCTTTGACATTTAAGCCACCGACAAAATTTTGGTTTATTACTTTCTTAAAATCAAAAATGTTTTAGTCTAACTTCAAATATCTCTATATTATTAGAACATCAATACTGTTCAAATGACCAAATCAAAAACCTCTGACAGACATTCTTGGAAACTTCTTACCTGGGCGCCACTGTACAATAGTAAAAAGAAAACAAGTTTAAAACTTGTCAAAACCCAATGACACTCAGTAAAGAAGTATTGGTACTTCAAAGTAGAGTAGTAAAGACATAGTAGAGAAATAGTAATGATGATGATGATGATAACAATAATAATACCCTTGAGACAAAACATCAAATCCTACATTCCATGCCAAGCATCCTAGACTACAATGTGCCCAGGTAGCCTTAGCCCTATAGGACTTCTGGCTTGCACAATTGAACAGGCTCTACTTAGTACCTGAAGTTTTCCTTTGGGACTGTCTGTCATCTTTCCCATTTCTAATACCCTGGGATCTCCAATGAAGTTGGATTCACCTTCATATTTTTATGCAAACCCTACTCAGGGGCAATCTTCAAGTTACATGACCCTGAATTGCCTGTCTTCAGAAGCTTACTGAAATCTTGTTGCAAGCTTTTTCAAAACCAAAGCTCCTACAGTCTACATCGCAGCAAAAGCATCACTCTATGGATATTGCTGCCAAGTTTTCCTGACAGCCCTAGATGGAGCCCAGTATCCTTTCACAACAACTATAGTGACATCTGAGTAATATCTCACTGCACTAGCAAAACATTAATCTGGATATTTTGATTGGCATAAGGTGTAATGAAAGCTTGGGGTGGGGGAGGTAACCTCTCTTTATATGTTTATTTTTTTTTCTTTTGAGAGCGTGCATGTTTACATGTTGGAGCCTTTTATGAATGGGGTTCTGTCCTTAAGGCCCCTTTACTATTGTGCCGGTGAGGAGTATGAGATTTCATTAATGTTGCTAGTTTTTTCCATAATCACAACAGCTTTGTCTGTAGCAACTTTGCCCACACATTTAAATTTATTCGGGCTCCTTTTTGAATGAAAAATATCTTTTTACATCCTGTACTACATTCTGTTTTCTCTCAGTATAAATCTTGATAAAAGTAGTAAGCAATAACATACCAAAGCTCAAATTCCCTGACATTTTAAATTCTTATTTGCTAAATAAGCAAGTCCATTGTAGTCTTCTTTAATTCAGAGACACTCAAATTTTAAATACACCAGTAGAATATATGTAGCTTATTTGCCAGAATGTAATAAAATTGTCTTTAAAAAAAATCCCACCAAAAAAAGTCATTAGTCCCTACAGAAGCCTTGGGAGTGTTTACTGCCAACCTTTCTATTGGTATCTGGCTCATCCACATTTCCTCCAGAATCTCCCATTAAGTTTTCCTTAAAGCACTGTGTGTCTTCTCTCATTCACAATTCCAAGCTTTTCATTCTTCCTGCAAACTAATGCCAAAGGCATACAAATCACATGTTCCAATTCAATACTACAACAACTGCATAAATCAGTACTAATTTACCATATTTGGTATTCTTCTCACAGTTTTGATCAAATCCCTGACAAGAAGTAGTTAAAAGTAAAAGGGATTAATTTTGGCTCAAAGTCTGAGATGACTTTGTGCCACATAGGGGGAAGGTATAGCAACAAGACTAAACTTCTAGCAATAGTAGTGTGAGCATGAGGCTGCTTGCTCATATTTAGGTAGATCAGGAAATAAAAATTTAGACCAAAATTAGAGCTGGCTATACCTATGATGTGTTTCCACCAGCAATCCACTTCTCCAACTGTAAAAGGATTTCCTAACTAGCACACCACCACCAGCTTAGGGTCAAGTGTCCAAAATGTGAACCTATGAGAGATATTTCTAATTTACATCTGATTCAATCACATGCTAAAGAGTTTAGTGTGTCACATGATATTCTATATGACTAACTCTTCTTAGATGATATAGTAGATGTTAGAGAATTTATACTCTGTAAACAACTTATTCTCCACATATTCTCCACATATGGAATTTGTTTTAGGGTCAATTTCATATTGGTCTTTGTCTGCAAAGCAAAGTGAGGTCACTTAAGATACCATATTGTATATAATATGTCATTGTTTAAGTTAGTTTTCTAGATAAGTTCAAATCCTAGAATTTTATGTGATGGAAATTTTAGTTGATAGATATTATGACCATTTCAGAGTATGAGTTAGCACTCCTGTGTTTCTGCATTTCTATATGTTTTGAAATTTAATCTTATAGATAGTGAAAATGGAGATTATAGTAAAACTTCAGAACCATCATCCCAACTGCTTATATCTTATTGTCTTTAATATAAATAGGCATGAAATTAACTCCTTTTTGTATATCATGCCTGTATGAAACATCTTAATGAGAGTTTCCCTTCTAAGTGAGGCAATGATTCTAGGAGGAAAAGAAATACTCAATTCTGCTACAGGTGTACAAAATAAAACAAATTATACTTATTTATAATGATTAAGGGATAAAAATACAAAGAAATACACTTTTACTGAGATGTGGTCAGTGAACAGAGTCATCCCATAATTTGACAATTTCAAGGCTTTGTATAGTTCAATTTAAAAATTTCAATGAAACGTGAGTGAAATGGAACTCTAGCTAGAGATAAATTTTCTCAGAATATATAAAGAATGTGGAGAATGAAGAGATGGCTTAGTAGTTAAGAGTGGGCACTACCCTTGCAGAGTAAAAGAGTTTATTACCCATAATCCAACACCCTGTTTTGGTATATATATCCAACTGCACTTATATGCACAGACCCTACAAAGACACACACACATATACATAACTAAAAATAAAATAAATTTTGCCAAAAGAAAGTATAAAGAATGTATACTGTACAATTTGTTAAAATTAGCACAAATCTTAATTTGCATTTAATCCACATTCTTGGCTATGACAATATTGTTGTTAGTTCCATATGAAATTTTCAGTGACTTAAGTCTTTATTGCTAAAATAAAAAATCTGTTTATACCTTTCAGTGAAGAAGTTACTTTACCAAGCAGGCAGTGATAAGCAGGACATTTTGAAAAATAAAATAAATCAATGTGTGTCTTGTGTGAAAGCATTTCCACAGGCTTCATACTATATTTAGACAGAGAGGATTCTGTACCCACCATTTATAAATGTTTGTTGGAGAGGGTTGAATAATGTTAAGTCTCATGATGTTAGTGTCTGAAGCTGGACATGGTGACTTTGTTGTATTTGGCCATATGAAGTTCATTTTTCCAATGATCCAGCACACATTTGACAGATGAAAAGGGAGCATGTGATATTGTTCAAATCAAGTCTGCTTCAGTTAAACAAGGGAAAAGGAAAACTAAACATCAACATGGACTTGTGTAGCTTTAGTCCCCGTAGCTTACATTTTGCTATTTTCAGTCAAAATAAAATCTTGACTATGGTCTCATTTTTGTTGGGGCTAAGAAAAATTTTCACTAGTAAGAAAGCATTTGTTCCTAAAAATTAAGTGAACTACTAATGATTAAAATGATTTATTTCATCTTTTTCCTTTTGACATTACATATATTTTAGGTGTTTTATTATGAATAATATTAAGAATGAGAAAGAATGTTTCAGGTCTGCCAGGACAACCCTGTCTCACACAAAGATTGATCCAACCCTTTACTAGTTAACTTTAAATTCACTTTATTCTTTATTATAAAATCAACTGTACTACGAGTAACGAATTTCTCTTGTAAGAAAGAAAGATTTAAATGGATCTTGGTGAGGTAGACCTTTAAATACAATTGCTGAACCTCATACGCAGTTCTCTTTCATACTAGGGACTAGGTAGTATTTCATTAATTCTCACTTTAAATATTAGTGAACAGAAGTCTTTATAAGAACATAGGAAAAAACAAAGTTACAGTTGAGGAAGATGATGAAGACATTATCCTACATCAATTTGTCATGTGTTGAGACAGAAAATTATATTTATTATCTAAATAACATTTGCAGTATCCCTCATGACTTCTTTATTCTCACAACCAGTATTTAAAATATTAAGTTCATCTAGTAATTGAATTTGTGCCTCCTAAGGTAACCTCTGTTTTCTCCATTTTCCAATTCAATATAGTTATTCTTACATTATTAAAATTATTTTCCTTATAATTGTATTGTTTACTCCCCAGCACAGTTTCACACTATAATTATATTTTGTATGTCATTTAAATACTTTGCCTTGAAGAAAAAATGTCCTGTTCATTCATCATATCTTTAGATACCTCAGTTAATATCTAACAGCAGAAAGAATTAAAAGTCTTTGTCACTAAAATTAAGCCATTCTTCCATATTCTGAATTTATTGTGGGGAGAAAAGCCACAAGTGGGATGATGAAAATGAGTTTTCATACAGTCCATATGACTGAATTTTTCTAAGTGGAGGATAATGAAAATATGTAAGTTTGTCTTTTTCAAAGTTTCCTCTCATAAAGGAGCCATTTAAATTGTGCTCATTTACATATATAGTTGCTCAAGAAACACAAAACCTTAAAAATCCATGTGTTCTGATGTTAGCAAGAAATACACTGAGTAATAAAATTTGAAAAAAACTTTTCAACTTTTACATTTAGAGTGTGTTTATACAATAGGTATACCAATATTTTAACTAAATACTTCTGCGATGTGGCATTTTTTGAGCATTTATACAAATAACGTGCTTACATAGATATAGAAAACTATTTTCTTAAATACATTATTTGTATAAATGTGCACCATAATCAACTTTCTATGTAGGCATCATTGGCCTAGAACTCTGTATGTAGATCAAGCAGGCCTTGAAATCATAGAATTCTGTCTACCTTCATTTTGACAGATTTAGGATTAAAGGTGTATAACATCACACCTAGCTTCCAAATAATATTGGATTAATTTTTAAGGAAAATAAAATAGTTACTACTAATTTCAATCTACATAACAAAGTTATGGTCCATTGACAAATATTTAACAAATGTCGCAAAGCAGGTGGTCATAGATTATGTGAGTAAACAAGATAAGTGTGACCCTGTGCAGGAGAGATGCCTCTGTCTGCCATCAGCTGCAACACTGGAGGGCAGGCCTTGCACCTCATGGGGGCATCACAATAGAGTCAACTGCATTGGTGGAGGTACGGGTGAGGCAGCCCCATAATAGTGAGCATGGGAGGACTGTCCCCCATTACCCACCTGTCATGTGGTGGCATGGGAGAGAAGACCTCCTCTCTCCTCTCTCCCCCACATCAAACCCTGAGGCAGGTGGGAGAAATGGCTTCTGCCCCTCATCATCTACAGCACTCAGGAGAACGTGCCTCATGCCACACCTGGGCAACACAGTAGAGCTCACCCTAAAGGTGTCGGTGTGGGGAATCTGACCCTGAGGATATTGAAGCAGAAGAACTGGCCCTGCCCTTGCTCATCACTGCAAGGGGTGAACTAGCCAGGCCAATGCAGAAGAGCTCACCCTGGGGGTAAGGTCAAGAGAGAGCCGGTGGGCTGAACAACCCTGTTTAACCAGGCTCAGATCCAGGTTATGTGTTGGCCCATCCCAATATAGAGCCCATCTGTAATCTGCTGGAACACATGAACAGACAACTTCTACAACACAGGGCAACAGAAGGATATCCATGAGGACTTCCAGTCAGGGCCCAGAATCCACAACATATCAGAAAGCGGAGGCCTTGAACCAAACCAATGACTCTTTGCAATGAACACTTACAAATAAGGATACAAGGTCAAAAGGGTTTACTGCATGAGTCATATGACACTCGTGTGTCACACTACAGCTTCCATGACAAGACTGATTTTTCTTTTTCTCTCCTTTTTTTTCTCTCTTTTCTTAAATTGCATTTTATTTTGGGAGATAGGTTGGTTGCAAGGGCAGAGTGAGGCTATGAGGGGATGTAGAAATGAATGGGATGGAGATGCATGATGTCAAAGACACAAAGAATAAATAAAAAGAAGAAAAAATGTGTGAGCCTGTGAGTGGATGAGCCAGAGACTGAGACAGCAAACTATGTTCTTTCTTGGTTTCTTCCTCCTGCTTCTTGAATTCCTGCTGTGTTGACTACCCTCAACGCCCTCAATGATGGAATGTCACTACATATATATTTTTGTTGTTATTGCTTTGTTGGTTGGTTTGGTTTTATTTTTTGAAGAGAAATTTGGGCTGTTTGTTTTATTGTGTTTGAGTTAGGGTTTCTGTGTGTAGTCTTAGCTGTCCTGAAACTCTCTTTTTAGACCAGGCTGGCCTCATACTCTGCATCCCAGTGCTGGGTCTAAAGGAGTATGCCTATGCCTTACCAAGCTGTTTTGGTCAGTGATTTATCCTAGCAACAGAATGAAACTAGAACCCCTCCTGGAAATATTGTTAGCAAAGAAGTTTAGGATCAGTACCCTATTTTTTTAGCAAGTCATGTCAAAGGAGGGAGTAGAGTAAGAGTGTTCTTTAACAGGACATTTTAAAAGTTTTTGTTTTGCTTTCAGAAACAATATTGTCTAATTCTTTAGATCCTTTGATTTTCAAGTGTGTTCATCACAGGACATCATTTTCATATTGGAAAGAAGTATAAAAGAACTGGAGTTCTTCTTGAAAATATATAAAAATGATTTCTATGCAAAGTTCCTAAATGCTGCATTCTTTTGCCGAACTTTTGTTTTCTTTACAAGCGTACATAAAAATAACTGAATATGTATCTGACATAACACTCTGGAAAAGTAATTTTTAGAATAAACATAGCTTGAATTTTAAACAGTTTTATTCACTAGAACCAAATTTTACTTTTCCTTTCATGGGAAAATACTACTGCAATTCTTAAATACCTCATATTGATGAGGGCTGTACCAGCTGGTTTTGGTGTCAACTTGACACAAGCTACAACCATCAGAGAGGAAGCAGCCTCAATTGAGGAAATGTCTTCATGAGATCTGCTGTAAGACATTTTCTCAATTAGTGACCAATGCGGGAGGGACTAGCCCTTTGAGGGTGATATCATCCCTGGGCTGGCAGTAAGAAAGCAGGCTGAGCAAGCCAGTGGCTTTTTCATCTGCCTCTGCCTCCAAGATCCTGCCTATTTCAAGTTCCTGAACTGACTTCCTACCATAAAGAATAGCAATGGAGAAGTATAAGTCAAATAAACATCTTTTTTCACCAAATTTATTTTTCCTTTTTTGTTATGGTGTTTATCTCACATAGAAATCCTAACTAAGACAATGACTAAGTAAGTCTTCTTCACTCAAATGGTACAGTTATTTTAAGACACTGCAATTGCATTTCTTTAAAAAGTGAGATAGCAGAGGACTTGAAAGCCTATTGGAAATAAATGAGTTAAGACAATTAATGAAATTTTGATTTAGTTGAAAGACTAAGTTTAACAGGGGGGAGATGACAAAAACTTGTTAAACAGCGTATCAGATTCTGTTCTCTTCAGTAAAGAGTTTCCCTTGAGGAAATATTACTATTATGAAGTTTTAATTCAGAATAATAAAAATCACATTTGTGTCTTTAATAGATGTTGAGTTGTGGTCTTTGTTGTGTGCTGTCTGTGAATCTGCTTCCCGAACATGGCTGGCAAGTGCCCTACCCTGAGTTTGTTACATCAGCAATCCCAACAGTTTCCTTTATTTAAACTCAAAGCCTTATTTTCACTATTGAAATACTGTCCTCATGTTAAATAGGATCTTTATTGGTAGTTTTAGAATGAAGAAGAGAAAACAATTAATGAGGATGACAGAGGGTCATAAAACAGAATACAATGTGATAGAATAATTAAAGAAAGACAGTCAGAATCCAGGTGGTAAATAAGCTACCTTGTTAATGGCTAACAGAGAGGTCACAAGAAAATGAAAAGAAATGAATTAGGTACCAAAATGTGTAAGATGGAAAGGAAGAAAAGGGGCATTCTTAGTAATGATTTTGTTATGAAACTGCTACATTTATTTTATTTTGCTGTACTGTAAATACAGCACAAGCAGAGAACCTGTTCCCACTGAGCTATATCTCCAGCCATATCTCCTCTACAAAGTGCTGAGCTATATATTGTAACAAATAAAGAAATATGATGAATAGTTTATAATAGTGTTAATATTAAAAGCATGTCTGACACTAAGTGCCCTTTTATACAGCATGTGATTTAACTTCTTTTTTTGTATGTTAACTATCTCTGTCAATTGGGTCATAAATTTCCTTTTTATAAATGTAACAGCTGTTGCTACCATGAAAACGACAAATATCATAGGAATGAACTCTCTTGTTATATAGTAGATTGTTTTCAGTTTACCACATATGTGATTTTTCACAATTAAAATGACACGTTTGTTTGCTGATGTGTACCAGGATTCATAAAGTTGACTAAGGCTATTTTTCTTTTGTTGTGTTAATAATTTATCATTTACACTTTAAGCCCTGAGTATAAGGTTAAGCATAAGTACAGTGTACAGTTCCTGTAAGTTCTTTCTTGATTTTACATATTACTAGAATTGATTTTACTCAAGCATTTTGTAACAAAGAAAACCATTGTGTTCAAGATGTCATCGTTTAGAGTTTGATCACATGGGATCCTGGTTTTTTTCTCCCCTAGTCCCACAAGGTAAACAAACACTCAGGAGTTGTGAAATCCACATCCGGGTGGCACTTAGTGATGTCTGTGCATCTCTTGTCATCCTTGGTCAGAGGTAAATGATAGGACATGGGGAAATTGCTGTAATCATTCCTGAGGTTGTGATGTGGCACATTTACAGGTCTGCATGAACAGCTGGATGCTTTCTCAGTTCATCATTCATGAGTTGTTTCACAAGCCTTCTCAACAGTTATTCCCCTAAGGGGCAATCATCCACATCCTGTAACCCTCAAGGACTACAAAGTGATCTTGAACTAGTACTTAAACTGAAACTGCTGGCTAAAGCCTCAAAATGGCACCTGTGTTATGATACAGCATAATAGCAACCCGACAGAAATCCAGTCTAGGAGTTACTGGGTAGCCCCAGGTGTTTGGCATTGTATTACTCTCTGGTTTAAGCACATACCTTATGATATTGATATTTTCCTGCATTGTTTGAATATTAATGTTTATTGAAGGGCATCAGAGATACATATCTTAATGAAATGAGGCATTCTGATGTTCTTGAAATTACAAAGTAGACAGTAAGTGGGGCTCTAGGCAGCTGAATTTTTTTTTTACTAAAAGGCATATAATTGCCTCTGCAGATACTGATCATGATGGATAGCTGGATTTTTGTTTTGTTTTGTTTTTTTCAGGTCTACATAGACACTAGAGATTTGTTGTATAAATTTATCAGAATATATCCTACCTATTTGGTCTAAATCTGGAATAAACAAAGGTCCATGATTTAAATAGAAAAGATTGAAAAGCTGGTCATTGTCATTCTGAATGAGATAATTTGGGCCATTTGTTGACATTTGGAAGATGAATATTTGGAAAGAATTCTTGCTTCTGACTTGATAGCTAGAATCAGTCAGCATGTTTAAGTTAGAAAAAAAGGGATATTAAGTTGAAGATTTAAAGTTGGCATTCAATTATAAGATATTTGCACCGTTAATTCCTCTGAAGCTTTACTTGAAAGTTTATTTACCTAATGTTATATACAATCTCTATTTTAACTAAAAAAGTACACAAACCATTGTGATGAGTGCCTTCATTTGTTTCCCATTGCTATGAAGAGATACCATGACTAATGCCATTTATAAAAGGAGCCACTACTTTGTAGACTTTCTTTTGGTTTGAGAGGGTAAGACCAAGGACCTTCATGACAAGGAGCATGATATCAGGCAGATAGGCATAGAACAGTAGCTGAGAACTTTCATCTGATCCAGGAGCACATAGCAGGGAGACTGCGCCTGACCTAAGCTTTCATGACATCAAAGCCTGCCTCCCAGTGACATACCTCCTATGCTTTCCTAAACGGTCCACAAACTGAAACCAAATGCCTGAATCTGTGGATTTCATTCTCGTTCTTACCACTGCAATGACTAAATAATGTTAACTTCATAAAAGATAGAATTGCCAAATAAACAAGGCTCTGGGCATGTTGTGGGGGGGGCGGTTCATGATAAGATTAGTCTAGGTAGAAGACTCACACTATATGTGAACAGAACCATTCTCTGACTGGGTAAAAAGGAAATAGCTAAGCAGGACCACTCATGACTCTAGGCTTTGTTATTTTTGATGCCCTGCGACCAACTGGCCACATCACCTTCCAGCCAGCATGGTTTCCATGTAAGCCTGGTTGCCTGGAATTTGCAAGTATCCTCCAGACTCTATCTCCAGAGTGCTGAGATCAGAATCATAGACAATCATGACTGACTTGCTTGTTTTCATTAGGATTAAATAATCTGCTCACTGTTAATCCCTAGATAAGAGTGCACTGACATCATCTCTCTGTAACGAGTATGTTTTTCCTGCTTGTCAGGTCCCACTGCCACACCAGCCTCAAATATCACACAGAGACATTGTATTAGAGATAAATCTGTTGGTCTGTTATTAGTTTCTTATTGGCTAGCTCTGTCTTAATTATTAACCCATTTCTACTAATCTAAGTATCTTCACGTGGTCTCATCTTACCAGAGAGCGGGCTTGTGTTCTGCTCTCTCCAGTCTCTCCATGCTGACTCCTCCTTACTACTTTCTCTTTCCTCCTAGTCTCCTAGTCCCTCCTATCTTGCTGTCCTATTGGAAAACAGTGTTTTATTCATTAACCAATACGAAAAACATTTACAAAATGACATCCCCCATCATCTCTCCTTTAATGTTTAACAATATTACGTTTATATAAGAGAGTGTAGTAGGATTCATTGCACAAATAATTACAAGTGAAATTTCCTAGTGATCAATAAAAGCCTTTATGACAATGTTGTGACATTGTCTTATCTCTCTTCATAGTTTTTTACTTGACTCTATTTTATCCATTATAGGTACTTAGTTTTGGGTTTTGTTTACATGGACCCTCTTCCTACCACTTCATTTTTAATTTACATGTGATGGGAGATGTTATTCTGTAAATATGTTTCTCATACTGGTTAATGAATAAAGCATTGTGGTCAATGGGAAATCAGGATAGGTGGGGCTAGGAGACAAGGAGGAAAGAGGAAGTAGTTAGGAGTCAACATGGAGAGCCTGGAGAGGTAACAAGCCAGCGCTGCTCTGGCCGGTAAGATGAGCCACATAGAAATACTTAGAATAGTAGAAATGGGTTAATAATTAAGACAGAGCTAGCCGGTAAGAAATTAGTAACTGGCCAACACAATTGTATCAAATACAAAGCCTCAGTGTGTTATTTGGGGCTGGCGTGGTGGTGTGATGGGGCAGGCTGGTAGAAAACATACATGCTACAATTGACTCCCAATGTGGCTAATAAAAACTTTCACTTAAAACTAAAAAAAAAGCTTAAGAAATGTTTTAGAAACAAAGGAACAGAGACTAGCAAGACTTCTTGGTAGCAGCATTTTTCTTGGTTAAACTTTGTTTTGATAGAGACAGAGATTTGCGTGGCTCCTTTAAGGGATGTTTCCAAAATTAGCATAAGTGGCAAAAAAAAAAAAACGCATTCTGTAAATTTGTTTCTCATACTGGTTAATGAATAAAGCACTGTAGCTAATACTGGCAGGGGGAGGGGGGAGAAGGGAACCTACTTGTAACATACATGAGTCATTGTTGTTGATGTAATATTTTTGTAGGCATTTCTTAGCAACGTTCTGCTCGTATCTTTTGAATAAGGAATTGAGCTGTTTTCAATTAACAGCATAAATGACAAATGTTTTATCTGCACAGTAGTGGTACTAATATATTATTATTTATTATGTCTTTGTATATGAATTTTTCTCTCTGTTATGAGAAAACTGTGAACATTTTCTGTATTGAGGATTAGCTATGTCAGATAAGGTGATCATGAGCTTTTTCCTTCTATGTGTAATTCCATCTTTGGTATGTATACATTACAGGGTGTTTGACAATTCAGATGTAGAACTCAAAGCTACTTCTCCAGCATCATGTCTTCCTGCATACAGCCAATGCTTCCCACCAAGGTGACAATGGACTAAACCATTGAACTGTAAGCTAGTGTTAGGAGTAAGGTTTTCCCTGCTGGTCTGGTCACACCACCATGCCAGCCCCCAATAAGACACAGAGACTCTGTATTTGATAAAAATATTGTTGGCCAATTACTAATTTCTTATGGGCTAGCTCTGTCTTAATTATTAACCCATTTCTATTAATCTAAGTATTGCCACGTGGTCTCTTCTTACTGGAGAGATGGCTGGCATTCTGCTCTCTACAGACTCTCCATGCTGACTCCTCCTTACTACTTCCTCTTTCCTCCTTGTCTCCTAGTCCCTCCTATCTTCCTTTCCTATTGGCCAACAGTGCTTTATTCATTAACAAAACAAGAAACATATTTACAGAATGACATCTCCCATCATCTCCTCTTTTCTGTCTTAAGTAAAAAGAAGGGTTTTAACCTTACCATAGCAAAATATATAACAAAACAATTATCAAATAATAACTATGGTTAATAATGTTTAGTCCATTAACTTTTAGCAGGATTTGAAGGAATTCTAATACCTATCCTATCTTTGGGAGTCTAAATTCTTATATGTAATTTATCTTTAATCCTAACTAAGGAAAACTATAATTATCTATCTTCAACTCCTTCAAAGACCACAGAAAGATAATATATAAACTCTAGAAATGACAGAGACAACTTGCCTGGTCAGTCACCCAAAGTTCTTCTGTAAAGTTCCATCTTAAGCCCATAGGCCATAGACTCCTCCGCAAAGCAGGAAACTTTAAACTGTCCATCTGTATCGGCAGTTTTTCAGTCATTTTTTCTGTGTCCTGCAGACTGTCTGGCAGACTCTTGCATGAAGCAGGAACCCTGTAGCACTATCTTGTTTCAGCAGTCACTTTCCTGTGGATCCTGCATGTCCAGTTTATACAGCATAAAGTCAACAGTCCAGACAAGAGCAGTATCTTGCCCATATGGCTAGTCTTGCCATATTGAAAACAAACTTCGTAACGAGTTTCTTCAATGTCCATCTTCCTTTCTGACGCAGGTGGTGTTGCCAGGAGCAACTGTGCCTCACTGTCAAGAAAACCCTAAACCATTTTAAATGCCATATTTTGTAGATCTTTGAAAGGTTTGAAGAATGCCTATTCATCTCAAATACATCTCTGTATATCTAGAAATCCTAACTCACCTATCAGTTTTGACTATTATAAGTAAATATCTATAATCTGTATTAAATTATACATTACTTTCCTAAATGAGCTATACAAACACAATACCTAAACAAGAGGAGAAATATACATACCACAAAATTGATCTTAAGTTTGTATCAACAAATGAAAATCCATTCCAAAACAAAGTATTCATATCTCTACCATAAGCTAGCATGAATTAAGTTTATAAATTTATCATTTATAAGAGTTTATATGGTCATGGTATCTCATCACAGCAATAGAAACCCCAACTAAGACATAATATAGTATTCTGAGAGATTTGGGTGAAGCTTGACACTATAGATATCATGTATTATATCCTTTCAGTGCATTCTGGGTACAGGCAAACATCTCTGTCCTTTGAAGAGTCAAGATTCTGTGTTATATTTTTCCTTGTTTCTCTAGTTATTAGGGAAAAGACTACTTACCCTCTACAACTAAGAACCCCATAGTTGATCCTATGTTGTCCTTTATTATCTTAGGATGAGCATACCGTCTGTAACTTCCTTAGGCTGGCATTGTAAATTCCTGACTACTTTCTCAGAGTATCTCTTGAAACTTCAGTTTCATTTCTACAGCTGTGTACATTACTCTGTTGTGGAATTGCTTTGCAACAATTTCAGCCTTACAGTGCACTTTCTGGTCTGCCACAATTTCCTTTGAAATTTCAGTATTAGCTACCCTGACATCATAAAGATTGTATTATGCATGGCTTTAAAACCAGGATCACGTATGGAAGCAAGAACACAGTGAAATTGCTGTGAGTATAAAGAGAGATTTATTTGGGGTCAAATGATCAAGGCTATCTGGAGTGGGTGTGACATAGGAAAGTAAAATAGTAGCAAGGAAGAGGATTTGGTCAGTCAAGAAGGTGGGATATTTGATTGGATACAAGCTGTTCTGATTGATCAGGCAATAGATTCCCTTAATCTAAGGTAGTGGACCTTTGGGAGAGAATTAAATCATGCTCTGGTAAACAAAACTTAGGTGATCTGCTTTTCTGGTTAAACAAAATCCACCTAATGCAGCTTCTTTTAATGTTTAATTATTCAATAAAGCCCAGGAGTCAAACATTAGGGATTAAACCTGATTGATCCAGGGAGTGACAGAACAAAGTTCACTTCACCCTCTTCTCCATCTCTCCAATCAAAAGCCATGCATTTTTGTAGCTGGAGTTTCTTTCCAGCCTGTTCTGAAACCAATTAGCCTCAAATAAGCACACAGAGATGTATAATAATTTATAAGCTGTTGGCTGAAGGATAGGGCTACTTACTGGCTAGCTCTGTCTTGATAATTAACCAATTTCTATTAACCTATGTATTGCCATGAGGCTGTGGCTTACCCGTAATCTGGCATATTACTCCTTGAGCAGCATGGCATCTCTTGGTAACTTCACTCTTACTTCCTCTCCTCAGCCTTCTCCTGGTCTAGTAGCCCTGTTTCTGCTCCCTGCCTGGCTACTGGACAATCTAGTGTTGTATTCATCAACCAATAAGAGAAACATATATACAGAAGTTCATTCCTCTATCACATCTTTTTAGCCTCTACTTATTCTCTGAGTGCTTCTGTTACCTTTGAGTCAGCCAAAAAGCTATATGATTCACTCTGTGGGCAGCCTCAGAGTGAAAACACAAACAAATCTCCAGCAAGACTCATCTAAGGTATTTAGGCTTCCATTTACCCAATAACAATCCCATTTACCCAATCAGACACCTTCTTATTTAGACATTGTCACAAGGGTGTCATTTGCAGGCCCACATTCAACCTAACAACATGAATGTTGCCAACACCTACTATAAATGTGAGCAATTCTAGGCCTACACAGGTTCTGAGTTTCCTGCCTGTTGTGTTGATGAACAATTTAACAGGTGTTGAAGATAAAAGCCTCTTATAATGCCTGCAAGAAGGCTACAGAATCTTGATTTAATTAATTGGAGAGTACCAAGTTACACTAAAAATGGATGGCCTCATTCCTTGGGCTTGGGGCTTGGATGGCAAAACAAAGGAGAAAACTACCCAAGTGCAAGAACACCTCTCTCTGCTTCCTGAGTGGATGAAGTTGACCAGTGACCTTAGTTCCCTCTTCCCTAACATTCTGCCATGGTGGTTGTATCCTATGACTGTGAGCCATTTCATTAAGTTGCTTTGTCTGGGTATTTCAGCTCCAAGAAAAAACTAAGATAAGACCTGAACAAAGAGAAAATGAATTCCAGTTAAAAGGATTCCCAGGACATTACTAGGTGAGCAGGGAACCTTGGAGGTCTTTCTTCTGAATTGATTCTTCTTCCCCCACAGTCTTTGAAAGAATTTTGCATTTCTACAGCTCCCAGTGTGATGGCTGTGGCTTTGCAAATTGCTGAGACACCCTGAGGTATGCTTCCTTCTGTCCTGTGTAAAGCTTTTGGCTGTGTTGCTGCTTCTAATAACTCCACTGTTTTTGGGTACACCTTTGTACGCCTTTTCTGGCCAAAGCCCAATTGAAAACAAAATGAAATACAAACACAAACTCAAACCCAACTTTTTGTTTCATTATGCCTTTTCTTCTGAGGCTCCCAGTAGCTAGTTGATGTGTGAATATTATTTACTAAATACCCAATCACCAGGAAGCAAGCCAGTTTTCTTTTTATTTGACACAGTGTCAGAGCATGGTCTAGGCACATTCTTTTTCTTTGACCCTGTAAAACAAAGATTTCTAGTAATCTAGTTCCTTTAAAAAGTTCTTATCCCCTACAAAAACCTCATCCACATGCTTGTCACAATTCCCATTAAAGTAAGCAGGGTGGCCATCTGACATCTTGGAAAAGTCTCCATTAACTTTCTCTTCTGACATTCTAGGCTTTTTCAGTATGTTTCTTACAGACATTCTATCACCATTACCTCCAGCAGCCCCAAAGTAACACCAAAGGATACCCATAATGTTTATTCAATTCAAGGAATGAGTGTGCAGGCAAATAATAAAGTCTCTTATATCCCTGCTCTTTCTGTCTCACATGCTTTGAATAAATAAAAGAGAAATTGAATGGACAATGACCTTAAATTGAGAAAAACAGAATGACTATTGAATTATGTAATATTATATAATTAAATACTGTAAAAGAGAAAATTTTAGTTAGGTTACATACAGTAAGTAGTGACATTTTATATTTTAAATGCATATGTAGGCCTTCTTTAGAAGCTTGGGTATAGCTGGAGGTTTTTTTCTCATTTGGTACCGCAACCATTTAGTTCCAAATAAGTACAAAGAGGCTTATATTAATTATAAACTGCTGGGTCAATGGCTTAGGATTCTTATTGGCTAGCTCTCACTAAATTATTAACCCATTTCTGTTAATCTATATATTTCCATGTGTTCTTGCCTTACAGGAAATGCCCATTGTCCTTTCAAGTAGCTACATAGCATCCCTCTGGAGGCTTCTCTCTGTGTCCTCTGTCCAGAGTTCTCCTTATCTGGTAGCCCCACCTATACTTCCTGTCTGGCTACTGGCCAATCAGTGTTTTCTTCATCCACCAATAAGAGAAACATATGTTAACACCATAAAGAAGGACATCCCCCACCACTTGGGTAGCTTAAATACAATTCAATTACTGTCTTGAAATGTTGAAATATAGTAGTTGCAAAATACTGTAAAGTAAACCATTATCTAAAATCATGTTTTTTGATCTTGTGTATAGGTTCATGTCAGGCTATTTCTCTGTTGCACTGAGCTCAGAATAACCTAATATAAACTGGAAACTCTTTATAATGAGAAGAATTTTAATCTTCAGTATTGTTCTTACTGAAAAGTTGTTTCATAAAACTTTAACCTGTCTTCTTCATAAGAAACTGTTAGAGGCCTGAGGTCATTCAGAGGTTCACCTGTCTGACCATGAGTAAATTCTAACAAGTAAGAGGCTTTATTAAATATTGGTCAGGTCCATTCCCAAGACTCATGCTCAGAGTATGGCTCTGAATTACATTAGTTGGAAGTTTATACAGACAAAACTCACATGTGTTAGGATCCAGACACGCCATGGCCCCATCCTTTTGGGACCTAGCAGTGTGCAGCACCACCTGCTGCATGGGAAGTAGCACCCTGGCTCTGCATGCAGCTCTAAAAAGTCCCTTTAAGAGACAAGCTCTGCCTACTTTCTCACATTCTGCCATTTCTCTGAAGAGACAAGCAGGTTTCTGTCTCTCTCTCTTTTCTCTATATCCATCTCTCCTCTTTTCTCTTTTTTCCCATTTCTCCCTTCATTTTCTCTACTCCCTTCCCTTCCCCCAATAAACTTCCCACTTGAGTTCTGTCTGCATGGCATATCTGTCTCTCACCCTCCATGGGATCCACCAAGATCCCCAGCCTCAAACCAAATATCATAACAACAAGGTTATGTACTTTCTACCTTAGTTCACTGAAAGGCAAGCATATATTTTGATGTACTTCCTACCTACATTCCTCCTGCCTATGTGCTGTCAAGCATACATCCTGTACACTCAGGGCAAAAAGCTCTTTACAGAAACAAAAATATGTGTCTTGCAAACTTTTATGGCTTGCTATCTCAAATAAAAAACAGCTCCCAACATTCCAGAATGCTGTCAATGAGCAAGTAATGTTTACAGTTTAAAGGCACTTCTGATTTTGAAGACCTATTAAGTGCAGTAATCTAAAAATATAACATAAGCCATCACAAAATAACATTTTTTTGATATTTTTGAAGCATTCCACTATGAAAAACAATGATTCATAATTCAAATTGTGCATTAAAAGTTATAAAATGCTGAGTGGTCATGGTACATACCTTTACTCCCATCATTCTGGAGGCAGTAGAAGGTTCTGAGTTCATTGCCTACAGAATGAGTTATAGGACATACAGGGAAATACAAAGAAACCCTGTATCAAAAAAAAAAAAAAAAAAAAAGAAAGAAAGAAAGAAAGAAAGAAAGAAAGAAAGAAAGAAAAGACATTGAAATTATGAACTATTGCGGTCAAAGTGATGTAATACGTTTATATATTGATAACTAAAATTCAATTAAATGAACTGTATAGACAGTGTTAAAATATTCAAAACCTACTAATTTTTTTATGGTTACAATAGACATTCATTTAAAGTGAGGCATCAACAGAGCAAATAACTCTTAGATTGTGATTCAGATGGAAACAGCTTCTTAAAATATGCTGAGACCAGGAACATCCACAGATCTCAACTACAAGATCACTTTTTTGTCTGTTCTTCTTTCTCTTTCCTTTCCTGAATAACCTCTTTCAGATAGGGTTCAAGGTACAATTTGTCCTCCTCATGTTTTGTTCACTCCTCCTTAGGCAAGATCTGATGGCTCATGCCCGGGTCTAGGGCTCTCTTAATTCAAAACATTCTGTCATTATAAAGATTCTCAGGAAGCCTTCTTATGGCTTCTTTGACATCTTCAGTCTCATATATTGTATTATCTCTCATTAAACCCAGCTTGTTGAATCCTGCAGCAATATAATACCATTTTTGGAAACCTTCCAGCCACTTGCCTTCCATTTTAACCTGAGAGTGACATGCTGCCTCCAAAAACCTACTAATTTTTATGCAGGATATAAGAGTTAACTAAGTAATCAATGTGTCTGTTCTTCTGTTCATTAATGTAAGGATGTAACAGTGAATTGCAGAGAATAACTGAAATTATTATTGATCATTTTGTTCTGAAATGATGATTTATATATACAGAATTTGAAAATTAAATTAAAAATGACCTATGTTGTCTCAAAGTTAAGACTGAAGAAAAATGATTGTATGAACATGTAAATTATTATATCATAACTTGTCCAGTCAAAATCTGTATTCTGTTGGTGATGCTTGTGTCTAGAGTTCTTGTTCACTTAACTAGATTTTCCATTTCCAGATTTCCCTTAGTTTGTAATCCCCTCTTTACTACTTCTATTTCCATTTTCAGGTCTTTAATAGTTTCCTGCATCTATTGTTTTATCTTAGAATTCTTGGCATTCTTAAGGTTATTTTTTTGTTTGGTTTGGTTTTTGTTTTGTCTTGTTTTCATTTACTCTTGAAGCAATTCTACTATAGAGCTATAGTAATGAAAATAGAGTGGTATTGGCACAAAAACAGATAGGTGGACCAAAGGTATAAAATAGAAGATTTTAATATTAATTCACACACTATGAACACCTGATTTTTGAAAAAGAGGCTTGAATTATACAATGGAAAAAATAAAGCATCTTCAACAAATAGTGCTGTCCTAGACGCTGACATGTAGAAGATTACAGTAGATTCATATCTGTCCCCATGAAAAACTTAAGTCCAAATGAATCAAAGACCTCAACATACACCCAGCCACATTGAATCCCTTAGAAGAGAAAGCGGGAGGGTCCCTTGAAAAACTTGGTACAGGAGATCACTTCCTGAGCATAACATCAGTAGCACAGACACTGAGATCAACAATTAATAAATGGGACCTCCTGAAACTGAGAAGCTTCCGTAAGGCAACAGACACAGTCAACAAGACAGAATGGCAACACACAGAATGAGAAAAGATCTTCACCAACCCCACAACTGAGAGAGGAACAATTTCTAAGATAAACAAAGAACTCAGGAAGCTAGTCTCTAAAACACCAAATAATCCAATTAAAAAATGGAGTACAGAACTAAATAGAGAATTCTCAATGGATGAATCTCAAATAGCACTTAAGATATTGTTCGACATCCTTTGCCATCAGGGAAATGCATATCAAAACAACTTTGAGATACCATCTTGCACCTGTCAGAATGGCTAAACCAAATTGACCAATGACAGCTTGTGCTGGAGAGGATGTGGAGAAAGGGGAACACTCCTCTATTGCTGGTGAAAACATCTAGTGCTTCAACATTTAATGCTGAAATACCTATTACATATCTGGAGTAATTAGCCCTGGCTATCTAACTTTTATTTCCTTGTATATCTTAAATCTGGCTGCTACAGATGTAATCTTCCAAACAGACAAGGTTTTCCACACTTATTTTTTAAAATAGTATCATTATTTATCTTGTGCACCTTGGGTAGGTAAACAAGAACAAGGAAGCCAGAGGACAAATGGTGGTATCAGATCTCTTCCTCCACCATGTCAGTCCTTGAACTTTATGAAATGCAGATCATCAAGATACGTTGCAGTGCTCTTTACCTGCTGAGCCATCATCTTAAAGGGTTCTAAAAGCTTTTTTATGTTATTTCAACTTAAAACATTTCAAACTTATCAATGTTGCCCAAGTTTAAACATGATTTAAAGTGTATATAAATCGTGAATGTAAAGCATGCTGAAAATAACATACATATATCATACTTAAAGTACATTGATGCTTTTGATTTCAATAGATCATGTTACCAATCAGAAGAATAAAAGTTCAAACTGCAGAAGACATTTCAATTCACATTTTATAAGCATAATTCAGATCCATGGAAACTGATATTTTTGTTTTGATTAGATTTTTTTTGTAAAAATGAAGATGACAAAAGGTTTTGGAATAATGAGTACATTTGATGGTGATTGCAATCATTTGGAAAGCTTTAAAGTAGATTAGTAAGTGGTGATGGAGGTATGGTTATTGTTAAAATACATTTAGTTTTGAGTTGCTTCTTTCATACAACTATAATTTACTATGGTTTTCAACACTTGTATATTTTATGATGAGAGGTTTCTCTTTGGAATTAGACCTATTTCCTACATCTTGAAGATTCTTAGAACTAATGTAGGACTGACACTCAGCAAAAGAAGTTAGTTCTGACTTTTGGAGAAAACCCCAACTCCTTTTCCAGCCTCTCAGTTCATTTTACCTTTGAAAGGTGAACATGTTTGAAGTTATCACCACATGCTCTGAAAGGGTTCTTTCCCTGTCTGTGGACTTCATAATTTTCTTGGGTTTACTGCAAGTTGTCATTTTGTTTCAGTAGCATCCCGCAGGGCACAGAGACATAAGAACTTTAATTACACTTACTCTTAAAATATTAACTGCAGGAAATGAGTCTCAAATATGCAAATGAGTAATAATACCAAAGTCAGGAACCCCACACAGGGTAAGATTACAAAGACTTCTTGGTAGATGAAGATTTCATTAGAAACCAATACTGCTTCAAAAGCAGCAATAAGGCTGGCATTTTCGTTTGATGGCAGAATGAAAGGTTTTGAGTATGTAAAAGTCCTGAAGTGAAAAACAGAATTTGATTTACTACTCTTCATTCAGACAACATAAAGGCACACACCTGCATTTCCCTATAAATTCATGTGACTTTAATGCAAAGTTTTATACAAAACTATGTAGAAGTACTCTTTGTTTCCACCCCGAGTATTAAAATGCAAAGTTTTAGAGAATCAAAATTTTACTCATGTTGGCATACCTGCATAGGTACTGTTTTGTCCCCAAGAAGATGATCTATTTCCATATGAAGTAGGGAAAGGAAAGTGTTCCCAAGTTCCTTTATATATCCAGTAGTATACATTTTCCTTCCTAGCTTGTTAATTTTTTTCCCTGATGAGACACTTTCATCATCCTAGTAGTCATCCATATCCTTTTATTTTTGTTCCCAAATGAAGCAATGAATTTCTATGTGTTCCCTATGAATTCTGTAACTATTTGAAAAGGAAAATAGAAAAGACAATATGTGTCCATGATGCATGTGGAGTTACACAGATGAAAAAATTAGTAAAAAAATTATTTGATTATGAGGTATAAAATATTTACAAGAAAGCACTGATTTCACTCTCTGTTTAGACATTTATAATGAGAATCAAGAGTAGGCTTGATTAAAGTCTCACTTTTGTTTATATCTTAAAGCATTTTTGTTAACTTCTGAGCTATTCAATTATGCTAATTAAATGCCCATTCTGAGGTGGTTTTGGATTAAGGAATGAGAAGCTCGATCATCCAGTAATTGTCATTGAAGTAAACGCTGATGGAATATAGAAGCATGCATATCATATATTGTATACCTTCCCTACCAAAAGCATTGAGGCTATATACAAAAATTAAACAGAATAAATATCAGAAAATGAATTTAAACATTTTTGTTTTGCTTTAGGTCACTTTGATATTACTAGTGGATGTTTTTTATTTATCTGATGAGACATAATTATAATGGTAATGGAAATATTTGGTTGGAGGCAATAAAGATAAAATATAGAATTGATACTTGAAAACAATACTTTGTATTTATGCAAATAATACAGTGCCTATATTTTAGCAGTTATGGGAAAGAAATATGCATAACACAAAAGACACAGAATTTTATATAGCACTTTTAAACTTAGACAGGGAGTTTAGGTGGTATATATTTCTCTAGCCTACAGAAAAAGTGTATATAGCACAGATTTGAGGTATTGGTTTTATAACTCACATATTCAACACAATTGTCTAAAGTGAAATCATGAAAACAGCTACATGGTCTTTCTCATAATTCCAGATAGACCATCCTGGTAAACTCATCTACTATTCTTATTAATCCACAACAGATAGAAAGTACACAGCAGAAGCGTCTGTGATTTATTATCTAGTAATCTCGGGTATTTTCTGCGAGTATCAGGTACATGTTGCTTTAGTTTTGTAGCAGAAATTAAACACAGAAACAGTAGAGCTTTAATTTTAATATTCTAATATAGCACTAACAGTCATTTTCTTCAGTTTTAAATATGCCGAATGAATTATCTGTACATCTATCTTAAATACTTACCATATTTCTATCTATCATTTGCTTATATAACATTTATCTGCATGAAATATGTAGTAAACAATATGCTGGCAAATGTTGAACTGATTCCCTGGAGAAACAGGGATAGAAGAATAAATCGCAATCACCTCTACCACTATTGTCATATTCTCTTTATCACCACTTTTAAAGACCTTTCTGACATGCTTTTGCGCAGGACAGTGAGAGTTATGACTAGGCTGCAACCAGTGTTGGTAGGCAAAGGCACACTGCCTTATGAGATAAAGCATTTTCTTGAAGTCTTAAACAGAAATAAAAGTTGAATGTGCTGGAGTCTGTCTTCTCTGATTTTCCTTAGTACTATACTGGGGAATTCTCTGCAAATTTGGTCTTCTGGTAATGAGTTGCTTGCTCATGGTTTTGTACTAAATGTAAGTTCTCCAGAAAACATTTCAAAGTGCGGTAAAAAAGAGAAAACTAAAAAACTACGGAATGCAAGTATTTTGCTCTTGCTCTCAAGCAATACATTTACTCGTAAGTAATACTTTCTCTAAACTTATTTTTAACTTCCATAATAACCACATGTGATTCATCTTAATTGTTTTGTCCAACATGACAGGAGAAACAGAAAGTTAGAATCACACAGAGTATTTGCTTTACGATTACTCCACCTACTGGAATTGCCCTTCTTTGATCACATATTTTTGAGGACAGATATCTTAAAAAATGATAGAGGAAATGAGTTGGAATTAATACTCACATGTGATTATTTAATAGGCTTTAAGATTTGAGATGAAACAAGTAAAATTTTGGAGTTTGCATAGAGACTGTTCTCTGACAGGTCGAATGCTTTATGTTATGTCATCAATTTCTGTGTTATAATCACAACATGTAAAAAGTTATACTGATATTGAGATGTTGTACTGATATGTATCTTACAGCATGTATCATTTACTTACTGAGAAGCTATGAATGGTTTTATTATCACAAAAATAAAATGGAGATATGATCTAAGCTCGCTGATGCTGCAGACATATATTCATTTAAAGCAACTTAAAACTGACACTGACAAATTTTGATTCATAGTCATGCACACCATGATGATTAGAATAACTTTGTTACAAACATTGCATAGGATTTTGAAATCACTGCAAATCAAACATAACAACTGTATAGATGTTCCAGATCACTAAGAGTCTATCATGGATTGCTCTACTAACAAATACATTTTCATTTATCTTAACAAATAGTTTACTTAATTTCAATCTCAGAGTGCAATATAATTTTGTTGTGTTTAACTGCAGTTGAAGCAAGAATGGCATTTGTCTGGAGCACCTAATTGAGCAAGTAATTTATAAGTGGCAACCCACATTTAACAATTGTTTCTTAATATGGTAAGGCAACATATTCCAAGATAACTGTTAGGCGCAAAATTGATTATTTTTGATGAGCAAATGAAAGTCAGTTAAATTTTTTTTAAAAAAAAATGATTAAAAGTGGCATATTCATATAATAATATGGACATAAGAAGTTAATTGATCCTGAATTTCATGGCTTAATAAAATAATGCATGCATGTTTATAAATGCTAATATATATGTAGAGGCACTCTGCCACATTTTTATTACTTTTACTTTTAAATAAATATAAAATAACAAATGGCACTGTATCACTATCTAATGCAATTTGAACTCCTTCAGCATATTCCAGTAATTGATGACTTAATATAAAATTGATTAATATGATAAATTATTGCATAATAAATCTTACATGAAATACATCCATTTTATAGCTAAGGTAAAATATGTATTTCAATCAGTTGTAGACTAATTATACATACATATACTATATATATATGTACATATATATATATACATATGCATATACATATACAGTATCATCATTCATAACTATCACACTCAGTGACAAAACATAGAATGGCTTTATGTTGTTTGGAATAAAAAATATCTTTGAGCACAAAATGAAATCAAGCTCTTTCCCTCTGCAGCACAATAAAACATGTATTAAGTACAAGTGCATCAACACAGCTGGTCGTTGGCTTTGTGGCTAGGGATGCAGTAGTTTGGACAAAATAAGAACTGCCTTGGATCTTTGACCAAAGCTTGAACTGAGACGACCCAATTCCAGTGGCTCCAGACCCTAAAAGAAATTCATGTAGTCTGTTTAACATCTTTTACTTCCCTCTATTTTCACATGCTCTGTTTTCACAATGAAAATCTTTGCAGCATTATATTAATCAATTGATTTAAATAGAAAGGTTCTAAAAAATTAATAAGTAAATCTACAACTGTAGAATAAAATATATACCAAATACTGATAGCCTAAACTTCTAATACAAAATTTATTATAAAACAGGTCTTCTTCTAAGTAAATTGATCCTGGGATCCTTGTGTTTTTGATTTAAACTAAACATTAAAGGTCTTCACTAACAATAGAATAAAAATTTATATTTAAATTCAGCATTGTTATTGATAAACAATATTGATAGTACTAATTATTTTGTGGAATTCCACTGCAGGTAGATTATATCCTAGAATTATTATAATGGTAAAATATTAAATATATTTAATTTCTGTATAGATTTTGAGAAGGAATATTGATTGCAGTAATTATTTTACTTATTTTAATTATTTATTAGCATGATACTGTACATCTTGATTATTTCCTGCTTCTAGAGTCATAGTAATACTGTTTAGAAGAATGCATGTTGAATTACCTGAGTGAATATGTAGTTTTTCCATTCTGTACCTGGGTTAAAGTAGCAATATGGATAGTAATAAAATGGGATTTATTAAATGATTCACATTATTGGCAGAGTGCATTGCTAAAGGTATATTTAACATAGTTGTATAATAGTGAGACATCCTGACTCATCAAACATCTTTACATTCATATTAAAGTAAGGTGCCTATACTGTCTCGGTGTCTTGCATTACAATTGTCTTAATTTCTTTTGAACAAAGCAGACTGGAGATACAGAATACCATCCTTTGCACATGTATAAAGTAAACAGTGGTATCTAGAAGACACTGAAGACAATAAAATAAGAAATAGATTAATCAAAGAAAGTTGATAGACAGGACAGAAGAAGAAAAATAGACAGGACAGAAGGGAAAATAGAATGGGAAGGGTAATGAAAGACAATATGATGACTGAAGAATTATAACTAAGCAGCTAAAAATAAGGGAGGAAAAATAATGGGGCTATGTCTCTCCCAGCTGCTTTTATTCTGTTAAAGGTTTAAGACCATCAATGACCTCCTCTCTTCTCATTCTCTGGACCTCTGCTTTCTAAATCAAATCTTCCCACAGAGCTCTGCAGGTGTAGCAGACACAAAGACACTCCCTGGAGATGTTTTATGACAATTTCTCAAACAGAGTATATACTGCATGGCAACTGATTGTGTGCATCTAACTGATTTCTTTATTCTTTCTCATCTTTATGGGCTCAGTTGGCATTTAACTTCTGCTTAAGCTTCCTAAGCCATAAACTATACCATTTGTTGCATAGGACCATGATACTTTGAAATAGCAGGAAACAAGTAACAAAAATCTGTTACTTGTGACTTCTGCACCTTTAAAGACTTGCAAGCAAAGGTATTAGCATCTTAGCTACATGATCTTTGAGGAGAGAACCAAAATTGTAATGAAAAAGGGTGTGATCTCCTGCAAGTTTAGGAGCCAGTCATAGTGGATTATGCCTCCAATACTACTATTAGGGATGCCAAAGCAGAAAGTGTGAAGCAAGTTCACGATTACCTTGGGGCACATAAATAAGAATTTACCTTAACACAACAAAACAAAAACATAAAGGCTGCTCTCATTTTTCTCTTTGTGTAGATTCCTAAAGAAAGTGTGTATGTAGGCTTTTGTCTCCTTTCTCTTGATATGTGAATGGTTATTTTACATTCCACCCTGTCTCAAAAGTCCTTCATGATCCCTCTCTTACCTGAGAAGAGGGACAAATGTGCCAGTTATTCTGTGTAACTTCTAAGATTAATAATTTTAAGAATGTTCCACTATAGCATGGATCAGGTGTGTGTCACCTGCCCTTTATTCAATCTTACTAGCTGGGTGATGTCCAGTTCAGGGTGCCCTTGAGCTTAAAACTTGCTTTTGTCTTCAAGATACATGGGATAGTAACCATGTACTATAATCCTTGGCTTCACAGTTTATAAAAAAACATTTCACATCTTTTTCTTAATATATATTATTCTCAGAAACCAAAGTTATCTTACTTTGAATTCTCACTCATTTACTTTTACTCCTTTGTCATATTAATTCCATAAACCTCTCTGACATATCTTTATGTTTGAGCAACGATGGAAGAAACCTTGTGATTTTTATCTGCTGCTACTGAGAAATCAGTCTCACATTCTAATGACTCACCTTTTAAGGTGACATAATTCATCAAACGTTTTATAAACTTGCTTTTCTCCTCACTTCCTATAACTGCCATTTTAGATATTCACTTTTCTTGCCAACTGCACATTCTCATTGACCCACCTGTTACTGATGGATGGTATGTTGAAGTTGTAAACTCAGTGTGATGATAACAAAGGAAGGGTCTTCGGCAAGAGCTTACATTGAGATAATATCATGAGAACATGTTAGATTTAATTGTTTTTAAATAGAAAATACCCAGACACCCACTCACTTTTGAACCCTCTAGAACCTATTAAGGAAAACAGTGTGTTTCATGTTACAGTAACCCAACATGGCTCTCCACCCTCCATCTGGAGAATTTATGAGCTTCTTCTTCCTCAATATTCCTCATTACTACAATTATGTCTTACATTCATACACATCTAGAAAAGAGAAACTCATAATTGTTTTTTAATTTCCATATCTAAATCTACCATGGTGCTTTGTTTTGTCATTTCTCCCAAACAACTTCAGTCCCATGTGACTTCACTATTGCATAATATTAATAAGATACAGACCACAAAACAAAACCAAGTTCCTTAGGATGCCTTCCAAAATGTCAGACTAAACTATTCTTTACATTTCTATATTTTCATAAAGTCTATTTGTTGTTAACAAATAACAAATGTTTAATTTCCTTTGAAGAAATATGCTATATTTATCAGTTCTAAATATATAGTTCATACTGAATTTAATCAAAATATTTATTTGTGTTTTTAAACTCTTGATTATTTTATGTTGAACCTGAAGACGTGTTTATATGTTGTTGTCTTGATGCTAATTACATTTTGAAAACAGTTGCTAGTTCACTGTGCTCCTGATTAACTTACTTGAAGTTGCTATTAAGTAGCAATTTAACAGTCGATAAAGCTTCAAATATTTTTGAAATAATACAAAATATAATCTATGATACCCAACCATTAATTTGAAGATAAGTAAATTTATTTTGGAAATCTAAAAAAATTAAAATTGACAGTATTTATTCCATGCTATTGTCCTAATAAAGGACAAATATACTGTAATGGTTTTAGATTCAAGGATAGACATGCAATAATATTCATTGTTCTAAGTTTTTGATAAGGACATTATTCTAAGCATTGATAAGGACAATACTTGTCATTTTTAGTCACATATTTATTGTCTGTATGAAGTGGTGTCTGCAGGTTGTCTGAGTTAGGGTTTTTGTTGTTGCCTGAAGCACAATGATCAAGCAGAAAGTTGGGGAGGAAAGGTTTTATTTGATTTACTTTTCTGAACTGTAGTTCATCACTGATGGAAGCCAGAATAGGAACTCAAACAGAGCAGGAACCTGGAGGCAGGAGCTGATGCAGAGGCAGTGGAGGAGTGCTGCTTACTTTTGCTTTCCATGTCTTGCCCATTCTGCTTTTTTATAGAACCCAAGGCTACCAGCCCAGGTGTGGCACCACCTACAATCGGCTAAGCTCTTACCCACAAATCCCTAATTAAAAAAATGACTTACAGCCAGAAATTATGTAGGCATGTCCTCAGATGAGATTCCCTTCTTCCAGACAAATCTAGTTTATGTCAAGTTGAAATAAACTAGGCAGACCACATGTGAAGAAAATATTTTCTTCATACTTCTGATTCAATACTGGTGGCTTCAAGATATAACTGAAGCTGAATTTGAAAGTAAGATCTAGAAAAGTAAATGAATAGAATAAATAAAATAGAAAATAAAGAGAATAAATAAAATAAAAAATGGTGTTTTGGATAGTAAATCTAGAAAGAGAATATGAAGCCTATTGAAGTGTTTTAGAGGGAAGAATTTATATACACACATATCTCACATCTCTCTTGCTTACCATGAATGTGTGTGTGTGTGTGTGTGTGTGTGTGTGTTTATATACATACACATGTATATATACTTCCTGCTTGCTTTGTGATGTAATACAAATGATTCCCACTCTGTTCTGCCATTACATTCCCATCTTAATAGATGGCAATTCATCTCTGACCTTAAGCCAAAACAAAAACAAACACTTCTTCCATTCTTCTCTTCAAGTATTTTGTTATGGCAAAGAGATACCTTAAAAATGGATACCTTAAGGGATAATGACTGAGTGGAAGAATGAGACCTGCCTGCCTGGGTTACTGGAGAGAGAGAGAGAGAGAGAGAGAGAGAGAGAGAGAGAGAGAGAGAGAGAGAGGATGGTTTATGTCCTGTGAAGAGAGACAGATCTGAAGAGATGAAGGTGGTGAGGAGCATGCTGAAGTGAGTGGCAACTTGCCACTTGTGGCTAGGATGGTGTTCCAGCCTGGGCTGCTGGCGAAGCATGGATCTGCTATAGTCATGGTCTGTGTTGATGTTGATGGCTCCTGTTACCACCAAAGGCAGAGACTATAGTGGCACACAGAGTTATCTCTGCCCTTCACAGGCTGCAACACTAAGGAGAACTGGTCCTGCCCCTCATTTGCTGAAGCATTCCGGAGCAGGTCCTACACATCTCATCTGGGCAGCACAGAAGAGATGACCCTGTACATAGGGGCACCATTGAGTTGGCCCCAAGAATGTGAGCATGGGAGAGCTCACCTGGGCAACACAGTACAGCACACCCTGTTGGCAGGGAGGGAGGAGAACATAGCTGAGCTAATACTGAAGGCATGAGAGTGGAAGAGCTGACCCCATGCACCCTCATTTGCCATGTGGTGGAGAGAATGAGGGACAGATGCCTTCTCTCCCTTCATCCTTTGCCACCTGTGGTAGGCAAGGGAGAAGACACTCCCCACTACACACTGAAGTATTTTGGAAAGCAGACCCTGTACCTTACATAGGCAACACAATAGAGTTGGCCCTGGTGATGTCTGTGTTGATGAGCCATTCCTGAGGACATGAAAGCATGTGAACTCTTCCTATTCCTTGCTCCTTGCTGCATAGAGTGAACTGTCTAAGGAAATGCTGGAGGGCTCACCCTGGTGGTTAGGATAGGGAAGATCTGGCAGGCTGACCAACAATGCATTCATCCATGCCCAGAACCAAGTCTATGAGTTTGCCCATCCCAACATCCACCCCATCTATGTTCTGCTGGAGAATGTGATGAGAATGACTTTACAGATCCAAAACTACAAAATTTCCATGACACAGAGCAACAAAAGGGTATCTAGTAAGAACCCAATGAGGGCCTAGTATAAATAATGTAGCAGAAATCACAGGCCTCAAACCAGACCAATGAATCTTTGCAATGAACACTTTCAAGTAAAGCCATATGGGCTAAAGGCTATACTGTGGGAATCATTGTGACACACTACAGCTTCCATGATGAGATATTATTTTCTTTCATTTCTCTCTTGTTTCTTTTCTCTTGAATTTTATTTTATTTTATTTTATTTTTGCAGGGGGTGTTGCAAGGGCAGAGGTAGATATGGGAGATGAATGAGATCAAGATGTATTATGTAAGCCACAAAGAATAAATAACAAGTTAAAATAAAAACAAAGGAATAGAGCTTAGGGAATCAATTTGTTTAAACGATTATGCAAAAGTATAGTAGTGGATAAAACAATGATGAGTTTAAGATGACTTTAAAGCTTATTATATGTAGAGAGCTGCGAAGTACCATGCCTTAAAGATGGCACTGGCTTCCTCCTTCCACCTCCCCAAGGGTGAGTGCTCTCTGGCGTAAACAAGTCCTTATTTGGTTAAGTCTGTTCAGACTGTCTGCTTCAGCATTAGAGTAGCCTATTTGCAGGGTCCACATAGCTCACTGGGGCTGGTTAGCTCAAGGGTATTTAAGCCTGTGCTATTGTCCCTGGGCCCCGCGGGTCAGAAGAACATGTTTCAAGGATCCTGATTAAAACTGCATGAAGAACATCACCCTGGAGTAGCGTCTTCCTTGCTGGCAGGGTCAGGCGAGGTACAAATGGCGGCCCCTATGGGGAATTTTCAGATCAGAACTTCTTGCAGTCAGGGAAGTGCTGGTTAAGTTCCCAAGGTAAGTTGGGACTAAATTAAGGCCCTCAGTAAAGAGGCGAAAAAGTCTCCGGTAAGGAGCAATAAAGTCCCAGGTAAGTTGGGACCAAACTAAATACCATGGAATTAAGCAGCAATAAAGTCTCAGGCATTGAGTGAGAGGTTGTAATGAACCGAAAGTAAAATTTTCAAAATGGGGACTTCTCAGTCTCATCCAATTTTTCTGGCTGCTCAGGAGCTACTTTTGTCAAAGAAACTTAAAATAAAGAAAAGCACACTAGAAAGATTCCTGAGCGATTGTGATGCCATTGCACCTATATTCGCAGTTTCTGGAGACCTCATGGTAGCACGCTGGGACAAGTTAGGCAGGGATCTTGATTTTGATTGGAAACAAAAGACACTAAAGTCGGGAGTCCGACCTGTTTGGAAGTTAGTGCATAGCTGTATCGAAGACAAGAGGTACTGTAAAGAGGCAATGGAAAAAGGGAAAGCTGCGCTAGAAATGTTACAAGAAGAAAGATCAGAAGAGGTTGAGAGCACAGGAGGGTCAGGTAAGGATGAAATAGATTCTCAGGAAGAATTGCAAGCCCTCATAGAAAAGGTTCAGAAACAATCCCTTAAGGGGCAGAGGAGGAAGGGGGAGGAGAAATGGCGATGTGGGGAGGGGAGGGACCCTCTTGGAACAATGCCTTCCAGTGCCTTCTCCTTATCAGAGTAAGAAAGGGCAGGGCCCAGGTACATGGAATTCCTTTTGCCCTGAGGTCAGGAAAGCCTTACAAAATGACTTAAGTCTTGAGTAAGTAAATCAGATTGCCATAAAAGCATGGAAGTCATTACCCAATAAGGGAGAGGTAAGTGGTAATCTCACTAAGATACTACAAGGCCCAATGGTACCATTTTCAGATTTTGTGGTTGGTTTGGTAGAGGCTGCAGGGAGAGATTTTGGCATTACAGCAGCCATAGTTGCAGCTATCTCTTTTGCAGTTGTGGGTTCAGTCACGGCTGCCATGGCTATGAGCACATTGGTGCACACAGCATCTAAGCTAAATGAGTTGTCCAAGAATGTGGCTACTGCCTTGGATGCCCAATCAACAATTGGTGCTCAACTAAAAGGAAGTTTAATGATTGTAAACCAAAGAATTGATCTGGTGCAAGAGCAAATAGATACCTTGTGGCAGCTGGCCCAATTAGGATGTGAAATGAAATATCCAGGTTTGTGTGTTACCAGAATTCAGTATGAGAACTTTACACGTGATTCTAATTTGTCACAACAGTTGTCTAGCTATCTTTTAGGAAATTGGTCTGCTGACTTTGATGACTTAATGGTACAGCTGCATGTGGCCATCGTTGCAGTGAATTCGACAGGTGTGGATGCGGGACTGGCTGCTGGATTGTCATCGTGGTTCCCGTTGCCATGGATCATCTGAAAGAGTGGATGGGAATGGGAGCCATGGATGTCCTTTGTTGCTTATCTCCTTCGTGGGCCTGTGGTGCCTTTGCAAGATGAGGTTTGCTCAGAAGCGGCATGTAGCTATGGTTGTCCAGGCATTTACAGCCATTGAGGCAGGACAGTCTCCCCAAGCATGGCTCGCAGACATGAACAAGTATTGATCCTTCACGCTCAGGTTATATGTCTTAGCACTGCACTCTGAGTTAGCTCTGGAAGTGAGCAACTCTGAAAAGGGCAAGTTTGGTTGCATGTGGGTGGGTGGGTGTTTGAGGCCCCACCTCCAGGAAAAAGATACTGGATGGGTGTGGCACTGACTTGGCTGACTACCAGGATTCATGGTCATTTCAATGTCCACTGCTTTACTGGAGACCAGACCACCCTTGCCTGTTGCGTTACTAAAACAAAAAGAGAGTGCTGCGAAGTGACACACCTTAAAGATGGCGCTGGCTTCAGCCTTCCACCTCCCCATGGGTGAGCGCTCTCTGGCGTAAACAAGCCCTTATTTGGTTAAGTCTGTTCAGCCTGTCTGCTTCTGCAGAGTAGGCTACTCTACCCTGCAGAGTAGCCTATCTGCAGGGTCCACTTAGCTCACTGGGGTTGGTTAGCACAAGGGTATTTAAGTCTGTGCTAGGGTCCCACGGGCCCCCATGGGTCAGAAGAACATGTTTAAAGGATCCTGATTAAAACTGCATGAAGAAGATCTTCCTGGAGTAGCATCTTCTTTGCTGGCAGGGGTAGGCGCATACAATTATAGTATATGCAGATGACATGGAGGAAGAGACTACCTGCCAAGCTTATATTTATGTGTATGTGTTTAGTATCAGTGATGGGAGATGTTATTCTGTAAATATGTTTCTCATACTGGTTAATAAATAAAACAGTTTGGCCAATAAAAAAACAAGATAGACAGGGTAGGAGACTAGGAGGAAAAAAAAAGTAGTAAGGAGTAATCAACATGTAGAGCCTGGAGAGAGCCAATACAGGCCCGCCACTCTCCAATGAGATGACCACGTGGAAATACTTAGAGAAGTAAAACTGGTTAATAATTAAGACAAAACTAGCCAGGAAGGAATTAGTAACTGGCCAACCAAATTATATCAAATACAGAGTCTCTACTTGTTTTTGGGGGCTGGCATGGTGGCAGGACCCAACCAGCAGGGAAAAACGTGCTTATAACATATCAGAGTTTCACAGGAGAATAGATGGCGTGATTTGGATCTTGAATACTCTGAACAGTTCCAGTCACTGAAGGATTGTTTTCCATCTTGAGGAATATTGAGATGTCATTAACTCTTCAGGATGTAGAATGTGGTGCTAGGAAGTTAGGCTACTGGAGATATCTCTTTGAAGAAAACATTTGAACCCTGTTTTTCACTTTCTGGCCATAGCAAGGTGAGAGATTCTTTCAGTGATTTATGCTTCTGCCATGAGATATTCTCTTACCACAGGACCAAATCTATGGGCAAACTGACAATTGGTTTACACATTCAAACCTCAAATGAAATAATATTTTCTTTCAGGAGTTCATTATCTCATATGGCTTGTCTTAACAAAGGAGAAATAAAACAATAAACCATGCAGATACACATTGCTATATTTTTCTAGAAGCCCTCTAAATATGCTAAATATGTGAAAAAACAGTAAAGTTGGTTTTCATAGTATACCTAATTCATCAAATATCAGCCAGATGTAATTTTAAAATTGTAACTTGATTACATTCACTAATTTACTAAATATTCTGCTGCTTATCAAAATTACTTCTTTAAAAATTTTTAAAATTATAATTTCATCCAGGTGAAGAGAGGGCGGAGGGAACATACGAGCAAGGAAGGTCAAGATCATAATAAAGGAATTATAGTGACAGCTGAACCAAATTCATGGAAACTCATGAATTCTAGATCTACAAGTGTAGAGACACGAGGGGACTGAACTAGACCCTCCATATTGGGAGACAGTTGTGGAACTTGAACTATAAGAGGGGCCTCTGGCAGTAGGACCATGATACAAACCTGGTACATGAGCAAGCTTGTTGGAGCCCATTTCTTATGTTGAGATGCCATGCTCAATGGCAGTAGGCCCACAATATAATCCTGGTATATGAACTAGTTTGTTGGAGCCCATTCCTCATGATGGGATGCCATGCCCAGTATTAATGCATGGGAGAGGGTCCAGGCCCTGCCCCAATCTATTATACCAGACTTTGTTGACTCCCCATGGGAGCTCTTACCCATGGGGAGGGGAGATGGAGGAGGGTGAGAGGAAGGGTAGGAGAGAGAATTGTGGTTGGAATGTAAAATGAAATAAAAAAATAAAAAATGGAATAAAAAGTATAATGGCAATTATATCATTTCTCTCTTTCTTTCCCTGCCATATTTTAATGAAGTCACTGAATGGAAAGCTAGTTTTATAGCTGTCATGCTTACAGTTGCTGTTTATAAGACTTGTGCAGAGGCACACACATATAAAACCACATAGATGACAATAATCAGGATAAATTTGATATGATTGATATAGTTTGCTTAAACTTAATATTTAAAACTGAAATAAATGTTGGCTTGTCTGAGTTCACTTTTGGTTTTTAACTTGTTTGTTGTTCAGTTTAACGTGTTTTATTCTGATTTGTTGTGCTAGTCAGGCACAATATAATGATACGACATGTTCTTTTTAGGCATGAATAATTTTCTATTATTAATGTTATTTCATACATTAATGTTCAAAGACAATACTCCAGCATATTGTCAGTGTGATTAAACATGACATACAAAATACCCTCCTGCAAAAAATTCCTTCATCAGTATTTGGTTGTATGAGACCCATATAAATGTTTTATATGTTATAAAAATAAAAGTAGAATGTTAAAAAATATGAAACAGATAAACTGAATTTTTTTCTGGTTTTGTTCATAATTATTTTTTCTAGAGAGTGGCTGCTTTATGTTGCATTTGTAATTTCCTGTACTATCTAAGAGATGATATGAAATGATTTAATGTCTTGGGCAGTTTACAAGTTCAGCCTTGATCATTAAAGAAAAATCCATGAATATAAACAGATGATGGACTTATATGTTAGAACTTCAAGAACCTAATGGGAACTCTGGCTCCGGAAAAACAATAGAAAATAGAGAAGTGAGATCCAGTAATTGAGAGTAAAGGCTTTTAAAAGACTCCAATTCAAGCCATTTTGCATCATTTTGCTTTCAGAGTGGCAAAGGATTGCATAAGAAAACTGATCACATTGTTCCATAGTCACATTTATTACTAAGCTACACTGAAAGCAGTGAATCCCTTCTGCTGGTGAATATGATCAGCAGAGAAGGTAAATTTGAATAATCCTTTCCTTCCTTAGGGCACCACTTAAAGAGAAAATATTCACTTGGATTTATGGTAGCCATGGATTGAGTATTCCTTGTTTAGAATTATGTATGAAATAATGTAATAGCAACTTTTGACAAAATTCCTACTTGCAAGCTTTAAGAAAGTATGTTAAGTTCACTTTTGTGCTGATATTCATCTTCTGTTTTAAGTTCATTTATATTTGTACTTGTGTGAACACACACATAGAATCACAGTGGTATAAGAACCACTGGAAACCATGGTGGTATCTGTGATCTATCCTGCTACTGACAAAGACCATGTTCACGTCTCTGCTCTGTACTGCAGTGGACACTGTATTGAAGTTCACCATTAGTGCTGCAATCAGAAACCATGTGGAACTCCATGATCTGTGCTGCCCCTGGATGCTATGGAGAAGGAAACTTCTTTTGCAGTGGTATAGATAACAATTAAGAAACCAATGGTATTTATTGATTCAGGTGTGATGATGCATGCTTTTAATCAAACACTAAGGAGACTTGGGAAAGAAATTCTGAAGCAGGGGATGATAAGTTGGCATCTGTGAGATACTGAGACACTGTGTCAAAACAAGTAGAAAACAACATCGATGAAAGTGTTTAGTGAAACTGCACTATTTCCATGCATATTCCAGGAGCTGAGTGCAGATGCAAAATAAGAGTCAAGGGTTTTGTTGTAAATTGTGTTAAATAATAAAGAAATAAATGCATAAACCTAGCATTTCTGATATCAAAGTGAATACTTTGGCTAAAGGTAAAGCAACAAAGGGATTAAGAAACGTGAGCATGGTGAACAGGGTTGAGGACAGTTACAAAACATGATGACAACAGAAAGCAGAAGTTCAGCAAGGAACACATAAGAAAATAAGTTTTGTATATCTGTATTGAAAAACTGTTTCCAGCAGGAAAGGAAGAAAGCAGAAAGATCACACCAGGGGGAATTTGTCTAGTGTGTTCAATAAGTAGCAAGTCATGAACAGAATCAGGGGAGAGCAGGAGGGGATGAGGTCAGGAAAGTAATAAAAAGGAAAATAGATCATGTAGGAACCTCTTGGTCATTGTAAGAATCTGGCTCTTGAAAAAATAAAACTATAAGTGAGATAGGAAACTAAGGATTTTATGAGAGGAGTAACCATACTATCTGGATTACTTTAAAACAGTGGTTCTTCACCTTCCTAATGCTGTGACTATTTAATATAGGTGACCCCAACCATAGCATTACTTCATTGCAACTTCATAACTCTAGTTTTGCAAGTTATGAATCATAATTGTAAATAAGGATATTCAGGCTATCTGACATGTGCCCTCCTGTGGTGTTGCAGCCTACAGATTGTGAATCGCTGCTTTAAAATAAATACTTTGAACTGTCGGGAATAGTCAGTAAGGGAGAAAAAGAAACAGAAGATGAGTGGAAATTTAGATTAGTAGTTCAGGTAAGCAATGATGCCAATGTGAATTGCAGTGATATAGTCATGATGGAGATGTGTGAGATGGCCAGGTTCTAAGCATGTTTGAAGAACACTTTCTGATGGGTTGGCAATAAAATCGAACATATTTTCGGCCTCAGTTATAGCAGCTGCTCATTAAAATAATGAAGATTGCAGAAGATAGAGGCACAGTGGGAGATGAGTGTGGTATTTGTAAATGAAATAATGAGTGGGTAATTGGATCAGCAGAGGCATCTGAGTTGGTGACATGTGTGGGCTTTATCAGCATGAAAATGCATGTCAAAGCAATATAAATGAGTGAAATTTCCAAGTCAGTGAGAGAAGACTCCTGAAGTTATCTAAACTGGCAAGGTTAGAGAATTAAGAAATATCAAGGTCACTGGGAAGATGTTATCAGAAGGTAAAGAAAAGCTAGGAAATCATCAGGAAGCTAATCCAAAATGTCAAGTAGGGCATCATCATGTATAGCAGTTAGTGAAAATATAAAGATAGCAGACAGTACAGTGAGCCAAGACAAAGAGGGCTGAGTGAGCCCAGGAAGAGAAGGGGAGTGAATATGGAGAAGGTTTGCTGTGAATACAGAGCAGGAAGAGGGGTCACTGTCAGAACAGTGTGGTGCCAAGACAAGAGTGTTTTGATTTCATTAGTTAGAGATAAGGAAAGTTACAGTTGTATCACAGAGATACAACTGGAAGCAACTGAATATACATTAGTAAGTGATGATGCAGAATGAGAATCAGGTGCTCTATCCTTATTAAAATGAAACAGAAGGGGATGCAGTGCAAGTGGGGAAGATACCTTTGTACAAAATTCACCTCTAGTAACTGGAAACAAAACATACATGGACAGGTAGATTGGCTGGAGCCATTGGGGATTTCTTCTGATTGTTTTGTTCCCAACTCAGTGAAACAGGAAATTTATTAGTTATGAGTGATACTTAGAATTAGATAGCTAAATAGAAAGGGAAAAGAAATGGGTTTCCAGGTTCATGGGTATTGATGTTGTAAGGAAATGTGTTTTGATTGCTGGGCAATATTGAGGATCACTCATTATTAATGATTATCAGTTTAAAATTTAAAATAAGACAAGCCACATGATTGCCATGCTCGCCTGATAATATAGGAGTTGTATTTAACTAAGGTAGGTGATTGGGGGGCAAAGTGAAGAGTAGTTAGATGGAAGATAGTTATTAATTTCCCATATGCATGAATTAGTAATCTTGTGACTTTATTCTAATAGTATTGTTCCTTAAATAATACTGGTTGTCCATGCAACAACACAAGGGTGTATCACTAGAATAAGCAAATTCACATTAAAACTCACTTCAATTCCTGTTCCCAGAGGTAATTGCTAGAAAGTCTCTTGTCTATCGTTCTAGACATTTTCTATGAATATATAAACAGGTAGTTTCTTTAAACTTAAAATTGCCTTGTTCTGTTCATATGGTTCTGGTATGTACTGTTTTCACTCAACAATATATCACAGGTACACTGTGCACACTGGTACTGAGAAATCTACCTAATTCTACCAGGATACACTATGCTATTGCTTTTCTTAGCAATACTTTATTTAAATAATCATTTTTTTTTGATTAACTTGTTCATAGTTTTTGCTCTTAGGGGAAATACAAAAGCCAGCATCTTTATCTGCAGAAGTCTATTCATCCTTTTGTTCCTTTTCTAATGAAGATTATTTGGGAAAAGATTGCTTATCCAAAAGGTGGTGTCATTTCGTAGTTTCTACTCAATGACTGGCCACAAAGAACACAACTTACCTTAGGGCTGCTAGACTGTTCCAACACTAGCCCAAACTTTTGGCTCTTTGATTTTTCAGGACATGAGGGTACCTGGCTAGATAGTCTCACTGTCATGCTTTCCTTGTCATCAAACTGATTCAGAATAAATCCTTCCTCCTCCTTTTTGCTTTTCTCAGGTATTTTGATATACCAATGAGGAAAGTAACTTCTACCTAAATAATTGCAAACAAATAATTAATAGGCGACTGTATTCTCACTCATTTTTTTAGCAAAATTTAAGAGTTAAATCACACTTGTTTTTTGTGATATTAAATTATATAAGTATATTACATTTTTATATTGTTTATAAATGAACATTTTTCAAGATTTGAGTATATTATAGTGTGCTTAATGTAGTTTATTCATTTCAGATAGTTTTTTTTTTTTTTTTTTTTTTTTTTGTAATGAAGCCCCATCCAGCCACTTCACTTACAGGACATTATTTGCATTTGTACCTAAGATCTGTCTGATAATATAGAATAATCACACCCTCTCAAAATTTATAATTTGATCACAACTGAAAAGGACTTTGTTTCTTTACATATGTGTTTGCTTGTTTTTCATATAATTTACATATCTGTAATTCATGCATTCCAGGAATTAGAACTCAACTATCTTCAGATCCAAAATTCAACACACCAGAATTCCTTTCACAATGAATGTTTCTTTAACAAACAACATTCACTGTTACTTTTTTTTTCACGAATTGAGATCATGAAATGATAGGTTTATTTCAAATATTTTAAGTTTACAACTTGTGTTCCACTAATAATTCTGATTTAGTGATTACTTGCTCAGTTTCACTTGTAAGTGTTTAGAACTTTTCTAAGAATTCTAGATAGATTTTACCTGCATTTTCCTCATAATGTCCATATTGCTTTTGCAAATAAATAACTGTAACTTTGACATTTGGATTTTTCTGCTAATGTTAAATAGTTGTGTTTTTATTATTTTTTATTAAAATTAAAGACAACATTATTTTACATACCAATCTAAGTTTCCTCTCCCTCCTGCCACAAGTAAAAGTCTCTGTCAGTCCTGCCATGGCTCATGTGTCCCTTGCCTGGATTCACGATTGTTTAAATTATTATGTACCATACTGGTTTTAACCAGGGTCATTTGTGATTTCATTAATATGGAGTTATTCATTGGACTCCCATGGATTCATGAGTATGTTAATGTCGTAAATAGTCTAAATATGAAACATATAATACAATGCTAGATACATTTTATTAAAATGGGTAGACCTAGAAACTTTTGAATAGTTGCCAATAAAGTTGAAGAATATTTACTACTACGTTGATCCTTTTAATGACATGACTTAAAATCTTCTATAACTCTTGATATAGTTGGTACAGTGAGATTCAACCCAGAGCCTCAATGATTTCTTCTATTTTTAACACATTACATACTTTTAAAAAGTTATTTAGTCTTTGTATTTTCATAGCCTTAGTCTCTTAGCTGTCTTCACTGGAATTTCTATGTGTTGTCAGTATGTTTCACATATTCAGATGTGTACAGAATTAACCAAATGTTCTTTCATTTGTAATATAAGGTGTGTTTTCATTGATGAGTAATTTTTAAGCATGTTATGCAAATTCCCAAAGATAATGGTGTATTATTATCTTTATTGATTCCTTAATTATTCTGTGGCCAGATGATATAGCCTGCATGGTAATGACTTTTTGCAATATGTTGAGATTTGCTTTTTGAAGATCAATTTTTATTAATATTTAATGTACTCCTTAAAATAGCTGCAGATGAAGAACATGGACACAATAAACTCAAAATATAAGAATGTTATAATGCTGATAAATGTTTTCTCCTGTCTTTTCTTTTGTTCTCTCCAATTATTTTAATTCTTGGTTTTATAATCTCTGGTATTTTGTGTAGTTACTTCTGTTTTGTATAGTGAGCAATTGATTAAGTATTAACCCAGAGTCTAACTAATTTTATAGCTAGCATTGCTTTACAGATCCCTATTATTCAGATATAAATGAACCCAGGTATTAATATGTAACTTATATATATATATATGTATATATACATATGTATATATATATTTTAATATTTGAAGGTAATGTGATTTTTTGGCATATAATATCTGTCAAGGTTTATGAAAAGTCAACACCATTCCATTTCCACTGAATCCTCTATTTTGGATAGTGTTGAGTGGAAGTTTCTCAGGCAATGGATGACTAAACACATGTTTCCATTCAATGCATTGAAGATGTTAATTTTTTCTCCTATAATCCTGTGACTGAGAACCAAAGTGTAACTGTAAGTGTGGCTCCTTTAAAAATGAATGTCCTTTCCCTTTAGCATATTTTCATTATCTTGTAGTTTCACTCTGTTGTGATAAAGTATATATGATGTTAAAAGGGATTTTGTGAGCTGATGTGTTATTGTCATACTATTCTTCAAGAACACGAGTGTATTGTTAAATTATCTCTCTCATTTATTCTTAACATCTTTTCATTATCCTGTCTCATTTTCCATGTTTGTGTATGTTGTTTTCAAGCTAATTAGTGCAGTGACCCAATTCTCCAATGCTCTGTTCAACTATTTATAACATACAGTGTAACAAATATACAGCTGCTTGTTTTTTCCACTCTTCTATATTTTAATTCATATTAATTATCTATTGAATTATAAATATCCTTCATAGTGTTTCTTCCTTGTAAGTATCCATGTTGTTTATGCATGTATTAATAAGAATTATGTCCATCTTATGTTCCATTTCATATTATTAATTTTGTAAAGAATGTATTGCTCTGTAACTGACATTTTGTGCTTCATAGTGGTTCCTTCCAAGCCTCTCTCCCTGTTATCTCAATGTGTTTGATGTTCTCTTGTGCATTGAGATGTTTTTCAAAAGAGGTAAGTATAGATTACAGTTAGGTTGTTCTGTTGTCCTGAAAGTGGCCATGGGCTATATTATAAGGCTTTACTTAACACTGGTATGAATGTTTCTCTCAATATTTCTAATTAGTCCACCTATTAATAGGTTCTGCAGAAATATATCAATGCACTATATTTACTATATATACTATATATAAACACACACACAAATATATATATATATACATATATATATATATTTATATATATATAGTAAGCAAGCAGGCTTGAGACCCAGGAAGTCCTTGCACTTCATACCCTAAAACAACAAAACCCCTTTTTTTCAGAGAAATGCTTTCTTTTAAGCATCTGGCAAAATCCATGATCCTTACTTACAGTAATTTGCTTTACTGAAAGCATACTTGGGGAACTGTTTATCCCACTCAAAAAGACATTCATAACAACATCTCGAAAGTTTGAATATCTAGATTTTGTAACCTAGCAAAAGTTGACACAGAAAGGTAATCCATACTGCTGAACTAGAAGAGAACTTTATAGCAATGCTGACTTTATAATTGCTAGTTCTTGAAGGATAATTGAGAATTGTTCCCTTTTTTGTGAGGGACACAAGAGTCATAAGGGTACTTAACATTCTTTACCTAGATAGAGAAGGCCTTTTATTATACAGGAGTATGAACATGTGTGCTTCCTTAGTAAAGGAATTTACTCCTTTGAAAGTTCTTCAGGGGCTGGTCAAATGGACGTATCTCTAACTGTATGTTTTACAGACTTATCATCTATGAAATGACTATTGATTCTTTGCATTCTCTTCATCAGTGCATGCTCTTCTCACTTAATAAGAACATTTGTAAACGTTCCACTTTCTGGTTTTTATCTCCTCTTCCTACCCATGTTCTTTCTTCTTTTTGTCCTTTTATATACATTGTTATGACTGCATGACAATATTATCTTAAAGTTCCCCAAGTTTTAGAGGTAAACACTCTGCCCAATTATTTATAGTCAAAGGGCAAAACATAAATCAACTTTATAATAAAAACTGAATTCATTGCCATTGTTAAGACAAAATCATCGACCACACAGGCTTTGCTTTTTCTGATTCGACTGTGTGCTATAATTATAGAAGTATACTGACAATAATAATTTTATATGTATATATATATATATATATATATTGACTTAATGAAATGCCCACCATAGTCTTAGATGTTTGAACACTTTCTATGTAATTGATGTCTCTGTTTAAGTAGGTTTAGAAGATGTGCCCTTGCTAGAGAAAATTGAAACCTCTAAGCCCATTCAAAGTGACACATTTCCTCTAATGTGAACTCTCAGCTGTTCCTGCAGACATGACTGGCACTGGATGCCACAATTCCTTGCCATGGTAGACTCTCATTCCTATGGAAATTTAGTCCAAATAAACTCTTCTATAAGCTGGTGTTATCATAGTGTTTTATCACAGTAATAAATAAGTAGCTAACCCCACTGTATATTTAAATATTATTATTATTTCATGGGATAGAATTTGTGATTAGTTTTGTGAATAGTTGACAATGGAAGGAAGGCCAGTAGTTAATAATGGTATAATGGTAGTCTGGTAGTCTTTTTTTTTTTTGCAGTGTCTGTTTGAACAAGAGTTACAGGGTGCTTATGTTAATATCTTTAATAATTTCTAAATCCTAAACTAAATTGCACTAGAAAAGTTGAAATTGCAAAATAAATATATGATTAGAAACCAGTGTGATTACTGTCACGGCAAAGGTAAGTGAAGCTTCAGAAGTAACACAAATAGCAGAGTTACTGTCCCGGGCAACAAGAACATAACTCAGGAGTTTTCTGGAGTTTTGGACTTGATTATTGAGAATGACAATCAATAGACAAGAGAAAGGAGAAAATCTAGGAAGAAAGACCAACAGAGATACAGCAAGAAAGAGAAAATAAAGGACTGATATTTTGTATGTTCTTGTAACATGAAAGGAAAACTGCCCTAAATTATTGCAGCAAAAGTGACCATCACCTAACATAAACTAAAACTTCATTATTTGAGATTAAGATTCATATCATTTGAAAGCCAATCTGTTCATTTACTCAGATTTTGTATTTTTACTTGTTTGAATACAGCCATGAAAATCTCACATGTATGAATAAATGTTATCACTCTCAATCTGAAGCTTTCTTTGGTACATATTCTTTCTTTTTGGTCTGTTGGCCATTTATATCTTCCAAATTTAAGTGCAAGAAGATCCAGCCTTACAATTATTGTTATCTAAGTAATATGTTTATTAAAACTGAATATATAATATGATAAAGTTACTTGTCATTAAGGGCTGAACTCAGGATTTGTTACTGCAGTGGCTGAACATAAACCAAATGCCTATTCTGCAAGCCTTGCAATGAAATCCGTGAATGAAGGATTATAACATGTTACTTTTAATGGAATGAGTAGATAGCTCATCAGAGTAAATACGCTGGAGTTCTAATGTAAAAATTTTATTCTTGTTATCATCTGTGGTTTTGAAAATTCTAACTTTGATTTCTTTTCTCTTTTATCATGTGCACTGCTGTATATTTACCCCATTGAAAATACTTGGCCATTTCCCTGAAGGGGATAGAGTCAGTGGGCTGGATAGGATTAGCATCAAAAGTCACCACTGCTTTCCCAAACAGAGTTTAAAAATGGGATCATTGAATAATAAGGGATTTAAGTATCAACTGAGCAGGGTGTAGGAAGAAATTATTTGGATTTAGACCAGTAGAGATTAGAGTGTGATTAGAGTCTACCATGTCCTTTATATCAGATTGAGAAACTTGAAAGGGAAGACATGCAAGAAAAAAAATATAAAGTCAGGTTACAAGATTTCCCACCTGCTTCCCTAAATCAATCAAAGAAAACATGCCCTTTGCCTATGCATTTCTGAATCCGATCATGCTGACTGAAAGTAACACAAAGAGGTGAAGTTCCAGCAGTGTAACTGTGTAAGGTTTAATGGAAATTACTTTGGGGAAATAGTCAATATAGGAATCAAGGAGCCAAGACAGGTAACCGATAATAATAACTTTTATATAGATCTTTCATCTTAAGGAATCTCAAAACAGTTTCTAAGGAAGAAAATGTATCACACTCAGCTAAAGTCCATTCAATCCCACAGGGAGGAATTTATATTTAATATAGAATTTTTGGCATGAACAAACATAAGGGAAAGCTTTTCTTCAATATAATGCTAGTTCACATTGTATAATTAAAACTTGGATAAGAGAAAGAAATCCTGTTATTTTTTCCTACTATCAGATATATTAGGGGAGAACAAAAATAGCCATCACCTTCAAATTGTTTATCATTTAAATTTAAAGAAATAATCATTTACCTTATGATACTATTCACTAAGATGAAAATAATCAATGATGCAAAAAAGAAGTAAACATCAATAGGAATAAGAAAGTGTGCACAGAAACGTATTAAAATACACAACACATATTTACTTACAATTTACTAAACAACAGAAAACAATGCCAGAAGTAAATTTTGCACTTGCACAAGAGTGATTATTTATTTTTTGCTATGAGATTTCTTATGAATTTATCTTCTATCATAGGATCATGAAAGTATTCACATATTTGATAAGAATTTGCTAAGTATAGTGGAGAGTTTACCATTAATCTTTAACTGATACAAGTGAGTGTCCTGAATTATTCATTAGTTTAGTCACGTTTGTTATGATGAATTCATAACTTAAAATACTAGAATGGTTTGCTATATATCCAGTTTAACTATTTTAAATGAAATGTCAAATGGGTAGTTAGGTATTAAGTATATATTTTTAATGTGTGAATATACATAAATTAACTGCCTATAAATGATTGCCTATATACCTCTGTGTTCCTAGGCATGTATACACACATCATTCAGAATTAACTTAATATCATATTTAGAATATAGTTCATGGGAGTACTCTACTCATATCTAAAGACATGTTATTGTTTACCACCAAGATACAGATGTCACTTTTATTACTGATGTTTCTCCATGACATCAATATTCTTTTAATAATTCAGTAAGATATTCTAAGTATTTGACTCAAATCTGTGCTGTCAATGTTTCATAGAACACAAGCTCACTCTGAGTAGAAAAATGTCGTTGTCATCATTACACGATAAGTGTTCTAATAGTAAAGGGCTTGTATGTTTTTATGATATGAAAATCAAATGATACTTGAAATTACAGGTTCATAGCTAACTCATTGTTTTATTGAATAATAGATTAGTATAATAGAAAGAGGAAGATGAACATTTTTAGAGTAATGCTTTGAAACTAGTAAAAAAGGTCCTTACAATTAGCATATACAGTTATACCTGCTCTTCCTCTTTTAAAAATTATTATTATTTTTTCATTTATTTTACATACCAGCCACAGTTTTCCTTCCCCCCTCTCCTCCATTTCCTCCCCCTAACTCCCTTCTATCCACCCCTCATCCATTACTTTTCCTCTCTATTCACAAAGAAGCAAGCTTCCCATGGCAGTCAAGAAAGAATGGCTCATCAAGTTGAGACAGGGCAAACTCCTCTCAGGTCATGAAGGTTGATCCAGTAGACACAGCCTGGATATTGAGTTCTGAAACACCAGCTCTTGTACCAGGGACAGTTCCTGATCCCAATGCTAGTAGCACCACAAACAAATACACAACAGTCACACACATAGGCAGAGGGCCCAGGTCTGATCAATGCAGGCTCTCTAGCTGTGAGCTCCATGAGCAGAGGTCAGATATTTGTGGGTTTCCCTGTCATGACCTTGAATTCCCTGGCTCATACTTTCCACAAGACTTCCAAAGCTTGACCCAGAGCTTGGCTGTGGATCTCTGCATCTGTTTCATAAGTTCCTGGATGAATACTCCCTGATGATAATTAGGAGAGTCACTAATCTGAATACAGGAGAAAGCCAGTTCAGTCAGCTTCTCCACTATTGCTCTGAGTCTTAGCTTGGTTCATTCTTGTGGATTTCTGGGAGTTCCCCTGCCAACAGATTTCTCACTAACCCCCAGAGCTTCGCATTAAGATATCTCTTACATCTTGCATCTCTTACATCCATTCTGCCCTTAACACCGAACCTCATCCCGCATGTTCTTTTAGATACCTCCATCCCCTCCATTCTGTCACACCCCGAAGCCCCAGTCTACCCAGGAATTCTCATCTGTTTGCCCATCATGGAAATCCATGCTACTCCCTTTGCACGGTCCTTGTTATCTAGCTTTTCTGTGGCTGTAGATTATTGTCCAGTTATCCATTATTTTATAGCTAATATTCATTTATGAGTGAGTACTTACCATGTTTGTCTTTCTGATTCTGGATTACCTCACTCAGGAAATTTTTTTCCTAGTTCCATCCATTTTCCTATAAATTTCATGAAGTCATTGTTTTTTTTCCCTCTGAGTAATATTCCATTGTGTAAATGTACCATATTTTCATTATCCATTATTTGGTTGAGATGCATCTAGGATGCTGTTTCCATTATGAATAATAATGCTATGAACATAGCTGCGCAGGTGTTTTCATGTTTTTTTTGAGCATCCTTTGGGTGTATGCCCAAGAATGGTAATTCTGGCTCTTAAGGTAGTTGATTCCCAGTTTTCTGAGAAACTGCTATACTGATTTCCAAAGTGTTTATACAAGTTTGTACTCCCACCAGAAGTGGAGGAGTGTTCCCTTTACTCCACATCTTTTCCATCATAAGCAAAGGGGTCAAGAACAGTCTAGAGAAACCCACAGAAACAGTAGACCTGAGCAAGTGGGAGCTCATGGACCCCAGACTGGTAGCTGGGAAACCAGCATAGAACCAACCCAGATTGCCTGAAAGTGGGTGTCAGTTAGGAGATCTGTATAGTCTCTGTGGCCTCTGGTAGTGGACCAGTATTTATCTCTAGTATACGAATGGACTTTGGAAGCCCATGCCACAAAAAGAGATACACTTTCAGCCTAGACACACAGGGGAGGGCCTCTGCTCTGCTCCAAATGATGTGACAGACTTTGAAGACACCCCATGGAAGGCCTTACTCTCCCCGGGGAGTAGAAAGGGGATAGAATGAGGGTGGGGGGCAGGGAAGGAGGGGAGAGAGAGGAAACTGGGGTTGATATGTAAATCAGGTTGTTTCTCATTTAAATAAAAAAATCATAAAAATTTTTAAAAAGGAATTCATTAGTGGTTTTAACTTCAGCCATTTTGACAGGTGTAAGATGGTATCTCAGAGTTGTTTTGATTTTCATTTCTCTCATGGTTAAGGAGAGGTTAAGGATATTCCCTGAAGTTTAAATGTATCTAGGCCATTTGAGGTACTTCTCTTGAGAATTCTATGTTTAGAGCTGTACCTCATTTTTAATTGGATTATGTGGTATTTTGATGTCTGGTTTCTTGAGTTCTTTATATATTTTGGAGATCAGCCCCTTCTCAGATGTAGAGTTGGTGGAGGTCTTTTTCCATTCTGTATGCTGGTTTTCTTACTTACAGTGTTCTTTGCCTTACAGTGGATTTTCAGTTTTAGGAGGTCCATTTATTGATTGTCAACATCAGTGTCTGCTTCAATCATGCATCATTTGCATGAGCTCTTTTTCTTATAAAAGATTTGAGCATGATAATAAATGTTGAGAAAAGGTGTGATTTTGAAGATTAGCTTACTTTAAGTCTGAGGATGGTGTTGGAGCCAATAATATGATAAATAAAAATTTAATTATTTTTAAAAGTTTAGTAGGATGAAGAAAAACTATGAGAAATCTTTTCTATTTGTTTGTTTTTTTTTTTCAAGAGAGGGTTTCTCTGTGTATCCTTTGCTGTTGTAGAACTCACTCTGTAGACCAGGCTCAGAGATCTGCATGCCTCTGCCTCTCAAGTTCTAGGATTAAAGGTGTCTGCCACTATGCAAGACTGATAGGAACTTTTAAAAGCTAAGTGAGTAAAGGATTTTTCACATTTTATTTTAGTTGTTCCATGAGAATAAGTCGCTATGTAGTACTCATCCATAAATGGAACAATTATTTGAAACTTTGTCCACACCTCCCCTTAAGGCTTGTGGGCTATCCTGTAGCAGGGGCCTCTGAAAAATTTGAAAATAGCAATTGGTAGAGACTAGAACAAAATGGTGTCTTCTGGGCATGATGTAATCACTGCACTAAAGGTCTTGTGGCAGCTGTGTTTGCCTCCACAAGACCTTCATAAAATCAATCAAGTCATCATTTTAATATAGAGGTGTGAGGGGTTCCCAAGCTTGAAATCCTATCTGAGTGGTTATTGAGGATTGATGGCTATTGGAGGAGGGAGTCACTTTTCTTTAAGGATAGGGCACTTTACTTCTATGTATGGCCCCATGCCCATGAATGTATGGGCAGCCATACATTAGGCTTGCTGGGTTATAAAACAATGTATATAACATAAAACTGTGAAAAAGGACATGTGAGGGGAGTTGGGGGAGCTTAATCTGGCTTTTTCTAAATGGTCCTTCCTGATGGGTATAAAGGCCAATCTCACACAGAGTAGTGGCACCATGGACTTTATATGTCTCAAACACATATGTGGTATTCTCTATGGAGAATGGCATAATGGATTTTCATATGCAGCTGGTATACCTCTGCTACACCTATCACCATGACAGTCTAAAGTCTCAGTACTTGGAACACAATGAAAACAGTTTCAATGTTCCCAGGGACTGCTCAATAGTTTGAAAAAAAAAAAGTCTCAACTCTATGGTTTCTCTTAACTATGATGTCTTAAACATAATCACACATTTGAACCCGAATTTAGATGAGTTCCCAAACTTGAAAGCTTTTTGGGTACCACTGGAAGGCTTTGGAGAAAATAGTTGTGATCTTGCTGACCACTTCCTCAAGATGCCCACCAAGAAGATGAAGGCCAAGTGAGAAAAAAAAATTGCATAAACTGAGCAAGAGACATTTGGATTGATTGTTCTGTTCCACTCTGTCCCTAGGTGTTTGTGTCCTTCTTTTCCTTCTCATGTTAGTAAATATCATTTGTGTTAAAAGCATATTTTAAAAATGCATCTCGAGACACAGGTTTAGTGATTTCACCCATTTTGAATAGATTTTTTTTTTGCAAGTAAAGGAAGCATTGTCTTTTATCTGTTGAAAAGTGCTAAGTTTCACCCATGTGTGGCATTTTGCTGTTTCTGAGGCCGGGGCTGGTTACTTTGATTAATGTTGAGAGGCTATAGAAATGACTTCCCAGGAAATCTTGACTGGGTAGGAACCCATCTGTCTTACATGGCTTAGTGATAGTCCTGGCTTGAGGCTAAGGATAGATAACCTGAAATAGAATAAGAGACCCAAAGGAGAGGATTAAGTCGCTAGATTAGTGGGGACCATATGCTCTTTAGAAGGTTCATGAAACTGCTCATTTCCATGGGAAGACTGTTTTTCTCCTTTGCTTTGAATTTTAGTGAAAGAATAATGCCACCTCGACTTCCTTCAAAATACTTATTAAAACCAATGGAGCAAGTAATCTCTCAAGGGTAATGTTCCTGTTGTAGATGTAAAAATGCTGAATTACAGTTATGAAGTATGCACCTCCTCTTTTCACCTCCAGCTTCCCTTTTTTTCTCCATATTCTCATCCTCTTCCCCTATGCCTTTTCCTCTCAGTCCTGCTTTATTTGATTTCCTTTCTTCTCAGATATTCTAAATTGTGTCACTAATATCGATTTCCAGATACCATGCTTTTTTTATTTTTTATTTTTTTTTATTTCCAAGCACTAAGACCTCATGTTTCCTCTCCAAGGTCTCACAGTTAATTATATATAAAATCTGACAACATGTTTTTGGAAAGTTTTATCCATGATTTCTTGATGGGAGATGTTATTCTGTATATATGTTTCTCATACTGGTTAATAAAGCCCTGTGGCCAATGAGATAGCAAGATAGGCGGGGCTAGGAGACAAGGAGGAAGAGGAAGTGAGTAGGGTGGGGTCGACATGTAGCCCAGGGAGAAAGGAGGATGCCTGCCATGCAGCTCCCCGATAAGACGACCACGTGGAAATACTTAGATAAGTAGAAATGGGTTAATAATTATGGCAGAGCTAGCCCATTAACAATAATGGTAACTGGCCAACAGGATTGTATCAAATACAGAGTCTCTGAGTGTTATTTGGGGCACACGTGGTTGTGGGACCATGGCGGCAGAACCAGCGGCAGCCGGCGGGGAAACCTGCTGTAACAATTTCTTGCTTCACTTTCTTATGCATGTGAGACCATATAGAGGTACTACCCTAACTAGCAAAGTGGGATTTGAAACTAGTTAACAACATGCAAAATCCATATTCTTAACTAACTTGTCATGTTGTTTGTTTCCTTTTTTTAAGGCTTAGAAAATGTGTATTTAGAATCAGCCAGCTGGAGTCAGCTTAGATTATTTCAATTTTGTTGGCAACATCCAAGGCAACATAATCAGAAGCTAGCTGAACATATGCCTTCCTGCCTCCCTCAGGTATGATTAAGGTATTGATTTTGACCACATCAATGTCATAGAATCTTCACAGTCTCTCTGTTCTACATTTGATTGGCCTTAAAGTCTAACATGAACACAAGAGTGTTTCTTTTATGTGATTCATGACAGACTCAGTGGCCAAGGGGAAGCTAGATTAGGGCACAGTGGTCACCCTCATGTGCACGGGGTCTGTGCAGTCTTGTTTCTGGGGAATGTTCTTGAAAGTATATTTGGACTGCCTCCAGAGGCTCAGGGGCTTGAGCCATCATCTAAAGGCAGATGACTTGTGGACCTTCTTCCTGTGGCTGTGGGTACTACTCAGCACCCCTTCTTGGCTTTGAGTGCCCACTTTCTGGCTTTTGCTTTCAGGAAGGCAGGGACTCCCTTCATTACTGTCAGCATCATCTTGGTGAGAAGCAGCATTACCCTTGGGTCCTTTTCTTGTTTTTCTCAACACACTGTTTCATGATAGATGACAAAGGAACACAATGAAATTTCCACACAGTGTGCATCATTCATTCAAAAAGGAATTACTTTATATCTTTTGAACAGCAGCATCTATTAAGTGCAATATAAAATGTTAGGAAAATTGCATTACATCCATTACTGAAAATTACAAATTTGCTTTTATTAAAACATAGCTGAAAGGGACCTGGAAATTCTCCCTGAGGACTAGTTCTCATGGTATCTGATAGTGCTGTGAAAGATGCCAAAAGAGAAAAGCAATCAACAGTCTTATTCAACTGTAAAGCTTATATGTCACAATGACTAGAATAGCAAGATATATCCAAGTCTTTGGAGCAGCCAATACCCACTCAATAGAAGGGAATTCACACCTGGTGTTGTAAACATAACCAACAACTTACAGCTGGTAAGGTCAATGATCCTACAGGGGAACCTGACACTGCCACATTTCAAAACTAGCAAAAGTCCCAACTACAGTCTATTTTATCTTATGGTCACAGGTAAGTGGAGTTCTCATCTCTCATCAAGGAAGCTTCCCTTTGTAGCAGACAGAAACCATTACAGACAAATTAGAAGAGACGGAGGAGGTAAAGAGTGGGGTGGAAACTATATAATTACGTACTGGATGAAATTTTCAAAAAGTTATGAAAAAGTAGTGGCTAAAAAAAACCATGTAGAGAGTGTGATAAGAATACCTAAAAATGGGCTGAGAAAGTGGCATAGTGTTTAAAGAACTTGCTGTGAGTTTGCATTGTAAAACCCATGGAAAGCAAGGCAAGGTAAAAGATAATATATCTCTGTTAACTAACTCTTCTTCCAGGAGGATGGGAGAGAGAGACAGGAGAATCCCAAAAAGGTTAAGTGATAGGCAGTCTGGCATACACGACAGCAAGGCAACTTTCCTCAAAAAAGGTGAAAAATGATGACTGATATAACAATTAGCATTGCCCTGGGATGTCCACATGCATGCCATGGTGTGTGTATCCATACACACATAAAAGTGCATACACACATAAAGTGCATAACACTTTATGTATATGTATACATATATCATAATACACAAACACACAGAGATTTTTTAAGAGACATATAAGCATATACAATCAAGGTTTACTAACATGTTTGTAACATCTTCAATATGTTGTAATCTGTGTCATATTCTTTTTCATACTTTTTAACGTGATGGGTGCATTCGTAATAAAAATCCAGAAAATAGGTGTTTTCCTTGAGATATTTATTAATAATTGGGTAGGAATTAACATATCTTTTTTGAATTTAAAGCATATATTAAATTTAGTGTCGAGGTGATACACACCTTTAACCCTCGCACTGGGAAGGCAGAGGCAGTCCTGGACTACAAAGCAAGTTCCAGGACACCTAGAGCTTTTACACAGAGAAACCCTGTCTTAAAAACCCAAAGGAAAAAAAAGCTAGTATCACTTGATATGTGTTTCACATAAAATTATTGCAACTTTCCAACCCCGAATACATAAACTTTAATAAAATGGAAGCCACTGATATTTGCCAGTCTTACTTATAAATTTTAAAGACAAGCAGAATGAGATTCTAAGAAGCTCAGCAACCTGTCTGAAGCCGTACAGTTGTTGTTGAACTGATGAAGAAATGCATTAGTCTGGGCTGAGTCTCCTCTGAGTGTCTTCCACCTCCAGTAGTTTATCAAGCTTCTTTAATTTACATGTTAAATAATTACTTTGCTTCATTTGCTACAGGAATACAAACACATCATTCTAACTTGTTATGAAAATTATCATAAAAGCTCTGCAGTTCTCCTTACAGATTTATTATTTCTCGAGTTTCATTTGTCTTTTAATCTTATGGTACAGTGAATACATGAATAGACATTGCTAATGTGAGATTAAGGGAACAGAGGAAATGCACAGCAATTTTATGAGTTGCAGAATATGTTATCCTCCAAACAAACAAACAAACAAACAAACACGTTGGCGTTTAATACAGCAGCAGAAGGAAGAAGGAAGTCCCTAGACCTCATCTTGCCATTCTTCCCTGAAGTAGGCCATATGAGAATTCTATGACCCTCTTGTAATTTAAGGTGACATGGTTCTTTTATATACCCAGGACAGAGCAAGGAAAAGACAGAGGTACTGAGAAGAATTTGCAAAAACGGGATTTACCACGTGCCTCTGCTAGTCTGTTATTGAATAAATTCCCTCCACCTATCAATCTCACTTCTCAAAATCTGCTAACATAAATATACATATCCACACCTCTGATTCTTCATATTTTTGAAGAATTCTTTGACTTAAAACCTCCATTGAATAAAATAATATGTTTTTCTCTTGTTTTCTCTGTTTAATTATAGGGTCTCACCCACTATAATACTAAGTAAAGAAAAAAACATATATACTGAAATTATAAAGAATTAAAGCAAATATAGCAGGAGCTACAAATATAGGTAAGATTTTCATAAAATCATCTAGTTTAAACAAGTCTTATACTCCATACATTCAAACTGAAATAGAAAAGTACCACTGTAACAACTAAAATCTATGTTGTTATTGTTCTTTCATTTGGCATCCCTGTGCCCTAAATACCATGGCCAATTAGAAAATTCTCAACTCTTCTTAGGCTGTGCAACTTTGATGGCCTTTCTTCTTGTTTCTGTGGTACATAAAAGCATGGATGGCTTCAGCATGAATATCAATCACATCAGTACAAATTTTAAGATTATTAAACTAAAGCACTGCAAATCCTATGGTAAAAGATGAAAAATAATATAAAGTGATCCATAACTGGGGATAAACTGTAGAGAAGAAGACTGAATATTGAGGCATGATTACTCTCACAAACTTTCAGGTTTATGCTATTTGGTAAAGTAGTTTTATACAGACCATTAGATATCTAACTGAAACAAAGCCTTCTAGAAGCTCTGATTTTTATCTTGAAGTTATCAAAGCTCCTTAATTACAGATAGAGAATGGCTGATAATGGATAATTTTGTACTAGAATCATTTTATATTTTCAGGGAGTAGGGAGTAGATTGACTTACAGTAAGAGCCCTTTCTTTATTCATTCTATTCAATCTGCCAGTAATGCTCCTTCCATCTCCCTCTCTTATATGTTCTCCCTCTCTCATAGTCTCTCCCTCTCTCTCTCTTCCTTTTGCTTGTTTCCTTCATATGCATATGTTAAAATACATCTTCTACATGGTTACTTATTCTGGAATACTGCCTTTCATCGTTTAATCTTGCTTATTAACAGTGCGTTACTTTCCTTGTAAACACAGCTTTGTTCTTTTGCTTCTTGCTTGGGTGATCATAGTATCCACATGCTTGTGGTAGCTGACAAATGATTGCTATTGAGATGCTGACAATACTGGATATTGCATTTGTTCAAGCACCCATGCAAATCTCCTAACACAAGCAAATATGTGCATATTTCACATCACAGGACTACCATGCAAGTTTTGTCCCAATATCTCCAGATTTTGAAGTGGTTATATATTTTGTTGTTGTTATTTGTAAGCATGGCCAAATATAAGTTCAAGTTAATTTAAAATTCCATGATTGTCTCTATCACATTTGATTTTAGATGAGTGAGTTAGGATTGGTTTTCACATTATTATCACATGGTTGGTAAGGACATGAGATTTTCTCAGCAAGATTATAAGTACAAAGAGATAGTATAAAGCATCAAAGGGCACTCTTCTTAAACAAAATATAAGCATTCGTGGTTACAATACCATATTCTTTTGTTAAGAAATCACTGTCTAATGTATGTCCTTTATTGACTGCATAACTCAGTCTTCTTCTGTTGCTGTAAATTAAGTTACTAATCTAAGGTTACCATTACAAATGCAGATATTAACCAAGCACCTGCAATGTGAACATAAGTGCATTTTATGCTGGTTGAAAGGTTATTTCTTACCATTAACAATTTTATAATCTGTAAGGTGTGTCTCAGTGGTATGGTACTTGTCAAACATGTGTGAGTTCCTGAGTTTAATAACTGAGGCAGGGTGAAGAGTAATGACAGAGCCAGCATTTCCACTATAGGAAAATATAAAGCTTATTCTAAACAAATACAAGTTATTAATAAATTTATTCTGAGAAATAGCCTCTCCAGTGCTAATATTTTCCTTCTCATGTTTCCTCTGACCATTTTTGTTTTCTGAATCAAGTTATCCTGGCTTTTTGAGCCATTTCCCCCAATGGTACACATGGTACAGGATGTCTTTCTCTCTGAACTTCCCCTTTTCACTCTTCTTCTATTTTCCCATAGTTGCTAATTTTCTTGTAGCTGTCATGTGAAAATCATACCAAACATTCCCCTTCTTTGTTTCTTTACCAGTTATCTACTTCTTAAACTCAGGGCTACCACAGCTACCCATCCTCCCAACTTCCTTTCTCTTTGTTCCATCCCTGTCTTCTTATATGTTGACATTTGCTTCAGACATCACAGTTTTACGTGCTAAAAATTCCTGTGTTGAACAGTCCTCCCCATTTCTCAACACCTTATAGTTGCTGGATTGCTACAGTTTTCAGAGTGTAAGTATTAAAATGAAATATATGAAAATTTGTGTATAATAAATTGTAATTCCAGTATGAACTAATCAAACTAAGGCTAATGCTTCCCTAAGTGTCATTATCTGTTATACTTTTGTGAAATGGAGAAGTGTCAACAAAAGTAGTACTTGCAAGACCATATGTTGAAAACAGAATGAAAAAAGAATGTCTATGTTTGGATTCAGTAATATATATATTCAGTAATATATAATGTTTGGATTCAGGTCATTAACTTTTCACTGAAACATTAGCCAACTATATTTTATATGTTAATTTTCTGTTTCACCCCTCTCAATGTATTACTATACTTTCCATCTTTTCTTCACATAATAATGAGTAATTTGTTATAGGTGAATGAAATATATCTATATAATTTTCTCATCACACATGTCAAGATATTGATATGTAACCTAAACCAAAAGTCAACATATTTATTTTTTGAATACTAAATACTTAAGTATGTACAAGCTGTGACTTTAACACTTACACTAAATTCCTGATGTTGTAACAGTGTGGTGTTTTTCAAGTGTTGTGATGTGTTATCTAATGAACAGGGTCTCTGTCCTTACAAATAAAAGTTATATCATTGCTGTGGTTGCAAACTGGTTATCACGAGTGAAGTTTTCTAAAATGGTAGCTCATCCCCTTCTTGCTAACTCATATTAACCTTTCTTTGTCTATCTGTTTTCTATCCTAGATGAAGAGAGTATGAAGTCCCTCACCAAAACTCCACAACTTGTTCTTGGATATTTTAGGCACCATAGCCACAAGCCAGATAACTCTTTTCTATGTATAAATAATCATTTTCAGGTGTTCCACTCTAGCAGAAGAAAAAAAGAACATTGTTTTGTTCATATTTGAAAGTAGAATGAGAAAGAGCTATATTGAACTGAAAAGAAAAAAATAAAAAAAAAGAGATGAGTTTCAAATTCTGTGACTTCCAAGTATCCTGAGAGCACCATTTTGTTTATTTCTGGAGCATTGATGCTTAGAACAATTGGCAATTGAGGTATCATTCACTAGAAAAGAACAGAGAATATGTAAAAAGTAAATATAAAAAAAATCCTCCCTAGGAGAAAGGAAAGTACAACAGTTTTAACATTCCAATGACTACTGTTTAACCAAAGGTACTTTACATTACTTTATTACAAGGTAGTTTACTTCTTCCATAAACTATGACAGCTAGGAAAGTAGAAGGTCCCATATTTGGGGGTATAGACTCTGCTGAGGTATTCATGGAACATTGTTTTATGACATAATTCTTTGAGTTCCAGAAAAATACTTAGTTACTTATTAAAATTATTCAAAGATGCCTTAGTGAGTGAGACTCACTTGGATTTTAAATAAGTAAACACATTGTGTTAAGCAATTTTATGTAGATGTCTAAGGTCATTGCTAAGATTAACTGTATTCTCATAAGAAAACAGAGTTTGGCTAAGGTCGGTTGTTTTAGTTGGGAGCTATGAGTATAATAACTTTCAACCAGCCTACCCAATGGTTAATTTGAAAAATGTATATGACCAAAACATGACAAGATTGTATTCTAGGGTCAACTAGAAAACAGAACAGAATGCAAGTACATGAGACAATGAGATCCAGAATTACTGTGGGATAAATCAATAATAGAATTTATGTCTTATCTTGATGTATACCATCTGATGAGATGACCTAATATAGCCATAAATATGCCTGTACATGAACATTCCCTATCAAAATAATGCATGTATCAATATTACATAAATAAGCATCCATAATACTAATTTAATATAAGAACTATAGTAATCAATTCTTATCACTTACAAATGTTAAATATAAAACAGATTTCTAGAGCTTCCACACTGTCATATTGAAAATAATTTACAAATTTTGGGAGGTGTTATTCTGTAAATATGTTTCTCATACTGGTTAATGAATAAAGCCCTGTTGGCCAATGGGAAAGCAAGATAGGAGACAAGGAGGAAAGAAGAAGTAGGAAGGAGGAGTCAGCATGGAGAGCAAGGAGAGGTAGAATGCCAGCCCCTCTGGCCAGTAGGATGAGCCACATGGATCTACTTAGACTAGTAGAAATGGGTTAATCATTAAGACAGAGCTAGTCGGTAAGAAACTACTAACTGGCCAACAACCTTATATCAAATACAGAGTCTCTGTGTGTTGTTTGGGGCTGGTGCAGCAGTGGGACCAGGCAGGCTGGCAGAAATGGTGGGGAAACACACTCGCTAAAATTTGGGTTGATTTTCTTAACTTTTTTCATTAAATTTGTGTCTGTAGAAATAATTTTTAATCAATTAACAATTCTACCTTTGGCATAAAAAGACATTGTGAAATCACACACACACACACACATTTCTAAATACATAAATACAAATTTATCAGTTCACCTAATGTTACCTGTGTGTACATAATCTCAGGGAAGACCACTTAGTATTAGGAAACCATTTGGGGGCTCTTTCCTGGGGCAGACAATTTCTCCCACTCAGAGTTCTCTGGTGGACCACTAGTCATGGTTCTTGTCAAGCACTGAGGCCCTATGAGCTTTCTACTCTTCAGTACTAGCATGCCTATCTCCATATCTCAGACCATGTATAGTCAGCCTATACATGAGATGAGATTTCATGGGGATAGACTCTGACATTTCAAGGAGACACAATCTCACAGTTTCAGGATATACTTTCACAACTAACATTTTGTTCCTCTGGCTTTTATAATCTTTGTAGCCATACTTTCACAATAATCATTAAGTCTTAGGTACAAGAGATGGTTTATAGATGTATCAGTTGGGATTAGGAACCTCATGATATTTTGTTCTTTTCATTTAGATCTGCTGTAGTTTTGCACAACTGTCCATTTCTTCCACTTGGCTGTGGATATATATATATATGTATATATATATATATATATATATGTATATATGCATATATATGGAAATGGGTTAGGGAATAAATATAGCAGAAGGAGGAAGAATGGTAAAACAAAGGCAAGGGTACTTAAAAAGTCACAAAGGATCGTTACCTATCTAAAAAATCTAATAAAAATATTTCTGTGCATTCACACGTATATAGTTTAAACACAATTTTCCAATCTGTGCTGATAATGCTCCTCCCAAGAGGCACAGCCTATCAACAAAAATCCTCAGGCATGAGTAGCTCCTTTGGAGTTATTTTCAGAGTTGTCCAAGAGACTCCCAAGGTATTAGAAGCTGTGTTGCTTGTCTGTATGTGCCTATTGAGGATGACATCATGCAGTTTGGACAAAGGCCTCAGAGGATTGAAGCTCTATCAATCCCACTGAAACGTTTCTACACCCTAATAAGTCTTTCCATTGATTCAGTGATCCACATCAGACCAAAACAAACCAAATTGGAGAAAGCCCATATTTAAGGATACAACACTACCACATGACCTTCCAGCTCCTCAGAGAGGAGAGAGGAAAGTGAGACCCAGAGTCTGTTTTTTGGGAGGCAGTTTATATACCCTGTTGAGGAGGTCTTGAGCATCTCTGGGGGAGGAGTCATCATTTGCCAGGCTTTGTGTGATGCCGCAGGATTTGGACAGAAAGTGGAGGGGGCTTGGGTGAAACTTTTACCATAACACCCCACATTCTTTGGGTATATAGATACAAGGGTTGGCATAAAGCTTCAATCATAACATCTACATATATATTCTGATTGAATGAAAATTATGTGAACCATTTCTACCTTTACTAAGAAAGATAAGCTTCCAATTAATCTGTGGTGTTGAAAATAACTATGCTTTTTAAAAATATAGATAGTTGTTTAAGCTGAAATGAAAACACTTTCATGTACTGCAAAATGTGTATGTTTGTTTTCCAGTTTGAATTTTAGGTGAACTCTTTTTCAGCTTAGCTGTGGTATAGAAGAATTTGTTTATCATCGAAATGAAAAATTGTCTCTGGTAATTCACATTTTATTAAGATTTGATTTAATGCCTTACTTATCCAAGTAGTCTTGGTCACCATGGAGGACTGCATTGTCCTGTGGTCTTCCCTCCTCATTAAATGTGCTTTGTGCCTTATGGAATGTGTGTGCTGCATTGGAACTGCACTCTATTTAATTATAGTAGGATATGTTTCTTTAATTTAACAAGTTCCATAGAGGAATGCGACATACGTAACTTTCAGGCTATCATTGAACTCAATATTTGCAGTTATGACAACTTTAGATTTTCTCATCTCCTAAGAAAACAAAAAGACTGCTAAGAAAAGATGCAGTAAAACCACTATTATGACAGCGTGATCTTTCATATATGAGAGAAATACTCCCTCTGTTTCAAACAAAGCATTTCCAGCCATGAGCTGTTCTAAACCACGCTTGGAAGCATGAGCAGCATGCTTCTGGTGTGTGCACTTTTGTCTCAGTTGCCCTGGCATTTTTAAAGCAGAAATCTATGTGTGCTGGAGCAAAACACTTGAGTTGAAGTTTATGAGACTTGTGAGATTGCAGAGATTTTTTTTTCTCTTCTTAAGTATTTAATTTAGATAACAATTTGCAAAGCCGTGAATATATTTTCTGCTCCAAATGCATTATTCTTGGGTGTAATTAGGAAACAGAGATAAATGTTAGGAATGCCTTCTAGGTGCAAGTCTCCCTTAATAGTTTTCTGTGAGCAACTTTCTTCCATTTGATAGCACAGAATTATCTGCTGTGTTTTATGGTTTCTTTGGTGCCTACCTTGAGCTCTGTTTCTGGGAGAAAAAGAGGATGTTCACTGCTAAGCAACAAGTTGCTGAAACAGCTTTGTGTTTTCCTAAAACAAGCAAGCAAAGCAAGCAAGCAAGCAAGCAAGCAAACAAACAAAACAAAACAAACAAACAAAAAACCCCACAAAGAAATCCAGAAGCTTGGAACATCAAGAGAAAGCTAGTATGTGTCTTGACATAAATCAAATCTTATTAATGTTCTGTTCAGAACCATCCAGAATCTCCTATTTCACACACAGTAAAAAGCAGAAAACCTCACTGTTGGGAGACATTGCTGGCTGGTTGAGGTCGAAGTCTGCTCTAAGTCTTGTGCTTTTTCTGTATACTCAGCAAAACGGAGCTCTCTACCTCCAGTTGAACTCCTTGCCTGTGCCTGCCCTTCTCTGGAGAAATCCCCTAGGCCTGTAGCACTGACCTTATCTAAAAGGTGTTTTTAAACCTGATTCACCTTGGCACAGATCCCTGCTGAGAAGACTTGCTCTAGGAGCTCTGCTATTTGACCTACTGTCATATACTAAGCTGGTGACAAGAGTATCTCACTTAACACAAATTATGGTTGTCCCCACGATCCCCAATCCTATATATTCCTTATACCCTGGAAAAAAATTGAGCTTCTTCACCCAAATCTGTCTCCTAGAGGGCTCTCTTCTAGGCCCCCAAAGATTTCTGCTGCCCCATCTGCCTCCTTCCCCACTGATGAGTAACAAACGAAGAGGTCAATAGAAACCTCACACCAGATAAAGGTGCCCAAATATCCTTATATTTTCCCTCTTATCCATTCCTACAGAGGTCTTCTCTGTTCTCTCCATCATAGCCACACCTCTCCTTCAGTTATTCCCTGAACCTCAACATCTAGAGTCCAGTTTTTGTGGCAGCAAAACATCATCTACAAAGCAGAGAATGACCATGGCTTACTCCACTTTTGCTATTATAACAAAATACCTGAAATTGGATAATGCTTAAATAACATAAATTTTGTTTCCACAGTTACAATGGGTAGGGCATCCAAGATCAAGGCATCCAACATTTTGATGTCTGGTAGAGCTAGCTCCTCTTAATTCTAAAACACTGTCATGATACTATATCCTCTTGTGGCTGAATAGTAGAAAAGCAAATTGTAAGAATGCTCATTAAGTCTCTTTTGTAAGGGTATTAATTTAGTCATGAGTTCAGAGCCCTCTTAAAGAGTCAACTTCTTAAAGCCCATGTCTTAAAAAATGACCTGTTACATTGAGCACAGTATTTAACCTGTAAATATTGGTGTAAATACATTTGAATCATAGCATACTGTTTTTTATGCCCGCAGATTCTGAATCAGGAATTTGGAGAGTAAACACTGCAGGGATGGCTTGTCATTTCTTTGGAACCATTTTATAGATACTCTGTTAGAGAACATGATGCTTGTGGTTTGGAATCATCCAACTGCTTGTCACTTACAGATTCAGAAATTGATCATGACAGAGAGCTCCGGGCACTGTTTTTCTCTGTGTGGCCTTCCAAATTTGCACCTAGCATATCAAATAGATCTGCCTTCACACTGCTTGTTGACTGAGCTGCAAGATTCAATATGAGAAGAAAGGAAGAACAAGCCTCTGTGTCTCCTCTGCAAACATCTACCACAATGTTTCTTACATTGTCTTCAATAGCATCATCATTACATCTGGACCAAGGATAGGGGGTAGGATATAAAAATGTTCTTATTAAAGTCACACACTGCTTTGGTAACACTTCTATTATTTGAAAGATCAGAAACATTGAACACATTTGGCCACATGTCAAAGACTGTCTTCTCTTGGTTTTCATGATGACTCATGTCCTAGTGTTCTAGGTGTTTCCTCTCTGATGGGGAAGCTGTTCTTTACTGGTTTCTTCTTTACTGTCTCACTTCTCTTCTGTGTTTTGAAATATTCCCAAGACATTGCTGCTGACATTTGAGCTGATACTCGTCTCATTGCTTTCCATTTTAAACATTTCTTATCTTCCATGGATTTCTATAACTATCCAGAGATCACTGTGCACTAGCTCCATATAGTGAAAGACTTGCTTTCTGTATTCCTTTGGGTATTTGATGTATATATAAAAATTGCTAAACCAAAACTGAAATTTCTTTCTTCAACATTCTTATATTGGTTTTTATATTATTTTTGCTCAGTCTGGCATTTTAGTGAGTAGCATTGCCTTCTATAGCAATATATATATATATATATATATATATATATATATATTGTGTGTGTGTGTGTGTGTGTGTGTGTGTGTGGCATAATATGATGGGAAATTGTGCATTCTTTAGATATTTCATTCTGACAATCTTCTAAGTCATTATAGTTTCTATCTTAACTACGTGTAGCTTGCCAACATGTCTAATATGACAGAAAGGACTTACAGTTCAATACATATTGAAACACATCTTCTATCACATAGAGGTGTTTTGCCTACTCATTTGGGCATAGTCTTATAAAGTTCTTTGCATCACTGGTGAGAAATTAGATGGTTTCTTATGAGCCTGTTATATGTCCCAATGGATAATGATAATTTGCATAGAAAGTGGTTGGGAGTCAGTGGCTTCCCTTAGCCTATCGTTTACTACTAACTGTCTAATAGCAACTAATTATGAAGTTCTAGAGATGGAGGAACAAGAGATGAAAATATAAAGTTTCAAGTTACTTAAAGTGCCATGTAAATAAATATTCATTCTGGAAAAACAAAACAAAACAAAAGCAACAAAATACCTTTCTGTGTGTTTGTTACATCACAGCTTTGTTTTTTGTTTTTTTTTTTTTTTTAATTCTATGGCTAATAATCAGTGATGTACATAGAGCTCTCGGGGGTCAGCCAGTCTAGGTAAACCTCAAAACTCCATGTACAATGAAGACTGTTGCCAAAAATAAGGTGGACTGTAACTGAGGAAGACATCTGGCCCCTTCACACAAGTACACATGGATGAACATATTTTGAACATAGACACACAAAAACACATAGGCATATACAAAAATAAACAAATATTTTTAAAAAGCATATATAAAAAATGACCCAAAGGGTATTAGCATGCTTTCAGGAAACAGATGTCAATAGGCTTACAGTTATTTGGTTTTCATTCCTACTTCCCCTCACAAACGAATCAATTGTCAGAGTTCACTACAAGGAATGGCTCAATGCTTTTCATTGCAGTTTGCAATAATAAGATAAAAATCAACATGTCTTGCCCTTTGTGTTCACAGCCAGGGGCTACTTGTTTACTGGGTGGGTTTTTGGCATCACAGGGATCAGTATCACCAGGGAATTTGATGGAAAGGCAAATTTGGGGCCCTGCCCAACCCCCAGTGAAAACCTCTGCCTGTTTTTCTCCATCTTTCATTTTTCTAAAGAAGCTGTCCAGCTTTTCTTAAGTTTGATTGGTACCACCCAGTTTGGTAGCCTCCTTTCGATAACACGTCTTCTGCCTTCTGAGACTAACGTTACTGCTCTGCTCTGGACCTGGGCCGGCCTTTCTTTTCTTCATTTAAAAATTGTAAATTCATTCTAGCTTCTAGATTTCCATCCATCTGAGATAGTTCTCTCTGGCTCTTTCTGTGTGTTTTCATCACCCATCAAAAGCCACTCTCTTGAAAAGACATTCCCATCATTCCTAGCCCTTTCATTGGCTGTGTCCTTTTCTTCTTACTCTATTCCCATTTTTGACTTCACAGTTAATTATACTGTGCTTACATTATCTTGGGAGCTCATTGGTTCTTCATGTTTTACATATTCCTCCTTCCTCCAGTAGGTGCCTCCTTATCTTCAGTTCCTGCCACAATGGCGTGCACGTGAGAGAGTGATTGCATTTGTATTTTAAAACTTTTGCATTGACTGGATATGAAGGCTCAATTATATGTCTTAACATGCAATTACAGTGTTTGGGTGTTTGGGTCAGAGGAATTGAAATCAGAGGAGGATTCAGGTAGAGGTTAGAATGGACTAACTTAATAAGTACATTATAAGTACTGGACTGTTGGAAGCTAGAGAGTGAGACTAGTTAATTCTAATCTTTTATAAATTTAGTTTTTATTGAATTTGTTATGAACATTTTTTATATCATACATTTTCACAAATCATCTCTATATAGTTGCCATTTACGTGTTCATTTATTATATTTCATATCTTTTTCTTATTTTACACATCAATCCCAGTTCTTTCTCCCTACCATCCTCCCATGCCTGCCACAGACACCCATATCCCATCTCCCATCCACTCTCCAGGGAGGTTTAGGCCTTCCAGGAGGGAGCATCAAAGTCTGTCAAGTTATTTCAGGTAGGGGAATGGGTTCCTCAAGTCTATCTGTGCACTAGGGATACATCGTGGTTCCACTGTCAGAGGTCCCTTAGACTGTCCAGGCTTTCTAACTGAGACCTATGTTTGGGGGCTCTGGGTTGGGCCTATGCTGGTTTCCCAGCTATCAATCTAGGGTTCATGATCTCCCCCTTGTACAGGTCACGTGTCTCTGTGGGTTTCTGAAGCCTGTTTTCGACCCCTTTGCTATTCACTTCTCCCTGTCTGCAACTGGATTTCAAGAGTTATAAATTTAATCATTCTTGCTCTGACTTCCCTGCTAAATACATAAATACAGAAAAAAATCTAAGGAATATTTATTGTCATTAAACTATATTAATCCCCACTGAGGGGGATCACATACCAGTTAACTGTAAATAAATAAGATTGTTTTTGAAGAGTTTATCTAAGTTCACATGGATAATTTATGTGTAATTTACTTTAAACATATCACAAGAGAATGAATACCACCACTGAACTAAAATGTGCACATATGTATAGTCACATAAGCTTATATAATCTATATGTATGTTACAAAAAAGGTACAAGAAAAAGTATAGCAAATCTGCCCATGCTAGGATTCTTCAAAATTGCATTTGTGCACAGCAGGAATATTTTAATTTTTCTGTATTTGGAGTATATACTCAATCAGAAGCCAAATACTTCATAACTTTTTGAAAGCATGCACCTATCAATTTAATATATAATGTATGTGCAGGAGTATGCTCTTTGTTAGCAATAAATTAAAAATAAGAGATTATAATGAGGATAAACAGGGATTATATAGTGCTGTGCATCAACTATAATGACTATGGCCTAATTTAGAATTGTTGCCTTCCAGTTTTGCTAAAATGTCCTCTGTAGAATACCAATTATTCACTGTTTTCATGAGAAAAAATCAGCACATCCATTAATAATTGAAGCATAAAGTATTATTGTTTGTATGCACGAGTTCAATTTGTTGCTAAAGTGTTATATAACATTCTTGGCTAGTTTGCTACAATCATTTTAGTTGAGCATTTCCCATTTCCCCTATTCATTTTCCAATGGCAATTTTGCAAATGTCCTTGGAAATATATTAAAACATGAAGCAAGATTGTGTTAACAAAATACATTTCACATTTTGCATGCCTTACTTGAATGTCTGTCATATACATTTTGATGGTAGTTTTAATTTGGAAATGAGACCACTATTTTTCTTTCAAAAATTTGAAGCTATAACAATAAAGAAGAATGATTACAAGTAATAATCTGGAATAGAAAGCATACCAAACCAAGGCCACTATAAACTATTTTAAGGAGGCATAATAATTTTTTCTTTTGAATAATATAGCTTGAGAGAATGATGATACTATTGTTTTGTATATGCATGTACCTAAGTGTGCTAAACAAAAACAAGAAAATTAAAACTTCATGAAACTGGTTTTTGAACAAAAGAAAACATCACTGTGAGGGTGAATACTGTCTTTGTGCTCTCAGAATTGATAACTAATGTCTTTCGACCTTCTAGAGGTTACTAGAAGAAGCAGGTGTGATTGCAGAGAATTTAGCATGGCTCTATAGTTGCTATTCAGTAACAAACAAAAGTAACTTGTGTTTTCTGTTTATGAATCTATATAGCTTAGGAAAGATACCTCAGATTCATAGATATTCCCTGTGAATTTTGGAAATGAAAGTTGATGATGTCTTTACTCCTCTTCTGATTCATTCATGGAAGATTGTTACTGCCGCCTTACCTAGCTGGTAGACAGTCTTTACCAAATGGTAGTGTAGTGCAAATTGTGGTCCTCCTATGTTTCCTGTCTTTTTACCTGCTGGATATGGATCAGATCTCTCAGTGTGTGTGGGATTAGAACCTTTTTCTTTCTAATAGCTAACCAAGTCTTGTAGATTTCCATGTACTTCTTTTAAAATCTGGATTTATTCTTACTACTTTAAATGAAAGAGTTGGGTCCTGAATTAAGCAAGTCATAATAAGCACTCACATACTATACTTTGGAAAAATCATTAGTATTTTCATATCTTTATTCCCTGGAAATTGGTTTTCTGTTCTTATCTTCTAAACTTTGGGTACGAAAAAATAAGGTGTGTATTCTCTTTGCCTTTTGTCATGGGTAGTACTTTAGTTTTCATTGTTATAGCCATTCCACTCTGGCTTTTACTGTCTCAGCATAGTGATTCATCACCATAAAGGAACCAAATCTTCTGCTCTGATTTGGCAGGAGTAGCATCTGTGATACTGAGGATAACCATGGTCATTTTATAGAGTGTAAACTGTATTCCAGGACCAGAGCTGGGCTGTCTTTTCAAGTTGTACCAAATATCCATTAAAAGTAAAATCTACAGAAGACAAAGCCTGCTATGGCACAACAGAGGAAAACTGGGAGATAGAACTCTTCTGTGAATGTAAAGTGATTTGCTCAGAGAAGATGCCATTAAGGTAAAGCCAAGAGCAATGATTGGTATACATCAGATTACTTTCCAAAAGGAACTAGAATGATTAATGTGCATTGATGACTGCAGTTGGAATATGATGCAAATTAAGATAACTTTAGCCTTCTACAGAATAATGAAAAAAATGTATGCCATCCCAAGCACAATAAAAATCTAATTCTTATAATATGGCAAAAATGGCACTTACCTTTTACTGTCAACACTATCCACTAATGATTCAGTTATTATAGTTAGGTTATGCACATTGGAAAAAGAACAAATCATTAAACAGCAAGTCTGTTACAAGTACTCTATTCTATGACCCATGGCTTCTGTGAATTCATCTGAATGTCTGCCTTTGAATATTTATACTATACTCATTTGCCTACTGATAATTTGGCCATACAAGTTTCCCAAGTTGTAGAACAAAAGTTATATTTTGCCACTTCTCAAGATATTTTAAAGGTCCTGGAGCCTTGTAATTTCTTTATGTGTGATGTTCTGGATACACAATAATAAACAATAGTTTCTTCAAATGTTACTGTCACTGCATTAAAACGTCTAACACAGTGATGGACATGATTTCTATCATCAACCTACAACTTGGAAAAATAATTTATTTCTAATATCGAGGGGAAAACTTTAGAAAGTCACCAGTTCTTCTAAAGATATAAGTTACTATTGATCAATGGATCAAATACTGAAAGCCTACCTTATCATGATCACAGGGATAGGTGGCATTCAGTTGCACTTACTTGAAATGCCATGCATTTCCTAATGATTTTAGACTTTTTGGAAGAACAGTCCCTACAGAGACCTCTGTGGAAGAAAAATAGGAATGATAGAGATGAAATTTAAGCATCCCTCCCTCTGAAGGTAGCAATGGCCAGAACTTTTTCATCCGTTTTGCCACTTGACTCAGTATAGCAACAATGGTCATGGTATACTACTATGGAATCAGTTAGTGTGTGATATGTTTATAGTATTATTTCTGTGTAGTTTCTGCCTACCCCAGTAACAGAGAACGCCGATCAGTATGAAGAAGTTAAAAATATAGGATTCATTTCAATAGAAACATGCTTCATAATTTTCCGTCTTTTAGCCTTCCTTACCCTTTTCCATTAGTCTTAAATCATTTTGCAACCATGCAACTCAAAGGAGGATGTTCTTCTCCTTGGGCGACTTAAATATGTTTAACTTGCACAGAATTTCAAAATGTGCAGTCATTCTAAGTTTTCCTTGTCATCCATAGTTGTCTTTTAACAAAATCAATATTCCCCAAGGTCCCTTAAGGAAGGAGAAAGTCAAAAGTGGATCACCAGGAACTCAGATAGCATTGCAGCTGCTGTGTACAAAGTAACTGCTTGTTCTTTCACGTGGGTTTTGTACTAAAAGAGATGGAGTCTTGTGATTCAGGACTGCTTCATGTAAACACCACCTCTGAATTCACTCACAATCACAGAAGCCTGCCACACTAAACTGAAGAAAATAACCAAAATCAATTATTGGTGCTTTTATAGCCTAATTTTGTTGCCCTCTAAATGCAGATAAATAGAAAATCTAATTTTTATTATACTTCCCCACAACTATTAATAAATATTAATGCTCATGACTGTGCCTGACCTCCCCCTAGACTTAAAATCAATAGTTGTTGATTAAGGTCTTTTGGGCAGCATTTCAAAGCTGAAGACTCACTATTTATTCCCATTGCCTATTTTCTGAACCTTAAACAGGTTAACAGTGGGTCTATTAAGAAGAATAAAGCATTGGAATAAAACTGATAACCTAACAACAGCTGAGCTAGGGGAGGCCTTTATATTTACAAGGGTTGTATGCTATTTTTAATTAATTTTATCACTTTGAATTCAATTTCATTATCATCGTTTAATGATTATGAAAGACACCGCTGATAGACTCTTTACCACATGCAAGTAAAGGGTAGTAATTATACACATATATTGTATATATATATATAACACATTTAATTAATATGTAAATGTGTATTTAATGATACATGCATATTTTCATTATACAAATTCTTACTGATGATTTTTTTGTTTATAACGAAATCTCAAATCCATCAGAAATGAATCACAAGTTTTAGTTGCTGGAGGAAACTCCAGCTGGAGGAAAGGTTGGAGTCCTTGATGGTGATGAAGGCTTTCTTAGCTCAAGTATAAAAAGACAAATCAATGGCTGCTATAGACAACTCATGACAGTGGCTCCTAGGTCTATTGTGTCAAGAAATTCTAAGAATAAGTTTAGTAAACAGGAAGGTGAGCACAAGGACGTTCATTACAAAATCACATGCAAAATTTTCAGATAAGAAATGAAGACACCTACTGTATGGGAAAGTAGGTACCACGAGGGGTGCCATGGAGATGCTAGTCTAGGGCTTTTTATAGTGCTTATGGTGAAAACTTTGGGGGAGGTGGACTGCTCAATCCAGTTTTCCCACTGTCAATATATCTTTCAGTCACTCAGTTTTGGTCACATCCTCACATATAGCTTTCTAGCACTCCTGCTCATGGCTGTTGCATGGAAGAAAAAAAAAAGAAGAACAGAAACTAGAACCCCTCCTGCCATTTTGGACCTGCAGCCTGGACAATATCAAGGACATTTCTTGCTGTTGACAAGAAAAATTATCCTTACCCCTGAACTGCCTAACAAATTTCATTGCTTGTTATCATCATGAACAAGATTATGGTCCAGATGTTTATTTTAATCATAATACATTTTTCCCCTGAAGACATCTCCCTAGGAATATTTGTTTTTTAAACTATTGCTTGGTGATAAGTATTCTATTGTATATTCCTCTCATCACAGCTAAGGATACATCACAGAAGAGGGGACAAAATGTTGTACAGGCTAGAGGAACCCTGTTGGCAAAAGAGACTTCTGGTACTATCAGGTCTGTTATACACACAATAACTGTGCGCTATGTAGAAAAGCATAAGCAAGAATAAACCCAAAGTTCCAGCATGGATATAGGAAGGGCTCTTTAGGCCCACTCCTGGCCAAGAGGTATCAACAAGTTATAGTTTCTAGGGGAAGGAGAACCATTTTTCCCCCCAGGGATGTGGCCACTCAGTTTTCCCATGCACCAACAGAAGTATGCTATGTGCATACAGACAGAACTAACTATACTCAATGGCTAATGAAGACAATGATAGAGAATATAAAATTGGGAAATATTTGCAGGGGAGTCTAGGAAAAATTGGTATTGGAGAATATGGTCAGTATGATTAAAGTACCTTGAACACATGTATGACATTCTCAAATGATACATAAAATAAAAATTTAAGTGTGTAGCCCAATATTACTTATACCATAGATATCATGACATCAAAGAATCTGAGAACAACTAGACAATTGTGTTGAAGTAATGAAGGATGAAAGTGTAAGTGGGTATGAAATTGGGAAATGCCACCAGTATGTAAAATTACAATGCAAGTAACAGATTTTGTAAACTTGGCATCATGGTGGCCATCTAAAAGCGTACCTATTTGTCAGTGGGGCCAAGTGGACTAAGCCCCACATTTAAAACTCCACAAAAATGTAAGCCATAATCCATCCTTCAGGTAACAAACTGATTATATAATACTTTTGTACTTTATACAGAACTAGAAACATTTCTGATAACCATGTTAAGTGTAGAATAAAAACAGGCACCTATGAATTACAAAGCTTTTTTGCCATCAAGAGGTTCCTGCTGACATAAAAAATGTCTGTGTAGTTTACAAAAGGGACCTTTTATTTTGTCATTGGTAGTTAGAAAATAATTTGGTATATTTAAAATGTTCAATGAAATTGTGAAATAGGAGTTGACTGTTATATCTTGTATGTGTGGTTGTTGTTTTCAATATATACATATTTTAGTACTTAGAAGGCTGCTTTCAGCAGATTTCATACCCTGAAGAGAAGTGATGTAACCCAATAAAAAACTGTTTTACTTTATAACTTTTGCATTTTACTCATTGTATTTACTTTATGATCATTCCCACCCCTATTTATTGACTCAAACTAAATTTTGAGTTAAAAAACTGTCTTCTCACTGACAATCACCAACTTACTTTTACTATTTCCCTTTTTTTTTCCTGGAGACTCTCTGACATGTTTTAGGTATTCAGCTCCCTATCATAATACAACCACATCGAATACACACATGCAAACACAGCTCCATTATGTTACTTAGAGCTTAGTTATTACAAAATAATAATCCATGGAAATAAATTACAATGAGTTCATACTTGATGTAATATAAATACATACTATCATTTTAAATAATACTGAAGATAATTATTAAATATTAGTACATCTAATGACCCTGACAAACATTAATTGAATAATTTGTGAAGACACTACTTTAGATACAATAATAAAATGATTATTGGATGATTAGAGATTGAGTTCTCACACTTTATATTCTTAAATGAATTGTTTATTTCACCTTCATAACAATATTATACAATCCCTTTGATGTTTTTTTTTTTAGATATAAAACCTGAAGGTTAATTCTTGAACTCTTTGTCCATAATGAAACAGTTAATCTTGTATAGCAGATGCATACATCCAGATGATTCTTTTGTGAAACAGAATATGACATTAGCCACACACACACACACACACACACACACACACACACACACACACACACACACACACACACAAAGAGAACTGTAATATAAGCCTTTCAATATACCTAGGGTACAGAATTCACTTAATGATCATAAAGAAACATATAGTGGTTTTTATTGTTTAATTTATTCTTTGATATTCCTGGAGAAGAATCAAATTCATTCCCCTGATGTATTTCTAAAATTGGTGATCTCTTCTCTATTTTTCTTCGACCCATCCTCTTGCCTGCAGCCATTTCTATAACTTTCTTGTGAATGAATTGCTTCCAAATTTGTATCTTTACTCCATATTTATTTCCAGGTGTCAGATTTCTAAGTAGTACTGCCTACTGTTTAAACCTCTCCAAAATACCATGTTCAAAATGTCCAGACCTAAATATCCTGTATTCCTCAGCCCTCCTTGTTCTTCTCTGTCAGAAACGGCTCATCTCTATCAGGTGGGTCTCTCACTGACCCAGAACATACTCACTTCCATAATTCACATAATGTTTTTCTGTCTCTAGTCAAGAACAAGTGCCATCATCACCACTGATTTGTTGCCATGTTTGCCCTGCACAAATTCACCTTTGCTAAAGGTTTGGCAAACTGCCATTAGCTTAGACATTCAGAAAGTAAAGAAATAGAAAAAGCATTGTGAACAGATATAAAAATGTAGTGATATTTTTATTAAAACTTCTCTGCCCTGTCTTACATACTTCCTTCCCTTCCTTCTTTAAAGTGTTAGAATTATCCTGAATATTGTTTGAATATCTAATTTGATTTACTTATTTTTGCTTTCTATTTATTTTTCATTTTCACATACCAACCCCAGTTCGCCCTCCCTCCCTTTTACCCACCTCCATCACTCTCCCTTTTCCCTCCCATCCACTCCTCAGAGAGGGTAAGGCCTTCCTTGGGGAGCCCACAAAGTCTGAAATACCAAGTTAAGGCAGGACCATGCCCTTGCCTCTTGTATTAAGTATGATCAAGGTATCCCACCATAGAGATTGGGCTCCAAAATGTCAGTCATTCCCCTGGGATAGGAAGGACCAAGTCACACAATTGTCAACCACATTCACAGGGTTCAGTTCAGTCCTGTGCAGGTTTCACAGCTGTTATTCCAGAGTCCGTGAGCTCTCTCCAGACTCTGTCTCTGTGGTTTTCCCCATCGTGATCTTGGCCCCACCTTGTTCATATGATCCCTCCTCCCTCTCTTCAGTTTAGCCACAGGAGTTTGGCTCAGTGCCTGGTTGTGGCTCACTGCATCTTCTTCCATCAGTGATTATATGTAGGTTCTATGATGACAATTAGGGTAGTCACTGATCTGATTAAAGGGGAAAGTTCATTTAGACACTCTCTCCACTATTGCTAGGTGTCTTAGCAGAGGTCATCCTTGTGGATTCCTGGGGAATTTTTCTAGCACCAGTCTTCTCTTTAACCCTTTCTATATATCTCTCAAATATGGGTTTTGGGGGAATTCTGGCTGAATCTTTGGAGTTTTGGTTTCCATTATTAACTTTGATGAATAGGGTGTTATTTGTTAATAACAGTATTATTTGTTAATTATCAGTTTCAATTGGGGCCTTAAAAATGTGTGGGTCTCAATATGTTATTTGCAAAATTATCTTATTAACCCGAGAAAAGTATGTTACACTACTCCATTTTCCATTTTTGTCTTTGACTTCTCCACAAATCTACTACTATAACCTATAGGAATACGGCTATCACTTTCTTTTGTAAGTCACTAGTTCCATAATTTCTCTGTCAGACTTTAACTTATGTTAATGCACCAAGTCCTTTTTTGTTTCAGCTAATCACATAAGAAGATTTGTTTCTTCTGGGAGTAATACAATCTCTAGTTCATCCTTAAGCCTTCAATTAGAAGAATACTAATAGTTTTCTTATGAAATGTTTCTGCTTATTTATTGCTATTCAGTCTCCTCTATTAAAAAGAAGTTCACAGCCCTCATGTAAATAATCCTAAATATAGGTTCTTTAGTATGTGTAACTTTAAAAGTATTTAATATAAAATGGTCATGTATATTAACTATCCAGATGATATTTGCATTGTGTAAAATACTACTCACTTATGCTGATTACTAAAGTACATTACATAAAATAAATTTATTGAATAAGAATAAAATTTATTTTCCCAAAAGAGCTTATTAACAATATTTATTTATTTATTTATTTATTTATTTATTTATTTATTTATTTATTTCAGAGAGTAGGCAGGTGTTTGGTCCCACACCATGCTGGTAGAGATCACATGACAACTTGTGCAAACAGGAGGGTTCTTCTCCCATCATGTGTAATACAAGAATCAAATTCATATCACCATGCCTGACAACTGCTGAGCAATTGACCAATTCCATGCGCTTTTATAATGCACATGGATATATGTATACCTATATGTGTGACTCACATATATATGATGAATATGTATATGTATAAATATATATGTATAAGATGTATGTGTATGTGTATATGTGTATATGTGATATATATGTATATGCATCAAGTGTGAGGGTATCAATTATTCAAAAGCTTTTGTTCATAACTCAAATTGTTTTTGGCCTATTTATTATGGTTTAAATTCTTAGCCTTACCTGAAAACTCAAATGCTGCTTAAATAAAGGATATACCAGGTAAGTGACTACTGAACAAAAAAACACACTGCATACTTTATTTACCCTAGAATAAAGCTGTTTTCCATAAAGATTTGGATTAAGATAGAGACTAAATGATCGTTACTTTCTTGGGAGCTAGCGGATGGGAATAGTGCATCAGTAAGTCATAAAAAATAACCTTATTATAACATTTAAAATTGAGATTGAGGAATTTTCTACAAGAAAATCATGAATAACTGTGGCCTGAAGCAGCATGGGCAGTTGGTTAAATACCATTGTAATGAAGTCAAGGTCATAGGTTCAGATAAGGGCCAGTTAGCTTTGAATTAAGAAGTGATTCTGGCTCATTGTAATGGACGCTATTCCTAATCTAAGTCTTTTGTAAATTGTTCTGTAGATTTATTGGAAGCAAAGAAGACAGAAGTCGTGTGTAGATCTAGAAAAAGTAATTTAAAGAACACAGTGTACAAACAATAGACCTAATAATAGATCTACAACTGCAGAACACATGAGAAGGTAGGCTCATTTCTTTAGCTATGAGAAACAACTGAGAAGTGTACAATGTTTTTTAACCTTGCAGTGTATAACTCTGATTTGTGAAAAAGATATAAAATGTATATTACAAGTTTATATGGTTATGGTTAAGGAAATTCATTGTATGAGAAAAGATAATCTTGAAATGTCTGTCAGAGTATCCAGGAACAGAGGTCAAAGGCTCACTAGTAAATGGACTTAAACCACAGAGTACTCTCATTCCATACAAACACAACTCTTTGCGTATTAATTTGCTTCAGTTCTTTTCCTACTCCTACAGGAAACTGATTCAATGGCATCTCAAAGCTGAACAGTTTGGATTCATCCTATTTTATTTGTGGATTCAAACTGAAATAGTCTTACATGGTCTTCAAGCAATTAAATACAGACTATTATTTGATGTGAACAGAATTATATTTCCACATTAATAAATCCCCTTCAGGGACACAGCATACCTTTGGGCCAAAATTCTTTTGTTGCAAAATTGAGAGAGATATTATTACTTTAACAATAATGAGATATATGATCAAGGGAATGTTTATAATTGTTCTATTGTCATTGGTAAAATTGTGTAATTTATAATAATAGGTAGACTGTAGGCAGAGAAAAGCAATTTGGTTTAACTTGGTAAGGGCTAATTTGTTTTAGGTTTGTTCTCATATGATCTTTCATAGTTTATTTTATTCAGCTCTCTTACAAATCTATACCTACTTCAATGTGATAAAATTTCATTTTTACACTATGTAGAAAATAAAAGCCACTAAGTACAAAGTTCTTCTACTCTCAAAACCCTCTGGCTTTCTTAAATTTTGAGGATGCAAGAAAAATGGTCTTATGTAGATTAAAAACCCCTAAAAGTTCTCTGTCCTTTTAATCCCTAAGTAAGCTCCACTTTCTCATGAAAGTGAGAAAAACACATGATTTTCCATTATCTTTCCCTTGACCCTTTTTGGATGAATTCTCTCCCTTCATCTATTCCTTCCCTGCCATCCTGTTTTATCCTCTTTTCCCCTCTTTTTTCTCCTCCCCTCATCTCTTCTTTCCTTTCCCATCCCATTCTCTCCTTTCATTCTTCCTCTTCCCTATCCAGTCTTCTCCCTGTTACCTTCCTCTCCCATGGAACCCATTGACAAATGTAAGTAAACAACTCCCTTTGCAATCTTACATGATATTAAAATTCTACAATCTTCCTTTATCCAATTGTGAGCACTTTTTTCTACAGATGTTTTCTGTTTTGCTCAATTTGGAGTTATGCTGATATGAGAAAGAAGCTGTATAAAGTCTCTTCTTTGACTCTGTCTGGAAACGGTCATTCTTTTATAGTTTTCCATACTCCAGTGAAATTCTACTTTCTCTATTTCTTAATGTCTATTACCATTGAAATTTTACTTCCTACTCTTCCCACATATTTTTTCCTTATGTGTAGAAATAACCAAACATGAGTTTTTGCATTAAGTTTTTTTTCATTAAATTTCATACAACCAACTTCCTTTTAAAAACCCCTCCCTATGCTGATTCCAGCTTGCCTAGCTATTCACTTTAGGTTTCTCTTTGCCCTGTTTGGTTCATTGACACTGAAGACTAGTCAGCCATTAGAACTTCATCCAATCCTTTTGCACTTTCTGAGTTCCACATACCTCTTAATCACATCAATTCTGTTTTTTTTTTTTTTTTTCTGCTTTGAATGTCATTTATAACAGGTTTGGTGGACTATAACAAAAAATCATGCTGCCCCTGTATTGATTTAATCCATTTTGTCTGTTCAAATATACATGTCCAAACCTCATTCCCAATCCCTAAGATTCACCGCACAAACTACATGATAAAGAAACTTACTAACTGAAATCTAGTTTCTCTATGCTCTTGATATTAACATTTGACTGGCAGATAATCTGAGAGTTCATTGTTTTTTTCTCATTTTTCCTAGATCGAAGCCACAATTCTGAGCAAACATAATGGGAGATGATAAACATGATGGCATACGGTCCAAGAGTGAGGATCCCCAGTGTGGTGAGAATTGTGATTACCTTAGCAGTCTAAACTGCTTTTGCAGTCTTATCTTTTGGCAAGATCTCTGCTCACTGCCTTCATGCCTGTCTTGTTCAACTCTTGGGTTTGTGTCCCTTTGTCATTGCATTTGATCTCTAATTCTTACTACAGCTAACAATAACAGGCTATAAAGGTTTTAAAAATTAATATCAAGTAGGAAAATAGTCATCAAAATTAAGGATCAATTTTTATTTAATAATTGGTTCATCTAGTCCTGATTAAGGAAAGATGCAAGGAAAGTTATAGACAAAAACCATCAACAAAATTTCTCTTTCCTTCATATACACTTAAGAACTTTAAAACTATTACTCACCCTTATAAGATGTATCATCAGTATCTTTAAAAACAATAACAACCATTTTCCTAAATTTCCTAAAGAAAATACCATAGATACAGATCTTTCACTAGGCGATTTAAGTCATAAAAAATAGCATTGGGTTTTGAAAATAAATTTTTGTTCATTTGAAGTAATTTAAAGTAATTTATGCCTTTAAAAGATACAAGAAGTCTGGCCATAATTTGACTCTATTAAAGGCCCAGGCAAGTTAATTTACTAAAAGGAGAAGTTAATTTCTAAGAAAGAATACTTTCCTTACACTCTCCTATCATAGGATCAGATGCGATATTCAATTTTATCATGTTGTGTTCAGTTCAGTAAGTGAGGTATTTGTATATATGACATTCCCTGCAGGAGTCAGATTTCTTTGTATTCACAGACCACCACTAGGGTAACCTGGAACATTAAACGCACAGAGTTGTTCCTTCAAAGACCAGATGCATAGCATGTTACCAATACAGGAGGCTGAGAGAAATGGTTAATTGCCTGGTGTCCTGTGTGCTTTGTTTAGTGAAAGAACTCAGACTCTTATCAGAAGCCTGCATTTCTCAGTCAGTTTATAGAACCTATCTTTTTGGGAGGGGTCATGTGTACTAATCTATAGAAACCATCTTTATGGAAGATGTCACATTTACTTTACAGAGCGTTTTAATGTAGTTATGTCTTAAGCTTTATTGTGTGCACACGACTGAGTTACTTATCAACAGAACAGATTTTACCAAATTGTGCTATGCTTAAATATGCCTAAAATATGCAACTCAGAATCAGGCTTCTGAAATCTAAATCCACACTGGCTACTTCATTGTGTTGAACTGAATCACCATCTTGCCTCCTGGGTATAGTTACTTTGCTGGCCATAATGATTATAGACACCCTTAAGTTCCCCTTCAAAAGGTGGCATGAACATTGAAAATAATATGTTTGACAGTTACAATTTGCAAATTTTACAAAAATACTGTCAGTTAGTTCTTAAAACACCCAATACCCATCGTATATCCAATATTTTTATCTTTCTTCAAAAAGGTCAGATACTTTTTTTATCTGCATGGGACTTGCTACACAGGGTATATAAAGTCAAATGAGCAAATGTTCAATTCCCAAGCCTCAAGAGAGATGGAATGGAGTGGGAAGTGAAGTTAATTAAATACATATCTAAAACAAACTATTGACAATTTCCATACAAACAAAACCCCAGAATATTTACTGAAGAAGATGTCAAAAAATATAAATACTGATAAAGAACAATAATATAAGCACAGAATCAGACATGGTGAAAGTTCAAACTATGTAGACACAACCTACCATCCCTTCTCTCTTCCTTCACATGCTGCTATTGCCATTGATCTTTGTGAAAGGAAATATACTAGTGGTATTAGAAAGGTAAACGTATTGCATGAGTTATAGAAAAATAAAGGTTTTGTTTCTAGAGTTATAGCAGGTTCTTAAGCATATGATACAGAAGTGGTTTGCTAAATAATCATCTTGTTTGTGGTAGCCTTCAAAGCACCACTGTGACTTGTTTACATTTATTTCTTTGAATTAGAGTATGTTGAGAGAGGAGCCAACACTCTGTAGCAAGTAAGGGAAAGGGACACATAGTTGATGCTACATGTTGCAGTGAGAATGAATGCTAATAATGTGGAAATAGCTTTGGAGCTAGCTGATGAATGGAGATTTTCAGATGGATGCCAGAAATATAGATAAAATGCATGCTTCTAGTGAGGCCTGAAAGAAAAGAAATGGGCCAGAGAGAACATCTCAATTGTGTTAGCGAGCACATAACACATAAATAAGCAGGGACAGGAATGATAATGCTATGAAACCATCCCCGAAAAATCTCAGAGAAGAATAGAACTCCTTTCCCCCTAAAAATCAGATAATTGAAAACAGAAAAGTAGGAAAGACGATCCTTGTTATAAATGTGCACTGAACTTAGGTAAACTGGCTTTTGTTTTGTGTTGTTGTTTCCTGGAAGATGGACTACTTCAGTGATGAAATTGGTCACATATATCAGGAGATGACTCTGCAAAGTGTGGTGGAGTAGTGTGGTTCCTCTGCTGCTTTAGAAAACAGTGAAAGAGGACAAGGATAAGCTGAAGAGCTTACAGGTGTGATGATGTATCTCTAGTACATTGTTTGCATATACATGCTCTGCATGCACACTCTAGTAATAAAAACGAGAAAAGGAGGAGGGAGACGGAGACAAACAAGTTAAGCATGAAGAATACAGATCTTAGAGCTTCATGTAACTATCATTGTCTCTCCTTAAAGATTATCAAAATGTATTGCATGAAAATTTGATTTAAAAGTTGAGGCATGTAGTAAGAAAAAAAATGAAGAGATTGTATTAACAGCCATTTGACAAAGAGATTAATATATCTGTGAGTTGAAAATTTAATTGTTATAGCTATGACCTTAGCACTCCACCAACCAGAAACAGAGACAAGATGGGGTAAACAGAAAAATTGTCATTTTGGCCATTTTAAAGTAGACAAAAACAAAGCCAGGGAAGGACAAAAGAAATCTACTAGACACCAGAGACTCAATGAGAAGGGAAACTAGCAAGGGAGATATAGACACCAAGAAGCATGCTTTATCTTCAGCAAAAATAAAAAAAAAAAGACCCCAAAGGTCACACAACTTCCCAGTGAAAGCTGGCCATCACACAGGGGACAAGGCACTTTCCTCCACAGTGTCAAAAGCAATATCCCTGCAAAGAACCATGGTTGTCATTGTAAGGGGGAGTGGAGTAATGGTGTGACCTTAGAGAGTCTGTAGGGCTGAAAACCAAACCAAGCAGATTTCTTTTGAGCTCAAAGACTGAATGGAATTTGCTTTGCTGTTTTGGATTTAGGTGGATCTTATCATTCCTTCCCTCTTTTGTACTTTTCTGTTTGTGAATAGTGATATCTACTACATGTCTGCACCACTGTTGTATTTTTGAATATAAAAAGGGCTGTGGATATTTAGAAGTTATTTATATAAAGCAGAACTTTTTGGACATTAATTGGACACTGGGATGAATTAAGAGTTTGGGATACAGCCGGTTGGTGGTGGCACACGCCTTTAATCCCAGCACTCAGGAGGCAAAGGCAGGCAATCTCTGTGAGTGAGGCCAGCCTGGCCTACAAAAGCTAGTTTGGAAGTTGGATATTTTCCAAAGTCATGGAGACAACTTGTCTCGAAAAACCAAAACAAAGCAAGAACAACAAAAAGTTTGGGATAGAAGTGACTCTAAATTTTGTGTAGTTTTAAGTTACTCAGTCTTTAGTATTTCATTATTGTAATATCTAAAATAAAAAATACTGCAGTTTACATTATCATCTCTTCAGAAAAGGTAGAAAACCATTGGTGAAGTCATTCAACCAGACTAAGTTTTCTGCAGGATTTTGTTTTCATAGCAGATTTACAAATCCCCAGGTTCTTTCAACTCCTTTCTACCTCTTCTCCATTGAATCACCTTAGCCACCTTGTGAGAAACATATATTGGTAAAAACAAGACTTACAATACATTCAGCCTTAGGAACTTTTGTTGCCAAAATATATAAAGAATAGACATGTGGAACTTTCAGTAACAATCAGAAAAAAAAAGCACATTTATGACGGGTTAATTAATGGGCAAATTTAATTTTGAAGCCACAGTAGAATCTCTTGCTCTTGGCTATAGAAAGAGACAGGCACTTGGCATTCTCCCCAACTTCAGCCACTCTGCAGTGCTCTCATGATTCAAAACGATGAAGCAGGTTCAAAAATGGGGCTAAGAGGTAGGACAGCATGCACAATTAACTTGGAGAAAGAATAAGTATGGGAGTATGAAGCGTTCTGTCTGTACTAATGCAAGGCAGTAAGATGATTCAAATATGCAGATAGTGTAATTAAAATTCCTAAGTTTCAAATCAAACTATATTCTACCTAATAATCTGTTTTAGTTTCTTATTGATAAAGTAATTTCATAAATTTTAATAGTTTATTAATTTAATAATTTAATAGTACTTCTGAAATACAATATTGTATCACCACATATTTTGAAACTATATCTAAGTTAAAATACATTGTAAAATTTGAAGTAAAATTATTATGGTGATAAAATTAAGAAGCTATGTGATGATGATAGTAAAGCCCCTTCGAATGATTTCTTCTATATTCCAAGTTCTTGGAAAACATCTGTGACATCATCAAAAATTGGAGACATTTTATCACGAAATGCTCATCAGTTAAATTTCAGTTCAATCTACAAATGTCCATTTAATGTGTATGATTTCCTAACATTAAGTTGAATTAATTGCCTTCAGTCAGAAGTATGATGGTGTGGCTATTCTATAAACACAAGTGATAGCTTTTGTTTCTGAAGACATACTTCTTTCTCTTTAGTTGTGTTACAGTTTCCTAAATACTCATAAAAGGAAGGATACTCTGAAAAGGAAGGGACATACTTTTCTCTTTATATCATTTTTATTCTCCTTTATTAATTATTGTCACTTTATTCAAGCCCCTGTGGCAACCTCAATTCTATTCCAATTGCATCAATCTTACAATGTTCAGTGTCCAAACACAAACACCTTGCTTGTTGTAGAAAAATTTATTGAAAAGTAATCCTTTTTTTTAGAAAAATCTAATTTTAGATCCACATATCTCACTTAAGAAAAGACATTTTAGAAAAGTAACATGTTTTCCTACTTTATGTTTAGAACAATGATTTAATTTTTGCCTGGAATAAGAAGATGATTTTTGTTTCAATAACCACTATTATTCAGAATTCTACTCGTAAACTTTTCACACAAATAAATAAATTACAGATATTAAACTTTTAGCTTTTAACAAATACTGTACAATTTTTAATTATGTGCATTGTGGGGGTAAATGATATGTTCATGTGTGTAGGGGTGCTCATGGAGGGCAGAGGGCTCACATCACCTTGACAGTGCAGTTACAAGTGTTTGTGAGCCTGTCAAGCATCTAGGTTGCTTGGCAAGAATATTGTGTGCCCTTAACGTCTGAGCAACCACCTTCCCCTGCATTTAGCTTGGTTATGACAGTCTTTCCTTATCCAAGAAGGAAATAGCAGGAATGGAATTCTAGAACATAGATTCACTCTGTGCTAACAAATTTACTCTACAAAGAGTCTTGCCAGCAAAATGTCTTTCCTCTTTTAGGTGAAGTCCTAGATGCAAATAAAAACATGCAAAGGTTGGCATAATAAAGTCATTTTCACTGGCCATTCAGCTATAAAAATCACCAATTCATGCTAATACAAGATAGCAGGATCGCTCTCCACTGTGTAAGTTTGAGATAAATTCCAGACATCATGTTTAACCCATTCATCTGTATTTCATAATACAGGACTTACTATGGCCATGTTAACATTACACTATCATCCCACTTAAACTCTACCAAAAATGATCAAATAGTGTTAAATAATCTCAGAACTCTTCAAACCTTCTAGTTATGTGAAGGCTTCATGGTTTAAATCACAATAGGAAACAAGATGACAAAATATATTTTATCTGTATATTTTTTTAGTTTCCAGTCTATTTCTGTCTAATCTTTCTGCTTGCATGTGTTTGTCAGTGATGAAGATGTACCTTAATAACTTCTTTGGTGATTTTCACCACATTAGTGAGGTCCGAACCCAGAGTCTAATCTTAGAGCACACACTCAGTTCTTTGCACATCTATATATGGGCTCAGCTTCACTACAGCCTCACTATAAGCACAGACAAAGATGTTGACCTTTCTATTATTTGTTGCTCCATGTGTAGAACAGTGATAATACCTGTTGTCTTTCTCCCAAGGATGCTGTGAAGATTAATGAGGTAATATCGATAAAGGACTCCTAACTCAGGAGAAGAAAGACTCCTTTGAAAAGCCTGTAAGAACCTTAAAACACTTCCATAGGCGATGGATCCGTCATCTTGGCAAACACACTATATCTTGTGAAGACGGTTTGTGGTGAATTAATGATAAGTACAAATTCATTTCTCGCAAACTATACAGCTACACATTACAAGGTATTTATATAGTATGTATTTTACTATTAGAGACACAAGAAATAGCTTGTGCAGTTTGCTGTTTGTCATTTTAATTATAATTTTTTCTTTGGATTGCACAAACATGCAGCAAAAATATTAAAATTAAAATTGATAATTAAATCAAATTTAATTGCATCTGATCTTAAAATAATCAATTTAATAAAATTTGTCACAAGTAAAACTTAAATTGTTATAAACCATTTCTATAGAGTATCTAGTTTTTAAAATATTAGGACCTGTGAGGTGTCTGTTTTACTTCCCTAAGTAAGTCAGCTGTTCAGTGCAAAAAAAAATACCTTAGTAGATGTTGAAAATGCTTTGGAATAGAAACTAATATTTTATCTATAGTCATTGTTGAGAAGTTAAAATACAAATGACCTTGAACATTCTGCCTTACTCTTCTGGGCTACAATTCATTTATATAGTATACTGAATAAGTTGTCCCTTTTTGGTTTTAAAATTTTATGAATTAGGGAAAACACATTTCTATTAATAACATACTCTTTCCCTCTCTTTATCTGACCTTGTGTTTCTGTTAAACAAATGAAAACTAGAGCTCAAAAATAATGAGAAATATAGAGTACTTTATATTCAAAATCTTTTATCTCACTCTTTCTATAGTTGTCTTTTGTTGTTGAATTATGCAACATGTATAAAATCACAGCCTTAGAGGAGCTAACTCATTAATATCCTCTTATTTCACAGAATTTATCAACAGCTGGAATGGTAAATTCTATGTTACTTGAAATAAACTGTAGAAACACCAAAGAAGATATTTTAATCCTACAAAACAATTGTTTCAAAGCTCCATTTTTTTTTTTCTGCTAGGACCACGTTATAAAACTACAAAACAAAACAAGACCATTTAGTGAGCTCATAAGTAGTGTAAATTTTTGTCATTTTTCACTTAATTACATCATTATATATCCACTGAAATATGGGTTTATGGTGTATGTACCTATTTGACTATGGACAATACTCAGAAATATATTTAAATTGTTATAATTTGAAGTAAATCAATAGATGCCTGGAGAAAATGTTATGACTATATCAAAATGGCATTTATGTTTTAAGATTTTTAAACACCTTCTTATATGGATGTTATTTGTATGATTTCTCTGCCTGCCTGCATATATGACCTGTGGGCAAGGTGGTCAGAAGAGAACAACAGATCTTTTAGAAGTGGGATTGAAGATGGTTGTGAGCTGCCTTATAAGGTCACTGGGCCCAAGTCCATTGCACAAGTAAGGGCTCTTCATTTCCGGGCCATCTCTCTAGTCCATCATACCTCTATTTTGAAGTTATAAATTTTAAGAAAAATTAGAGTTAATTTGGGGTTCATTTTCTTTTCTTTTCTTTTTTTCTTTTTTGTTTTGTTTTTTCTTTTCCCTTCTTGTGCTCTCATGGCCTTGTGCTAACTAGACAAATGCTTTCCTCCTAAGATGTAGTCCTTAGCTCAGAATGAGAAGTGTTAGATTCTTTATAATTTTTAGAAATGAAATGGGAATTGTGATAATAAAAACATGTCAAGAAGGGAGGGACAGGAATAAGAAGAGGAGGGCACAGAGGAAGATGAACAGGAGGGAGTGGTGGTCACATTTATTAACGAAGAAAGTAGAAACAGTTTTAGTAAAGGAAGGAGTTTCCCATAGAAGTAAAATTTGAGAATGTTTTGAAAGTTCTCAATTGAACTTTTCATCAGATGATAGCAATGCCTTTCAAAGAACATAGATCCCTCTTCTTTCTTTTTTATTAGTAATATAATTTTAAAAATTTACATGTGGATCCCAGTTTCCTCTCCCTTCTTCCCTCCCATCCCCTCCCTCCCTCTTACCCTCTTTCCCCTGTTACATGCACCTTGGCCACCCTCCCCTCCCATCCTCCACCCCTATTCCACTTGTAGGGCTATACTATCCAGGTTGGGTCATGTAAATCTGTCAAGCCATTTGAATTAGGGACTAGGACTTCTCTCCTATCTCTAGGTTAAGGGGGTATCCCACCATTGGAAATGCCCCAAGGTCCTTTTGTGCACCAGGAATAGATCCTCTTTCTACTGTCTAAGGTCCCCCAGATTGCTCAGTCCTTCTAGCTGAGACCCATATTCAGGGGGTCTGAGTCAGTCCCATGCTAGATCTCTTCTTGTGCTGTGGTCTTAACTTCATATCCATGTATCTACATAAAGTTAGATATTTACATCATGAAGGGCTTAATACCGCACAACCAAAATTTTATCTGGGTATCTTTTGGCCTCCAATTACAGACCCAATGAACAAAAATTTTAACAGTGATGTACCAAAGTTGCTGAAGACATATTTCAAGGGAAGTTGAGTTTTTGTTTACAATGTCATAAAATTTATAAGTAGTGAGATCACAGAATAATATGTCTGTATGTATTTTGTCCTTGTCAAATATAAGCCACTTGCTTCATTAATATTTAGCAATTTCCCTCCTTTTTTCATTGTCCTTAAGATGTTCCCTGGTCTTGGGGACTGTCCTTGTCTTTGGAATGTACCAATTTCTATGTCTGGCCACAAAAAATTCCTCTACTGATAAGTTAATTTGATGAGAAAAATAATTAAGTCACGTTTCTTAGAGTATAGAATAGTCAATATATAGTACTAGTTTGATATTTTTTGTCACACAGCATTGTAGGAACTTATCATGTGTGTTAGGTTATTGAACACTTAATGTAAGACCATAATATAAACCAGATTCTGACCTTGAATTGGAAATTTTAATAATGATATAAAAAACACTGAATGTGTATCTGTTTTAAAATTTGGGGTTCTATAGACTATAATATCTGTGTCTAATCTATTAATTTATTATACCCCATCACTCTTTTTTTTATAATTTCTTCAGGTTTTGGCTAAGTGTATTTCTGAGACAGAAATTTATAAGTGGTTCTGACTTGTCTGAAACACACTCTGGTACTGAGGATATAGATTCATACATGTGGAGAACCCTCCCTCCTGATTGCTGGGGTTGGAAGCATTGGCCTGGATTTCTTTTTGAAAATTCATTTCAACATATTCCCTTTTTTACTTTTTGCATTTTTTGGTTGCATTTTCTTCTTTGATAACCATTCTCTCTCTCTCTCTCTCTCTCTCTCTCTCTCTCTCTCCATATATATATACATATGTATATATGTATATATATATATATGAACATATACATATATTTGGAAAATATCACATTTATTACTAGGAAATAATCTAACATTGCTATATGGCTTGTTTTCTGTGTGTAAACTGAATAATAGATGTGAAAAACTCTGTTATGAACAGGTTCTGAGTAAAGGATATGTTTACGCACTGATTTTGATGTAGATTTTCACTTGGTAATCTGTAAACTGACTACAGAGGCCCTTCAAGAATCATACATATAATTATAGTAAATATCCCTAGGACCTAAACTTTCTTCCTTGCTGTTGAGGTACTGTTAAATCCAGTGGTGTGTTGTTATTAGGCCTGACCCACATTAGCAACTGCAATATCATCAGTATTCCTAATTCCTATTTGTAACTATGGAAGCAGCATTTCCCTGTTCTCAGAAGAACAGCAAGTTGTGTGACTAACATTGTGAATAGTTCTAATTCTTTCATATATATATATATATATATATATATATATATATATATATATATGTGGACATTGGCGGTACATGCTCTTAATCCCAACACTGGACACTCAGAGGCAGACTCAGGCTGATATCTGTGACTTCAAGGCTAGCCTGGTATACAAAGCAAGTTCAATGTTAGCCATATCTACACAGAAAATAAACTCTCAGAACAAAGAAAGAAATGAAGGAAAAAGGGAAGGGAGGAAATGGAGGAAGGGATGGAAGGAGGGAAGAAGGAAGGAAGAAAATGTGAATAGTAGCTTCAGACAGGAAGCATTCTATGAAAGAAAATTGAGTAATTGCATTATGTATTCAGAATAGAGTTTTAGTCTTTAAACTAATTGTTTAACCCTATACCCTCAATATATACCATACAATTAAGAGGCTACTCTTAATACTATTCTTCTCAGTTGCTTTTCTATTGCTGTGTTTAAGACCACAACCAAAAGCAACTTGTGGAGGAAAGAGTTTATTAAGTGTTATATATCCATATCAGGGTCTATCATAAAAAAAAAAGACAGGAATCCAAAAGCAGGAATTTACGCAAAATCCATGGAGGAATTCTGCTTACTGGATTGGTCTTTCTGGATTGCTTAGATCATTTTCTTTTGCAAGCCATGACCACCTGCCAGCCCAAGGATGGTACTACCCATGGTGGACTGGACTCTTACATATCAATCACTAACAAAGATAGTGTCCACATACTTGCTATATGACTGTTGGGGTAATTTTTCTCAACAGAGGTTTCTTTTTCCAAGTAACTCTATCTTGATTTAAGTTGATGAAAAAGATTAGAATGACAACAACAAAAACCAAACCCAGTCAGAATACTATCTGTCTCATCTGAATTATTTTATTTGCAGCTACAACACTTACTAACCTGGTTTGCCTAAAGAAACAATGACATTGATTTCAAATAAAAAAGAAATAATTTTTATAGATCTATTTAATGGCAAACAATTTGGGAAATTACTAAAGGGTGCTTCAAGGTAGTGAAGCTTTAGTATGTGTTTATTCATGTCTAGGAGGCATTCACATAAATTGGCAGATAATAGAGAAGAAAATTATTTGAATGTTTGAGAAAGAACTTCTAGTGTTTACATAGTGTTTATATAGTCTTTCTATGTAAAGGGTCTACATTGAAGTGTATGTAATTCCAGACAAACGTCTGTACTCCACACCAAAATCTATAAGCATTCCAGAAAAAAAAAAAAACTGCTGAGCCTTTTCACTAAATGCTTTTTGTCTCGTATCTATCTCAGTTCTCCCCCCACCCTCTCTTGAACACATACAGACATTTCAACTTCACAGCATCTTCTGAAACAAATATCCTATTTTACTATAGGCTGAAAACAGATTCAATATGACTTTCCTTTGTAAACTCTGGTCACTCTGTAGAAAACAAGGCCTTTCTGGAATTCATTTGCAATTATAAAGCAATGCATTTGTACCTGTGATAATGTGTTATTATATTATCAAGGTTTTCTTCAAAACCAATGTGCCACTATGAATGCACAGTATGGATAAATGAAATGGAAGACTGTAGTAACAATAGTAAATTTAGACAACCAGTGCTTGAAATGCAACCTTTTATAAACCTGAAGGTAAATCAAATGGAGCCTTATATCCATAGTGGCAAGCATGGGAGAAGCAGCATTTACATAAAGTCTTTTGCTTGAAATCATTACATGCACTGTGAGAAAAGAAGCAGGAAATAATGCATATGGCTTTGCTGAGATGAATGAAAAGAGTAATAGAATAGGATATATGCTGTAGTGCCACATATAGCCTTAAGTGTCATCCTAACATGTACAATAAGAACTGATAGTATCATTTCTTGGGGCAGGGGAAGAGACGGACAATGCTTTTAAAATCACACGTGTCTTTTAACAAAATCCCTTTATATTATTAGAACTTTACTGTGACTATTTGCCACTGGAAGCATCAGGAATCACATACATAAATGTGAGCATATGGATATACGATTATGTCTGAATATCACCCTCAATGAGATGATTCTGCTTTTCACATACCTTTTCAGTTGCCCGATAAATTGTTGTAAACTGGACTCTGGGTTGATAATTTCTGTTCTTCCAAAATGTATATATTGAATTTTCAAAGTGTATAAATGTGATGGCATGAGGACATAAGCTCCTTTGGAGGTTATTAGTTCACCAGGACCAGGTGGATAGAGATAAGATATTAGGACATAAAACTCTCGTCTTTTCTCCCAAGGGAGGATGCACAGGAGTCGTAGCTATCTATGAGGTAGTATGTCTTCAGCAGTCACTGCATGTACTGTGACCTTGATCTTGGTCTTTCCACACCCAGGTGTAACAAACAAATGTCTGATTGTCGTGAACTCCCCAGCCTATGTTATTTTATTTAAGCATAACAATTAGACAGTTATTTTAGAACTTTGACGAACAGCAGATTAATTATCTTATAATGTCCTGAGTCAGGGGTATGGATATAGATTAGCTGAATTTTCTATCAGATCTCAATGACTGAAATCAAACTGCTGGTCATGTCCCACTGCCATTTAGAACTATATATTATAAATATAAAACTATAGCATTTCTAATTTTCTTAACTTGATTTTGCCTTACACATTCTGCTGCACATATCCTCTATTTTGTACAATATCTGTGTGTGTGCACGTGTGCACTCATGCACACACATGTGTGTATCTGATTCTTCATAGAAAAATGAAAGACAGATATAGAAAGACAAGTTCTTTAAAATTGATGTCATTCTCTGATCTATTTTTGATGCTTGCACAATATAGCTACTAAATGTATTAACATCCGTACTTTCAATCAAACTCATCATTGGGCTTCTTGACCTATAATTTTAATTTTTAAATATGAGTACAGATATTTTAATTACACTAAGCATGCTAGAGTGTATATTAAACTATATATTCTTATGGTTGATACAATTCCTTTATTCATCTCTATATTTTTCTCTACATTTAACCTTTCTCCTTTGTGTCACTTCTATTATTTGATGTAACAGAAAAGAATCAGTACATTTATATGTTTATGTTCTCAGGTATTGCAAACATTTTTTAAGCAGGTCCTGTAGCAATACAATTGGGAGAATACCACAGCAGTACCGGGCTATTTTATGCGGCAATAATCCTATTTCTTATGAACAAACTCGATTACAGTCTTACAAAACTACAGTGGGAATCCAATTACCTTACAAAGGTTGTTGTTTGATCTTTCATTTGTTTTGAAATTATGTCCAGCAAAGATATAGTTGAAAGTCAAGGTTCTTCAGGGGCCATCTAACTGAAAATCAAATTAACAAGTCACAAATGAAAATATTTGTTGATCTTTGTGTCTTGAAAGGCCCTGAATTACTACTCTTGAACTTTTCTTCATTTAATTGACCTAAAATATATGTGTACCTTCTACCTTATAAATAATATTTTGTAAAATCTCTGTGCCATGAAAATATTAGCATCAACTCTGTGCACAAAATATTAGCATCAGCAAATTATTCAGCCAATGTAGCTAAAGTTATAACCCTGGCTTTCAAATAAAAGTTTTGTAAATTCAGAATTTTTCTCTACAGTCATGGCTCCTCAGATTCTAGCTTTATAAGTCAATGTCATTGGATCTTAAGTTTTTATCCTCTACCTAGGTTTCCTCTTTGTCTTGGCTTAAATGCAGAAACTATATGAGTCAACAAGCAGGCTATAGGGTACAGAAGGTCTATTTCTTGCAAGAAATGGCACACTATTACTGCAGCAATTCAGAGAAATTGCTTGTTAGATGTTCCACAGTGTGCAAGAAAGAAATAGGTCACACCCTACTTCCTCTATTTTATTTTGGGGGACAATTTTTTGCATATAATATTCCTGTCTGTATACATGTTAAAGGTCTTACATATCAAATACTTAAGTTTGTCATAATAGGCTTAAAATTTTACTTTTTTTCTAAATCAGGAAATGTATCATTTAAAAAAACAAGTTGAGATACTTTGTACACATTGTATCTCACTTTGATTTATAAAAAATGTTTTATAATCCTTCAGTTAAGGATTATAATTTCAAGTAAGCTCCTTTACTGGCATTATTTTTATGATTTTCATAAACGTGTGCCATATGTTGGTATTTTCCTACATCTTCTTGGCCTTCTGCATCCCTCTGCAAGTGAGGGCATTCTCTGGCTGCAGGATTATTTTTAACTTACCAGATAACATTGATGGTATAGAGCAAATGAGAGTAAGATGTAGGCTCTCATGCTGACTCTGTTTACTATTTGTTTTTGTAAATAAACTTTTAGTAGAACACACCCATTGTTGGGAACCTGCAGTCACGTGACTCCGCCCCTGACAATGGGCAGGGCGCTCATGTCCTTGTCATCACTATGTCAGGCTTTACCTGGCTGTTCAAACTTTTACCTGGTTGCATAGGGGACCCAGTTACTGTACCGTGAATGTTTTTTTGCCAGCCCACCCGCCGCCTGTCTGGCGCACCAGCCCAAATAACACTCAGAGACTCTGTATATGATACAATCCTGTTGGCCAGTTACAATTATTGTTCATGGGCTAGCTCTGTCTTAATTATTAACCCATTTCTACTTATCTAAGTATTTCCACGTGGTCATCTTATCTGGGAGCCACCACCGGCATCTTCTTTCTCCATGCTCTCCATCCTGACTCCTCCTAACTACTTCCTCTTTCCTCCTTGTCTCCTAGGTCCGCCTATCTTGCTTTCTCATTGACCCAAAAGTGCTTTATTAATTAACCAGTATGAGAAACATATTTACAGAATAACATCTCCCATCAAGTTACACATGCACAAGTCCCCCTTTTAAAGCAAGTGCACCACGTGCATCTCTCTCTCCCTCTCTCTCCCTCTCTCTTTCTCTCTCTCTCTCTTTCTGCCCCCCCTCTCTCTGCTTTCTGTTGGCCACGTGCTACCTCCCTATCTCCCCCCTCTCTCAATAAACTCCATGTGGGCGCTGAGTCTAGTGTTTGTGTTTCTTAGGCAATAGCAGCTGCAAAAGAACAATACCCATGACATTAAAAAAAGTATACTCACTATAGCTGCTTTCATGTAGCAATAATAGTGTGAAGTTATGAATGAGATTCTGTGACTTGAAAATTATGACATATTTATTGTGTGATCACTATTATAAAAGAAATCCCAACCGATGGAAATTCTGGATAAATATCTATTTTTCACGACATGTAAAATATTTTAAGTGTTCTCCAAGATTATCATAGGATTTTTGGTAGAATTCAACATGCATTATCCATGGTAGTACAGAGTCACACTTTTCAGTAGTTACTTTTTTTGTTAGTGTAAATGTATTTGAAGACAGAAGGGTTTTCTTTGGTTCACAGTGTGTGTAGCAGGAGCACAGCATATCTGATCTTTTATATGCTCAGTCAGAAAGTTGTGAAAGATGCATGCTCATGCTCTGCTCCATATCTCCGTGTTTTTTTTTTTTCATTTGTTTTTTTTGTTTTGTTTTTTTGTTTTGTTTTGTTTTGTTTGTTTTTGTTTTCAGCCTAGAAGCCCAGCTCATGGAATACTGCCAATCAGTTTGTGTCCATCTTTCTATTTTTCAGAATTAGCCAAGTTTGGAAAGTCATTCAGAGACATTCCTAAAGATTTGCATCCGTAGTGTTTCTAAATCCTATCAAAATGATAAGATTAAGCATCACACACTAATTTGCTATTATCTTTCTATCTATCTTTTAAGAAGCTGAATTCTCTCCAAATTCCTGAAACTACTTCTGAAACAAGTTACTTATACACAAACTCTGACTACAAAATTTGATTTAGGAGAAACCAACCTTATATATTATTCGGTATTATTAATTGTCAATCTGTTGCTTAAATTAGTTTAGAATGGGATAGGGAGATAGCATATGTGTACAGTAAGCATGAGGACGAAAATTCAGGTCCTCAGAACTCACACTGGATATGCATGGGCTCTCATGCAACAACAACAGACAGGTGGCATCCTGGGGAAACCAGAGTAAGCTTTCAAGCTACAGTACCCAAAGTGTGGAGGGTAGGGGGTCTGGGTTCAGGAAAAGATCCAGTCTCCATATAATCAAGGAAGATACCTGGAACCAATCACAAATCACCACATATGTGCAACCCTCTTCCCCCATGAGAACATGCATATCATATGCAAAAGTATATCATATACATGTAAAAGTGAGCTTGGTTATTTAATGGCAAGGCTTTCTCCAATATTCATTCATATTTCCCTTAAAACAGTGTTCCAGGTGATAAAAAATGATAAAATTTGCATGACTATTGAGGAATATATTTTAACTTTTCTTACTAGTTGATACAAAAACTCAAAGTTTTTCTTAATTTATATTTGTATTCTATTATCTATCTTACAAGGAAAAATATTCATCTATTGTCTTCTAGTCTTAAGATATTTAACAAGTCAGTGATTGATGAAAATAAATTATATCATAAGAAATGTAAGGAAAAATTGAATACTTTTTATTGCATAAAACAAAAGACTGACAATGTAGAAATAATGACTCTTTACTCTTGTTTCAAATAATGCATCAAAGTTTGGTAGACTATAAATAAACTGTTGATAAACTACAAATAACCAAAGATACTAGAATAAATAGATCCTCTTCAGATACTAAACATCCAGTATAGCAAGCTTGTGATCTATGGGGTTGAATAGAAATGATGAGGCTGAAAAAGGAGCTACATTCTTAGCAGGAAAATAAACACACTTGGTTCACTAGTGTTTATAGAGATGACTGGTAATTTGAAAACAATACATAACAGAATAATCAAGATATCCAGAATATCAGAATTATGGGGTTGAAACTCTTTCTATGTGTAAACTCAGAGATGGAGAGGTAGAAGAAAATAGTTATGTAGGAGCAACATTTAGGGGATGACAATATGAAGATAGAGTTCAAAATCATGAGAAAACAAAGTGAAAGGAAAAAGAAAATGTTAACATAGAGGTCCTATCAATCAATGATGACTCAGATTCACAACTCACATACCATGTTTTTATTAAAGATAGATACAATACTAAGGTTTAGTCTTTTCTGTCAAGAGATACATCTAAACCATACTTTCTATTATGAATTTCTTTTGTGTGAGTGTCAGAGGACAGTTTCACATCTGGGTGATTCAGGAAGTTTATATTATCTCTCCCTATCCTATCCCCAATTGACTTAAATGTAGTTCCTTCTTTGATTCCAGTGAAGTATCTAAGAATTGTTGAAACACATACAACAGGTCAAGAGATCTTGACTAGAATGGGAAGTTCCAAAAGTTTTATTGCTAAAATCAAGTTTAAAACTCACTTTAATTTTTATCTTTAGAGCACATTGACCTCCATTCTTTGTGACATATTGGTTGTTCAACAAATAAAATTACCCCTATTTTCTTTCTTTTTTTTTTTTAAATGGTACATTCCATTTTGGAGATACCATTAGGGATACACAATTTTTCACTCTGAAGGCTTTCAAATTTGGAACTGTATCAAAAAATTCCATCTCTGTCTTCCTGCCAAAAATACCTTTCTATGTTAAAAATCACCTTCAATCTTTCACTTAAAAAAAATGTTTAGATCATGTCACAAAGTATGAGGACTTGACAGCACTCCATTTCTGTTTGCACTGTCATTCACCCTTAAATAACTTCTGGCAGAAGTTTAATTTTGCTCTTAGCTACTTGAAATCATGTAGTTCATTTAAAGGCATAGATTTTCGTTTTATCATTGCATCAGAAGACATGTCTTGAAAATAGTTTGCTTATCCAAAAAGATCTTTGTTACTGCTATCCTCTTATGCAGTTTATTCCTCCCCAGGAGTTCTCAGATTTGAACTATAAATTCCATAATTTCCCCTATGAAAAGGAAGACTATGTTCCCCCTTGAAATCATTATTTCTTTTCTTCCATTGAATTGTGAGCCATTTATTCATACAATTACAAAAATTTATAATCTTCTTCGCAAATTTCTCTCTGAGAGCAATTAACAAATGTTCATTATGTTAAAGGATATAAATTTGCATATTCAGTCTCTCCTTCCACCAATACATTAGTTGATTGAGATTAAGAACTATCCATAGAAGTTGCACATGGTGTTCAAATATTAAATTTAAAGCAGTCATCATTCTCACAGTCTGATAGATTTCTATAGATTTAACAATATATGGTTTTGTAAGTTTGTTTAAATCTTATTATGTTATGTTCTTACATTTTACTTAATTTTCATTAACATATCAATGATTCATATAAATATATGGATAACAGAACACAAGAGACTACACAAGTGCATAGCACATTGGCATAGAGACTCACATGAAATCTGAATTTTGTGCCCTTTGCTAATTAGCATAATATTGACTTTTCTACGATCCAGTCATACAATTCTACGTAAGTATTGAATTTTTCTTCTATTTCATATTGATATGGAACTTAAATGTTTTCAGAATGGAAATTTATCAATGGTGATCCACTTAATTACTCCATATTGGAAATATCAAGTACCACATTGTATTCCATTCATGTATATGATTGTTTTGCGTCTACTAAGAACAAAATCTGAAAATAAAAATGTCTAAGAATGTGAAGGTAGTAGAAAACACATGAGACAAGCAGCTGTAACTGTATTTAAGGGTGGGCTGTTGAACAACTCTGTGTAGTAACTCCCTGTTACTGGAGTAGAACACTTCAAGTTGGGTCCCTAAATAACTTCTTTTCTGCTTTCCCCAAATACCAACAATTTTCCCTTATTGGAAATTATCTCTCTCTCTCTCTCTCTTTTTTTAATCTGACTACAACTGACACATCTGGAGTACTACCTAAACGAACACATTATTTTCTATTAAGTTTCCTCTCTTACTGAATTAGTTCTTTGACAATTACATATATTTTTATAATGGACCCTTATTACTCTCACTGCTTACCCACTACAAAACCCTTTTTCCCATAATCCTCACTTTCTATTTCTTTCCCAGTTCCTGACCTTTGGTTTCATTGTGTGAGATTTTTTTTTTTTTTCCCTTAATGGTAGAAATGAGAAATAGAATCTTTCCTCAGTAAGAACCATTTTGTAAACTCAGCAGATCTTGCTATTTATATTTTCTAACAAGTGGAAAGAAAAAAGTCAGTGAGAATAAATTTAATTTTCATGTATTTAAAAACAAAAGAAATAAGCAGGGATGTGCAGAGAGAGATACAGAGATACAGAGAGAGACTGAGTCAGAGAGACACACAGAGAGAGACAAAGAAAGGTTGTAAAAGATTATGGTCCAGATTGGCAGGGTGGAACCAGTCGGTTGGCTTTTGTTGTTGTTGCTTTTTGCTTTGTTTATTTTTTCTGTAGATCACGGTTATCAAAAGACTAAGGTCTGCCTTCACCTGACTCTGGGTTGTTTTCAGTTTCTGGGTGAAACTCTTTCAGTTTCATTTTTAAGACTAAGGTAAAAAAGAGAATCAAAGGTTAATATTGGAGACAAAAGAAAATTCAATTTTGTTCTTCACTTTCAAGAGCTACAGTTATAATTCAAATCATAGTTTCCTTTCCTGAATAAATATTAAAAACACAGTATTGATTTCCATGATCTAGCTTCTTTATGTGGTACATTAAATGTTATTTAAGTATGAACACTGGAAGCCAAATTCAGTATTACTACCACATGGACTATGAGAGTAACAACACTAAATCAAGTTTTTGTTCTGCTTCTTATTTTTGAGAAAACCCAGCCAGCAAACATCACATTTGGATGTTTGCTGGTTTTTCAGTGGACATTTTAGTGTAGTGATTTTCCAGTTAACTGAGGAGGAAAGACGTTTATTTTAGTTAGCTATATAAAAATCTACTAAAAAGAAAGAGACAGAAAGATGTGGAAAAAGAGAGGACAGAAGGAGAAGGAAAAGGGAGGGTTAGACTCTCAGTGTTTAAAGAAAAGTCTAAGGAGGGAGGAAAAAGGAGAGAGTGGTAAAGGGGAGGGCAAGGAACATGATTAAGAACAGTGGCTAATTTTTGCCTTTGTAATGTGACCAGAATCAATTCCAGGAGGAACCACTATTTGTAGATAGGGCACTATTTAAACTGTGGACATTTAACATGGAAATTATATAGGCTTCTATGCACTTGAATTGCTCTTAAGTGGACACAGATCTATATGATCTACCCAACTCACTTTTTCAATGTGTTACCCTTACAGCAAAACTGGTATAGCTCTGTCTTTGAGATATAACATGGATTTCATAAGCAACAGGGGTAAACACAGTATATATTCTGACAAAAGGTAAATGTATCTGCCATAGAGCAGACATTTTCAAAAGTACATACTGACATTGGTAATACAAGACAGAAGTTGAGATGGAGTTAAACACAGTATTAAATTGTTATATCAAATTTTAAATATTTTGATTAAAGTTTATGATTCAAAACTTCATTCTTTGTTAACACAAAATTGGTTTGTGGTTCTCTTTAGCTCATATTGACAAGACTTCACTAAGTTAGACATCTTGGTCACTGGTAACAGGGAAAGCTAGCCAACAGTTCATAAATGCAACCAAAGGTAGTAGAATTTATAATGTTCTTTGCCTGTGGAATGATTTTTCTTTATACATACTTTTAGAGTGAGGAGAGCACTAAAGTTACACAACTCTGTGAAAACTGAAAAGTTCATATGTGAGCCATTGTTTTGTAGACATCATCATCAGCAATTAAATGTATGTTATTTTTATGTAACATCATACAATAGCCATGCTGATTTGGTAATACCAGTTAACTAAAAGAATGTTAAGAAGAATTTATCTAACATGATGTAAACATTGTGCCATTAAGGGCCTGGGGAGATGTCTTGCTGAAACATGAAGACCTGTGTTCATTCTGAAACACAAACATCAATAGTGACAAAAAATAACAAAGACAAACAGGAAGATCCTTGCACCTTGCTACACATCCATGATAAACAAATTAGCAAGCTCTAGGGTGCTGTATCAGAAAGAAAACTTGAGAGATTGAATAAAACACTAACCCCCCCATTGGTCTTTATATGAGCATTTCCAGACATAAATACATGAACTAGCACACACAAAACCCACACATACAAATACACATTAGTCCCCATGACCCTTTCAACCCATTTCATATTTAATTCAAAATTGTTTATGTATTAAAAATACTTTTTGATCCTTTTTCCCTATAGGGACTCTGGACTAGACTGAATTTGATTTTAGATATTAATGATAAATGTAGAAAAATTGATTTGAAGATAACAGTTTCTTTAAGTTTATATAAGCATTCCCTCTATCCTTGGACTGCAGTTTCACCAACCTGTATAGACTGTTACTGATAAACATTGTTATGACCTTATTTGAACACTCTCTCATTTGTGGGTGTCTTCTTGGTCAATAGTGATTTGATTTTAGACAAAGTCTGACAGAAAGCAGAGTGCAGACATGGTGAAATATGAGGAAACTCGCAATGACTTAGAGCAAGCACATTTCTTTATCTGTCAGCCTTTTAGTTGTGACCTGCTTGAAAAGTCAGAAAACTAAAGTGGAAGAAAGGTCTGTGAGCGTGGGAGTCTTGCTGAGAAAATACCACAACTGAGAGAGAAATGACCTTCATAGGTTTGGATCTTCATGATTCTGTGAACAATTTAGAAAGCTGACTTGTTTTTTTTTTTTTTTTTTAAAGGCTAGCAAGGCTGCCCTCACTTCCCACTTTATAAAAGGATAGTGTTTCATGTTAAATAACTTTAATGCTGAGGTTAGTTAAGAAAATTTGAGATCTTTTGTGCTATGAACTATGGACCACTTAAGACAGGCTTAAGAGAAAATGCTTTGTCCAGGGTTGTGTCTGTGTGTTTGTGTGTGTGTGTGTGTGTGTGTGTGTGTGTGTGTGTGTGTGTGTGCGTGCATGTATGTTTGTGTGTGTGTATGTGTGGTTGTTTGCTTTCTTGCTTTTTTGCCCTTGTTTGTTGTTGTTGACTAATAAAGACATCTGTCTCTTATTGTGAAATTACCCTATAATACCTTTTTTGAAATTGTCTAGGTCAATGGCAAATACTGTTCTCTCAAGAGTCATTTGATGATAATAAGTTGCACCTTATACCTGTTACATCTCTTAGGTCTTGTGTTTGATTGCTTTCCCCGTAATCTGGTAACTTCTTTTGAGGACATTCTATTCATAAATATTGGCAGTCCTCCAGCTACTATTATAAAAGGAAAACAATTCTAGTAAAAGAAAAAAATTGAAAGAATAAATTGAGATTGTGATCTTCAGAAGAAAGTATACACTTTTAAAATGTTTGTACCTTTCTTAGAAATCGCAAAAAGCAAGGAAGAAAACATTCACCCTCATTACCTTACCATAGTGCTTTATAATTCCCAGAGGAAATTAACTGTCTTATTCTTACATGATCATATGCCCCTTTAAAATAAAGCAAAAACAATGCTTTTGCAAATTTTTCCTCACAGTGGAACTCAGATGTCTTAGAGAAGTTAAGGCTCTTAATGAGAAACCAGAGTACCTGAGTTGGATTCTAAGGACCTGAAGGAGAGAAGAAACAGCTCTGAAAAGTTGTCTTATTTCTCTATGGGACCCATGGTAACAGCCCCCCCCAACAAAAACATAAATTAAACAAATGTCTTCTTAACTCATTCTTCCTACCTGAAAGACAGTCAGGTCAAGTTTTTTTTTGCTAGAGTGAACACAAGTGAACCACCACACGTACTATTACATTTTTATTTCATTTTATTCATTTTAAGTTTTGAGACTGCCTCTTCAGTGAAATTAACATTTAAGTCATTTTACATAAGAGGTAATTATAAGTTAAGAGGATTACCTAAAAGGTTCTCTGTAAGCTTTCAGGATATCTTTAATTTCACAGGTGAATATTATTTCCTTTGTTTAAGATACTTTTCCTGATAGAAGATTAATTGCTTTAGATTTTGTCTTGCCTAAAGTATAGATGCATTTAAAGCATTTAAAACGTCTGTTTTGAAGTAGAAAGGAAGACTTTGAAAGCCCAATTTAATTTATGACTGAATGGCATACAATTGCCAACTTTGATATCAACAACTATTTGTTAAGAGTAAAAAGCATTCAAACATTGACACTTTCTGCATTGATTGCCACGTGCACTCTATTACACACTAACCTTAATATTACCTATAGTTGTGATTGGTTTTCTAGTTTTTCTCTGACAATACTTTTTTTTATGGAGACTTAAGTGAATTAAGATCCCTTACTGAAGAGATTCACTCCTTCCTATTCCAGCAAAATAAGCAGGTAAGTGGTTAGCCAAATTCATAGAACTAATGACCACCTGGGGAAATATCTCCTCTACCTCCACAGTTGTGTCCATGGAAGATTATGCAAAGTTTCTTGGCTACCTAAATTTGAATATTTGGCTACTAAAAGTTGAAAGTCTGTACTCAGAAGCCTACAAATGTTGTATAGTCACAGTGGTGATCATATCGGATATACAAATTGTTGACAATGCCTGTGATGCAGCAAACACAGCTGTTACCCTGGAAGGAATAAGGAATTTTGGAATCTGGTGAGTATCCAAGATCTGAGAACACAGACTAGTTTATTTCAAATACCATGTTTTAACATATCAATAGTTCTATGAAGAGTTGGCATAACAGAAAAAAATCATAAATCTCCACACTCTTCAAATATATTATTGGGAACATTAGATATGCAAATTACAATTAAGCAATTACAATTCACTCTGTTCCTTATGTGTCATTTGAGACATGCTTAGCTTTTAGTTGGTAGAAGACACAAGCCTGTTCATATAACATAAAGAGATTTACCTAACAGTGACAAGAATTATGGCTGCATACAGAAGAGAGCAATACTTGGATTTTTCAGAACCTAAGATAATCCAAGAGAATTTGGTTCTGGGTCTGTAATATTCTAGCTATCTATAATCATGGCAACTCAGATTAGTCAATTATCCATGTGTAATATTTATATCTTCCTACTCCCACCTCTTCATACCAGGAATTTAGCTGTCATAATTCTTCTGTATTAAAATGCTTAATAAACAGAGAGAGAGAGAGAAAGAGAGAGAGAGAGAGAGAGAGAGAGAGAGAGAGAGAGAGAGAGAGAGAGAGAAAGAGAGAGAGACAGAGAGACAGAGAGAAATCTGGTATATCTACTCTCAAGACATTTAGAATATTTAAATTTTTGCTTTCTGTTAAAAAGATTTTATTCTTTTTAGGAAGGATATATTTGTTAAAAATCAATTGCTATGTTTGCTAGAAAGTGAATTATGGGAGAAACAATAATTGATTTTCACTTTTGTGCTTTCCTGGTTCTATGTAATTCTCAAAGAATATTTCAGTATTTCACCTACACATTTATTTAATGTTATTTTTCTCTTCATTTTATCCATTCCTTTTACCTTTTCTGCAAAGACCAAATATGAATGTAGAACAAGTGCCCATTGTGCTACAAAGAATTTTTGCTTTCAAAAAAACACTATTCATTAGTGAATTCCCAAATTATTTAACATTTACCAGAAGCACATTCCTCTCTTTTGGGACTGTTTACGGCCCAGTTTCTTTGATTTCTTTTCAGCGGATCATAGCTGAGAGTGGACTGTGAATTTCAGAAGGGATCTGGAACTTTGAACAAAATTTAGTTCCAAACAATGGTTAGATTTCTGTGTTTTGCCATTAAATATTCTACTTTATGCATTTAAAGTAGTTAGTCAGGTTGATATTGACCCTAAGTAAAAATGTGGGGGCTTTGGGATACAGCACCTAAATAGAGCCATTATGGAGTCCACAGCTGATTGGTTTAATTCCTTAAATCCCAAATAAAAGTGGGGGAGGGGCATAAAGTTAATAATAAATTTGGCTGTTACATAACTGACAGTCATCATGGTCTCCTGTCATCAATCACCATTTTTGAGAATGCTACTAATATGATGAAAAATGAATTTAATAGGTAAATAAGATAACGTTCCAAGCTTTGGTACAAGTTATTTTTGAAAGCAACTAAATACATTAGGTAGAGGAAAAATTATAGGACTTGAATGATTTTGAAAATGTACTCTTCCTTCATAATCACTTTTGAGCTACACATTTAGTTTTCCTGGTAGCACTAGAAAGGCTACTAAAAACTTGAAATACAGTACAAAAATGTTTTGATATATGAACTTTGTTGAGACTCATTATTCTGTTTCAAAAGATGCTAATTGATGTTCTCCCTCTCGCCCTGAATGGAAACATGCTCTCCAAAACATTATATGATACTGCTAACTCGCTATGTGTGAATCCAAATGGATTTGTCAATCACATGCAAGGAAACAAGCCCCAAGGAAAAGCCTGTTCACCAGAAGACATGCAAAGAAGATGGAGGAATAATTAACACCTGTAACACTATCCTTCTGTATCCCTTGATCAATTCTTCCATTTGTTATTTGAAAATAGGTACTGCTGAGCCTGACTGATTTTCTGGGTCCTAAAGTCAAAAAGTGTGCACTTTTCCCTCTTCATCTTTGAATCTTCATGCTGGACAAAATCTTCAGCATGCTTCATCTTACATCTTTGGTTTTCTCACTGTTTCTAAAAAAAATATCACCCTCTCCATCTCCTGCACTAGCTGCTCGAGAATCTCCTTTGCTGATTCTAACTCAAAAGGCACGACTTTATTCATTGTCTTCTTTTTTCTCTTTGCAGATTCCAGGGTTAATTACCAAAATGTTAATTTTGTCTACCATGTTGTTTTACTCTCAAATCCAGTAGAATTAAACAGAAACCTGGATGGTGGAAAGCAAAATGAGAGATGTTTTTCAAGAAACAATATATTCCCAAAAGAGATCTCACCAGGAAAGGAAGAGCATTGAACAGATCAATTTAAACAAAAAAGATGGGGCTTTCAGATCATAATTTGTGGGTAGACATCTGGGGTTCTTTGCACAGCACAGGAGTTCTCACCTAGATTCTATCCATTACAGGCAGTTAGTTCTACTGCAACTTTGTGTACTTTATATTTCAGCATCTTCAATCTCCACCCTGAAGTGTATGCTTTAGAATTATGTTTTTATCAGTGGCTCCAGCCATTTGCAGTTAGCTTTAGGTATGTGTGTGGGGTCGGGGCTGAATAAGTACCCAGTCTAGCCTTCCTTTTTGTCAGTATTAACATATGCTATGTTGATGGCTATGTTGATATCACAATGTATCTGAGTGTGTCATCCTTAGCACGTTATTCTCTGCCCTACTCTTTTGCCTCCCTGTATACTACAATCATATGTGGAACTCTAATCTATGTATGATCTTGAAAATATAAGAGCATATATAATGCAGGTACCTCAAATACAATCCATTTTTATTCCTCTTCTGGTTTGACCAGAGTAAATGATGTCAGTGACCACATGACTATTCAGAACAAATATTCAGGACTCATTCCTATTTTTTTCTCATGGAACAGATCTCATCTATGGATAATACCCACAGTTCACATTTCAAGGTGTATTCTAATTTCTATCATCTCTTTCCATATCCATAGCCCTTACTGGTCTCACTCTTTATTTGCTTCATTTTTACCATCTGTTGTTCAATATTAGGTAATATCCAACTCCTAAATTTAGAGAGGAAGTTTGACTTTTTTTTTTAATTGATGGGTCCCATGTCTGTAATTACAATGCAGTATATTGTAATGTTTACCCCTCAACAACCAGTCCATTGTGATTTTAAGAAAGTAAGCAATAGTGTTGGGAATAATTATATAGAAGTTCCTGTGGACGACACTAGCCAACAGGCAGTAAGAATTTGAAATACTCCAAAACTATAAAAAGTAGAATACTGTCTAAAGTCATAAGAATTAAAAACAGCTATTTTCCTAGTAGATTCCCTAGGCTTTTTCTTAACAGAAAGCATGAGGTAAAGAGTAGACATTATCTTAATTGACTTAGTTGATATAATGTTGTACATCATCGGATAATGAATAAACCTGGTATCTTGTCATGGACTCTTCCCTGTCATTTTCAATTCTTCACAGAGCATCAGGGCCAACTTTTATTATTACATTTATTGGTAAGTGATCTTAAATGGTAATTTGTTAATTTAATTGTTAGCTAAAAATATAAAAAGCACTTCAATTTATTTTTGTATTAAAATGTAGTCTCACATCAAAGGCACAAGTTAGGGCTTCCTTGTGCCCCAAAATTCTTCTATACATTTGTACCTTTACTATCCACGTCATTTTTAATGACAACCTTTGTTTCTGATTCTGTCTTACCACCTTGAAGCTGCTAAGATCTCTGAGAAATGACCTTTTCAATTATTTCCATTTTTCTTAATCTCTACTCTTTCTTCTTTGTGTTTTTCTCTAAGCCATCATCTTTCTTGTTCTTAGGTTATAATGATTCCATCTTCTAGGTGGAGGGGGCCATTTCAAGACAGAGTTTCTCTGTGCAACAGCCCTGGTTGTTCTGGAACTCACTCAGTACCATAAAACAGGCTGGCCTAGGTCTCACGAAGATCCACCTGCTTCTGCCTCTATGTGCTTGAACTTAAGGTATAAAGCACCATGGCCCAGCATCCTTGTTTTTTTCTTTAAATACATTTTCTTTGGTCACTGAAATGTTCTGTCTTCTTTTTGCCTTTTAATTTATTAACCTTTGCTGCTTATCATTATGTAGCCTCTTTTTTTCTTATAAAAGTACTTTTTAATAAATAGATGTATTTCAGTGTTGTAACATGGTAACCCAATGCTATATCAACATAGCAAAAGTGAAGGTTCCTGGTGTTTTACAAACACTGAGAATGACAGTACACTTGCATTCAACTTCACAAGAAATTCTCTATAGTTTCATGAAGATTCATTGACATCTGTCCCACCTGTTGACAGTGGAGATGTGTGTGTACAGATTAAGGAGACAATGAAAGTCTAACAATGCAGCTACACTCTCAAACCATACTGACAGGAATGGCATGTAATGGCAGGATGGCCAACTGCTGTTTCAGGAACCTTGAAGCAAGACAGAATATTTGGTCTTTTTAAAGAGTTGATTTGGTGCAGGTCTGAAAATGAGACTTAGGACAAAACACTAATTCTCTCCAGGATGTTGTTCACTAAATGATGAGCCCTAACCCTCAATCAAGCCCAAGTTAGTAGGTTATGCTTGTTGCAATTGACTTGGGATTTTTTATTAATAACAGGGATTATAGTGTTTTCTAAGCCATTGAGATATAAATGTTATTAATAACATGGTTTGTGGTGTTTTCTAAGCCATAAGATATAAATGTTTTGAATATAGCCTCTTTCCCTCTCTCACTCCTCTGCATGAGTGAATTCATTGCTCTATGCCTGCTTAGGTAATAATTTACATGGCCGCTTTATCTGAGAACACCACACATCCTAGAAAGTGTCTTTGGACTTCTACTATGATATTCCCTTACTATAACTGTACTGTATTTCATATCTCCCCCTACACTGACCACTCCCTACTCTCTCTCAGCTTCAGTTGCTCCAGAGTGACACATCTTCTTCCACCAGGTATCAAAGTGATCCACAGCAGATTCCCCAGTAACATTCTCAGTCCTACTTGGCTATATTCTGCCCAGTCCCTAGAATCATTAAACTATATCTTCCTTTTAGGATTATTATATGGGGATTATTTTCATCTTTTTTTCTGATAAATAATTTAGTTATTATTATTATTATTATATTTATTTTACATGTTGATCCCAGTTCTCTCCCTCCCTCTTACCCTCTCTTCCCCCTGACATGCACCCTGACAACCCTCCCCTCTCATCCCACCACCCCCATTCCACTTGTAGGTCTATGCCATTCAGGTTCACATCACCAGAGGAACTAGGATACAAGTTGTATTCTAAGAGATTTATGTTTTACAGAAGAGGGAAGGGACACGTCCCCCAGAGCACATGGGAAGTGGGGGGGCAGTGAATGGAGAGAGAACTCGGAGAAAGAGAAGGGGAGGACAGGAAAGCATGTGCGATTAGGAAGATTGAATCAGGGTAGGAATAGAAGATTATTTTCATCTTAGTGTTGGTGCTACTGGCTGTGTTTTTTAAGCCTGAATTACTTTAACAGATTTTAATTTTTTTCATTTTTCCTATTAATTCTCTTTCTCTTTGCTCTTTGCTCATTTTCTGAACAATTGTGAGACTGATCTTGCGAAATATTAATTGCTGTAATGGTTTCTCATTACACAAATGCTACAATATTATAGTGTTTAGATGACTCAAAAGCAGTGTGGGATCATTGTTCAAGATAATTCCATTTGACCATTCCCTTTTCCATTCTGTACACTTAATAATACATTGTATTCTTTCTCACTTCAGAGATTTGCATGTACATTTTTTTGTCCCTGAGAGCTGTATTGTTGTAAGTGACACTTCCTTTTATACATGAAATAAAATACTTACCACTCATCAATAACTTCTTAGTTATTTCTTTCTGTCTTCTCCTTGTTTGTTGAGTTTGTTATTCCTGTGTCCAGCATTGGTTGCTTATAGATTATAATTTTTGTTTGGTTGTTTGTTTTTGAGACATGGTCTTATCACATGCCTGCCTGGCCTGCAACTCCCTATGTAGGTGAGGCTAACACTGAACTCACAGATTTTTGGTTGCCTTTGTCTCTCAAGCACTGGGATTAAAAGCATGTGCCACTATGCATAGTTGTTTATATATAATTACAGCACTCATTATCTATTATATAAAGTATTTACTTTCATTGCTTTTAACTGAAATATATGAATATAAGATGATACAGGTATAAATACCTAAATATCTACTAAGGTGGTTTAGGCAACACAGATAAAAAAAAATTAAATTAAGTACAAGTACATTCAGTCCCCTAAAATCTATTAACAAGTAATCCCAAGCACTAGTGTTCCTAACTTAACTATCAGGAATGGGAAGATATGAGATTTGAGGGAGAGTACTTTGGATGAAAGAAAACTGATCTTGAAAGAGGAAGAGCAGAGCAGAACTGATAAAACTATAGCTGTGAAGGGTACTGGGATAATAAAGAGTTACAGGAGAGGATATAGAGGAATAGGAAGGGATCACACAGAGAAGGTTGGAGTGGAGTTAATGACACACTCAGTGTGCCTTTTCTACTTCACAATCTCTCAAGCTCAACTGAGTGACAGTCTTGACTAGAAGGATAAAAGTCACAGCCAGTGTCAGTGATTTCCCATTCACTGACTTTTCTAGTCCTTTCCCAACCACCAGGTTACAACTTATGAAAAATAAAATATAGATACAGACAAGGTCATCTCTATAAAAATATGACTTAAGAAATAAAAGACAACTGACCCCCTCTCCTTATCATCCAGTCCTAAAGTTCCAGATACCAAGGATACAAGCCACACTGAAATTGCCGTCACTCTTCCCAGGCCAGAGGTAAGAACAAAGGGTCGGGCTCAACAATTGCTGAAGTTCTGCACTGAACTCTTCTCAACTTATAGCACGAGCGCCACATGCCTCATTGAGTAGGACAATGTCTATTTCAGACATTTGAATTGTTCTCCAAAGTGCCACAGGAAGACAGAATCATATATCAGATACATTGGGATTTTTATTCACGCATTTTTCTTTTTTTCTTTTCTTTCTTTTTTTTTTTTTTTGTGTGTGTGTGTGGGGGGGGGTTCAAGACAGGGTTTCTCCATGAAACAACCCTGGCTATCCTGGAGCTCACTTTGTAGACCATCTTACCTAGAACTCACAGAAATATTCCTGCCTCTGCCTCCTGAGTGCTGGGATTAAAGATGTGCTCCACCTCCACCCAGCTTTTCACACAATATTTTAAACAAATGAATACAAAAAGAAAATTAAAGATATTTTTGTCAGTATTATCTCAAATCCAATGAGTAAAGCATTTATTGTTCCAGATTTGCTTTCTTGTTCTCTTACTGTCATGGTCTTCCCATCGTTTTCTATCTTCCTTTAATGTACATTTAAGCTTAGTTTTGTGTCTTGCTCACCATAGGAACATTAATTTCAAGCAACTGATCATAGTAACTATGATCTGAGTTCTTGAGAACTTTTGGAAGCACTTCTGAAGACAGTACAATGATAATAAGACCATAAATTTCTAAATTTGTAAATATGCTTGTACACACTCTCTAATTTCTCAATCTGAAGTATGATAGAAGGCTTTTGTTTAAATATTAAAGAAAAATCCAAACATCACAAATATCTTGGCATAATACAGTTGTCTGCCTCATAGCCTGAAGAGAGTTTGGTCACTAGCTGCATGGAGAAGCTGTTCTGTCTTGCAGGAAATCCCCCTGCAATACAAAACTATAGATATCGAATGACCACTGATTTAATGAGAAATGATGACTTTTTATTTGCAGAGAATAATCTGAATCATATATTTTAGCATGATTTTACATAACTATTATAACACACATATGCATATATATTTATACACTTTATACCTTGACATGTTTAGTATATACAATGGATATTTTATAGGTGTGTGTGTGTTTGTGTGTGTTCATATTGTAAATATGGCTTTTTTAGAGATGAAAATGACACACATCTACCTGATAGAGCTTAAACAAAAAAGACAAAAACATTATTCACAGAGATAGATCTTTTAAAAAATGTCATAGTTGGACATGATGTTGTTATAATACAAGCACTAGGGACATGGGGCAAGAATAATAATGTGAATTATAGTTCAGTGTAGGTTACACATAGAGATGCTGCCTCAAAAACACATTAACCCAAAAAAGCGGTCCAACAAACCCATAAAACATGGACAAAAGTCATCCCAGCATTGGATTAGCCATGGAAATATAAAGTTAAATCTTGTAGTTGCCTGTCATATTTAGCTCCTTTCATGTATTTACTTCAATTTTATCTTGACACATTGGCTTACTCTGCTACACTGATCCACATAAAGGAAACAGAAAAGCCCACCTGTTTCCCATTCTGGGCTTTTATTTTTTCAATATTCCCCAAACTACTTTCTTCAGAAGAAAATTGTTGCCATTTTTAACTATAGGCCAGTAGGCCATGACCATGAGCTAAGGTTAAAGGTGTCTGAAAATTTAAAGTCAAGGCATACATTGGGGGATAGCCACATCCTTTAAACCTAGACCTTTTGTTTTACCAGAATATGTGTTTTTGTTTCCACCCTAGCCATTATGTTCCAATGTGGGCATGTATTTAGTATTTTGTAGGAAGAAATAAAGCTTGCAGATAACTAAAATGATCACCTATTGTGTAGCAGCTTCAGTGAAACTCATTAAGCCAGGAAGAACTCAAAATTACTTTAGTAACTCCCAGAAATTGTTCTTATGTTTACTACTTCCTTGAGGACTTAAGAAGTTGTGGTCCCACCCAGTAGGTCTCTTTGAATATCCTTATTATATATTCCTCTCCTTGTTATCACATTTCTGTTGTCTGCCTTGACAAACTGAGATGTTGCATGGTATGGAAATAATCTTTCTGACTCCATGAGGCATTTCTTATCAGCAATCATATACATTTGTCTTTCTCAGAGGTGTTCTTGTCTATGGGGCTGGAGAGATGACTCAGCAATTAATAGCACTGGATCTGAATTTTGTTTCCCCCACCCATATTGGATGACTCAGGATTGCCTACCACTCCAGTTCCCGAGCATCCAATGCCTTCATCTGGCTTCTATAGCACCTCCCACACAGGTAACATACATAACTCAGAAACACAAACACATGTATATATACATAAAAAAATAAGCCATTAAAAACGGAAATATTCTTCTTTTTTTCAAATGCCACGAACATTGAATACTGAACTCCCCATGTAAATCAGACAAACCAAAGGCTTTCTGAGTCTCAGCATTATCAGTCAGAACTTTGTTCTCTGACAGGATGTTACCGGAATGAAGTGAAAGCATCAGCAAATACAGGAGTTGAACTATTTCCTGTTTGATTATGATGCCATATTTTGTCTTCTAAGTAGAAAAAAAAACAGTTTTTGTAAGACATTTTATTTAACATTATGTTTCCTAAAGGCTATTTAAAAGATTTTTCATTGAAAAAGCATATTTAACAATTATTTTTAAACACCCAGAGACTAGACTTAGATAAAGAAAAGACATTAAATTTTAAAGTGCTGTGTAGATCTATGTAAGGTCAATGATAATTTGTTCAGACTGTCAAACTTTTAAAATAGCTACACCTGAATATAAACCAAAATTTTTTTTAAATGAAAAATGCTGCATAAAAGGCCAGCAAAAGTTGTTTTTCAATTTATCCCAAAGCAATGGGATTTAAAGTTTAACTAAATTTCATGTCTGCACATTTAGCATGGTGTCCTACATGTCATGATTTCTTTATTTGAATGGATTATCTTATTATGCCATTCCACATTTATTAGAGAATATGGGTGTTTTAATTTATCTTAATTATTCAAAATTGACCTTGATGCTTTCTGGTGGCATTACACTATTAATATTTGTAAGAGTTCATGTTAATATTTACTTTAAAATAAAGAAATTAAAAACTGGAAAAGCAACAAGGAAAAAATTCAGTTCTAATATTCTATAATCACCACTCATTAATATCACCATGGTTTCAAGATGAATATAAATGTCCCCTCAAATTCATAGAAGTAGGGATGGAAGCCCAGGAAACACACTCTGTGGGGAAGGGAATAGGGATGCAGTAGCCCCTTTTAGAAGAAACAGAATAAATAGGCAGGACTGCATCCCTTCAATTGGGCTATGTAGAGTGATATTTGTTTCATTGTGTGTGCTTGTTTTATAAGCCTAAAAGGTATCATAATTAGGAATACTTCTCCATCTCTATTCAATTCTATACTCCATGAAAAAGGAGACTATTTCTGGATTGGCATATAATTAATCAAAAGTGAGGCAGCAGAAGCAACTTCAACCTTCTAAAGGGAAGATAAGATCAAGGTTCTAGCTTGTCTACATAATTAACCACATGAAGAAATTATATAACTCCTCTGACTATATTTTGGTAAGTCCTCTTATATTTATAGAAAATGTTTTAATCTTCTTTTTTGGATTTGAATTATTTTCATTATCAATAAATTATGAAATATAAATTTAATTGTTACTACATTTCCTAGGTTTATATTTGTTTCTAAATAATGCTGAGTGAAAACGAGAGTAGCTACCATCTATGAAGGTCCCATTAAAAGCCAAGCCCAGGTCTTATTAATCATTTATCTTTACAATTTCCCTGTGAGCTAGATATTATTAAGTTGGCTTACAGAGAAAAGACAGATACATGGAGGATGATTTTTTTCCCCTCAGATCTATTCAGGTAATAAGTGGCATATCTCCTGTGCAAATAAATGTCTGTCAGTTTCCAAAATATTGTTCTTTTTTCATAATCCAAGTCTTTCTCTAGTGGTAAAATACAAATAAAACCAAGAAATAAGTAATCAAAAACTTTTCTCTCTATGTCATCAGTGGTCCTTGGAGTACCACTCATTGTAACTTGTGGAAACGTAAGGGTTGAACACTTACAATTGAGTAAAATTAAAAGTCACCAATGAAAGCCCTATTTAGATTTCCTAAATGAAGTGAGCTCTTTGCCAGAGGCAAGGTGTGTACTGATGCAGACATTACAGCTAACAGCACAGCTCAACTCTGTGCAGTTCTTTAATGATATAGGTGATCATTTTTGCTACAGCTAGAGGCCATGCAAAGTTATGTTCACTCTGTGCCACAGCATGACTGTTACTTTCCATAAATTATTTTGTTTAATCTTGAGGGCAACCTCTCATGGTATACATTAGTATCAATCTTTGTGAGTTGAAACACAGTCTTACACAGGTCTCATAAGCTATGCGAAACTACAAATCATCAGTATGTGTAGCAGGGCATCTATCCAAAGTAGTCTAACTGAAGTCCCCTCCCTGAACAATAATAATTCATAGTTTCTCATTGTTAGTTCAGTATGTGTATGTGTGTATAGATGCACACATAAAGCCTACACAAAGAGATACACACACACACACACACACACACACACACACACACGTAAAAATGATAAATCATGTTGTCTGTATTTAAAACCCAGTTAAAGACAACCAGAGAGTGTTAACTTTTTTGCAGACTGGAAATCCTGTGTTATAGAAATGGAGGTTCAGTTTACCAAGCAACTAAATAGTACACACATATTTTGTAAAAATGATTTTAAATGTTTACATGCTATTAGAAATTCCATTTTTTGTTTATGAATCTTATATAGTTGCTGTTACATAAAGAGTAATTTTTAATTTATATCCAGACTGGAAAGGAAATTATAGACATTTCCTTCTCTAAGTGTATAGATCCTCTTAACTTTCTTCCTCTCTGTTGTCTCTCTCTCTCTCTCTCTCTCTCTCTCTCTCTCTCTCTCTCTCTCTCTCTCTCTCCTTTTTCCTCCTCCTCCTCTTCCTCCTCCTCCTCCTCTTCCTCCTCCTCCTCCTCCTCCTCCTCCTCCTCCTCCTCCTCCTCCTCTTCCTTCTCCTCCTTCTCCTCCTCCTCCTCCTCTTCCTTCTCCTCCTTCTCCTCCTTCTCCTCCTCCCTGGCACTCTCTGTTTGCTACACATACAAATGCAGTCTTTCTTTTTCCCTGTTTTCCCTCTCTTCTCTTCTTTGTCATGAGTCCTATTTTGTTGATAAAATTTGGAGAGTAATGTATTACAAAAAGATGAAAAGGTTATTAAAGACTTTGCATTTATGAGGTATTTATAGATTCATTAAAATTAGTTTCTACAATAACTTCAGAATTTAACTAAAATAGAATACAAGAAAGTGACTGAAGCTTTAAGAGTTTTGCATTGATATGTTAAAATGTTTAGGTCATTTTTATGACTAATTAAAAATATATTAAAAAATTAAGAAGGTTCAACTGCAATTAACTATGGCTCAGAGCATAAGGCAGTGAAGGATTTTTTAGTTGTTCTTGTGTAAATGTTGAATAAATGTTTAATTCTCTGGAGAAATAACTTGAATATCCATTGATTTTACTGGTACAATAATTAAATATATTCCCCCAGGAAATATGCTTCAGTGTGCTGGGAAGTTGTCTATTGTCTGGGTATCTTGGGTCATGTAAACGGTTGCCTGTATTTTACCCCTGCAGTATCTAATGCTGCATAGAATTTCTGTTTACAGATGAGAAGATGCATCTTATTTGGAAGTTCATTTATGTTTTCTATGCGTATTCTTAATGCTACCTAAATATTTTATAATCTTTGAAAGAAATTAAATGAAGCAATACATAAATTTTATTTATGGTTTGTGTTGAGATTTAACAAAAAAACATTTGCTATTATTAGTGGTAATAATCATTAAAATTATTAAATATTTCTACCTCTTTATTAACATTGTAAAACAATAGTCTATGTCTGGATTAGCATTTCATTTCCTTCCTCTGTTATTTCTTATTATTAAATCTTTCAGTTAAGTAAATATTAAATACCACTGAGAATCCTACTAATATACCTTACATAGAAACTCAGGATTGCATGTCTGTATATATATATATATATTCTGTTTGGATACATAGGGTGTATATATGCATATACAAATATGTATATATATATGTACTTGCATATACAAATATGTACATATGTGAATGAGTATATACACATACATGCATATATACATACATACATATGTACATATTTGTATGTGTACTATATTCACATACAAATATACATATGCATGTATGTATATGTGCATATATAAATGGAACTGAAGTTATGGGTGTTTATGAACTATCATGTGACTGTTTGGAATTGTACTAAGAAAGACCTTCTTCAAGAGCATAAGAGCTCTAAACCTATGTGTCATCTCTTCAGAATGAAGAACCTTTTACAAAACTTATATCATGTAAACAAATGAAGAAAAAGCCATGAACATTATTTAAAGTTCTTTCACGGTCAAAACCTAAAGAAGATAGTGATGTAAATTACATTGAGCATTTTTGCATAAGAAAAGACTTTTTAGGAAAACCATAAAACTTACAATAAATAAAAATTAAATTTACTTACAATTTAAAAATAAATTCATTAAAGTAAATATAGAAAAATTGATATGCATCTGCTACTAATTAACAATTCAAATAAAATTAAGTTTAAAACTTGATCATGCATATGTAGGATCCATGTGATACTTTGTTGCAAGAAATGAATATACATAAGTAAATATGGAAATATATTATGTTTCCTTGTTAAATATTAAATATTGAAAATGGAAATTTATATACAAAAAGCAACCCCAAAGAAAATTTCAACAGGCTATTTATAGGTATTAAAGAAATGTTCTATAAATTTTCAGGAAGGCAATAAGAGATTTAAAAAAAAGCCAATAGTGGGAAAGTCATAGTTTTTGAGGACTCATACAACTATTGTAGACATACAATACTCCATGTTTATATACAAAGGTGGTACTGAGATAAAGATAAAATACCAGTGGTATTCTCATATAGATAGAGTTCAACAAAGAATGAAATGCCTTTTTAAGAGGTGACATAGGACTTGACAGAGTCACAGCTATTTCTATTTTTCATCTCAGATCCTTGAGGTGTCCTGCCATAACTGCTGTCTCATTGTATGTATGAGCTCTCCCTTGTTCATATTAGCTGATTCTGTTGGTTTCTCCATCCAGTTCTTGTCCCTTTTACTCATCACTCCTCCCTCTCTGTAACTAAATTCCACAAGTTTGGCTAGTGTTTAGCTGCGGGACTCTGTTTCTGATTCTGTCATCTACTAGATGACTGTTTGTCTTTTTGCAACTGGGTTACCTTACTCAGGATGATTTCTTCAAGTTCCATCCATCTGCCTGCGAATTTGAGGACTGCATTGTACTTTTCTGCTGAGTAGTACTCCATTGTGTAATTTTTCTCCATCCTTTCTTCAACTGAGGGGTATCTAGATTTCTTCCAGGTTCTGGCTATTACAAATAATGCTGCTATGAACATAGTTGAACAGATGTCCTTGTTGTATGAATGTGCATCTTTTGGGTATATGCCTAAGAGTGAAATTACTGGATCTTGAGATAGACTAATTCTCATACAATATATCCTGACCTCAGTTTCCCTTCCCTCTACTCTCAATTCTTCCCCACTTGTAATCCATTCCAGATCCACTCCTTTTCTGTCTCTCATTAGAAAATAACAGGCTTCTAAGGGACAACAGCCAAACATGACATAGTAAGATATTGAAGTTGGGCATTGTAACCAACAGAAGAAAGAGTCTCAAGAGCAAGTGTGAGAGTCATATATCTACTTGCTCTCACACTCAGGAGTTCCATAAAAACACTAAGCTAATAGCCATTATATATATGCAGAAGAACTGGGACAGACCAGAATAGGCCCTGTGCTTGCTGCCTAAACCCCATTTTAAGTTAAGAACCTGAGGTGGTATTAATATGGTCACTATAGATACATTAGACTTAGTCACATTTGTAAGAAGAAAACCAAAAAATATCCAGAAATGACTACATCCACTTTTTTTCCCTAGTATGGGTCCTAAAGGTCAACTGATCTCCAGTTGTGTTCCTCCCACTGGCTTTATCTTTTAATTTCAGTTAATGTCTCTTCCATGTCTGTGTCCCTATTTCTCATTTCAAAACACAAGCATGATCAACGTGGCTTGTTGAACTGTAAGCCTGCAGGTTGTTTATTGACATCAGGGTTGTTTTTTCTTCTGTCCAACATTTTTTCTACTTTGGTCTTTCTCATTTTAGGAGCAGTCAGTAAGTTGGCTGAGTTTCTTTTGCACATAACGTAATATGAATAAGTTTTCCTGGAGACTTACAGAAGGAGCAGCATTGTCATCCCCGATATTCATGTGATCTGCTTCAATAACATTGTTGGTGAGATCATTATTATACATTGTTATTACTTTTCTAATAGGTTTTATTTTAACTAATATATGGAATAATACAGATGAACAAAACATCAAATAACATAATAAGTAAAAAGGAAATCTGTAAAAACCCAAAAGTATTTTTCAAACAAAAGGAGATCCAGATAATATATGTGGCAATTGTTGTTTGCTAATGAGAATCAAGATATTTTTATAAATGACCCTCTGGGTCAACAAAAGATGCTATGGTTTATACATTGAATATTTTTACTGGTATATTACAGGGTTGTTCCCAGAGTAGCATAGTGTCTCCAGCTATGATGTGCTTGAATGTTCAATTTTCACCAGAGGATAAATCAATGGGATCCTTGTCAGGTTTTAGACTTCTTATTTCTAAAACTACATGTAAATATTTTTGATATATAGCTTAATTTTTTCAGCTACTTTGTTGCAGTAATAAAATTTGACTTATGCATATAGTCTTGGTGAACACACAGTTGAAAATAATTATTACCTAAGTTTTTTTTCTTTAATTTTTCATTGGAATAAGCCTAGATATACCAGAGTGTAAATATCTGAGAAATCATTGAACGGGCAATTCTAAAGTACAGGATAGATAAATTTAGAATAATATATAGAATAAGTTCTACAGATAGTATGAAACAGGAAACAAATAAAAACTGATGCTGTTACATTACAAATATATGCTTGGTTAGCAGAGAGGTATGTTTATATTAGAGTCCCAAGTGCATTGTAAATAAAAACAAAACTGACAACTTATGAGAATGCTATTGTATTAAGTAGTATAAGATTATCTTGATTTTTACTAAATTACAATTATTTAGTAGGTATCTGAGAATCAGTAATACATTAGATGAATATAATTGATGTTGATGCCTCATGTCAATAGTACACTTTAGCATAGGCAAGGTAATAAAGCTCACATGTTCATTAAATATTAAATTACTTTACCTAAAATCAAGTTAGCCTTGAAAATATCTGCATTTTTCAAATATAAGGAATTTTTAGTGCCTTTTTCAGTATATGTATTCATTTTTCATGAATTCCTAGTAATATTGTGTATATGTAATTATATGTATTAAATATGCATATAAATTCAGTGTATGTCTGTACAAGTATATAGTACACTTGCAGACTTTCTGTACTACAACAAAAATGACTGTGATAACCAGTTGATAAAGAAGAAGGTTTTATTTGGGTTCACAGTGTCAGAGATTTTTCTTTATTACCCCATTCTTTCATTTCATGGCAGAAGAGATGTCAAGGCTGAATGCAAGGGTAGAACAAGGCTGTCCACATCCTGAGGGCTGGGAAACAAATGCAAAAGCATGAACCAGATTCCCAGTATTCTATTCAAAGTCATGTCTAAGTGCCTAATTTTCTATACCTGGGCCCTACCTCAGAGAGAACTCAGTTTCCAACATTACCATTATCTAATTCGGAGTCTTCACTACATGGCCTCTTTGACACACGAGGATTCATTAAATATAAAGGTAAATAAAGACATATTAACCAACAGAACAAAGTCTCTCATTTGGAGAGGAGGTTCTAGCAAGATTAATGTCTTGGTTCCGTAATAAATTTTCACCAAATGAGGGCTCTGCTTGTTGAGAAGTCTGTGTTACCAGATTTGTATTTTAGGATAATTGAGCAAACCTTTTCTTTTGTTACTTGTTGTATCACTTAATCTGGTGTCTCAGCATGATCAGGGCAGGAATAGGCCAAAAAGCCTTGGTAAAAATATTCACCAAAAAGATAAAGCTTTATACTATTAAAACAAAGGGATAGATACAACAGAACAGGGTTCTACATCATTCCGCACTTGGTAAGACAAGGTATCTGAGCCTTATCCAATATCAGCATTTACAAGAGGGTTAAATACAAACTTTTCAAGGGTTAATAAACCTTTTATGTAAAATATTCTGAGGTTTTGTTTTGTGTTTTTCAGAGCTGAGGGAGAGAAAGTTCTGGAGAAGTACATAGCCTTTTCCTGCTGGTTCTAAAAGCAATGGCATTTTCAGAAAGCCGGGAAACCTCACTATGTTTTACTAATGTTACCAAGGTCATTCAGTCCTGCATCTTTGAAGAAAATCATTTGAGAACACTGATGGAAATGAGGATGAGATTCATTGCTTACTAATTTACAACTCATGTCCCGAGCCAGAATTGCTTTCTGGTAATCTAGTCAAAGAATAGTTCCATGATCTGAGTAGTCAAATTTAATTATCCTACAAATTATCCCATCAATTTACCTTGGAAACTATAGTAACTGTCCCCAACGATTTTATGGGGTGATATATGTCGCAGTGGTTAGAACTTTTTGATATTCTTTATCTGCACCCTATATAAGAAGTGTCAGAGTCAGAACTGTATCAGTAAATCTCTGCAGGCCCAGAGCAACCAAGGTTCAGGCAGCCTTGATGATATCAAGTTTGCCAGCAGCAGAGGCTACCGCAGATGCTGCTCTCAGATTGGAGCTCTGTACTGGTTTCATGCTGATATTTCTGAAAGGCAAATATGATCATATCTGTGCCTGCTTAAAATTTTGCAATTCTTTCTTCAGCCTTCCAAATAAAGTCTAAATTCTTAACATCATCCACCCACAACATATTTCACAACTTAGCTCCAGACTGCCTCTTCTCTCATGTTGTCCTTCCCTTAAATTCTATCCTACAGAAATGCTTAAACACCTTTAGGTCACAGAGCATACCATGTCATCCTCTTTTTCAAGTTTGGCTCTTCGTATTTGCTTTTTACTCTGCCTGTGTTATTCCAGTTCTACTTACTGAGGAGCATTCTATTTCTACATTCCTGTGCTTGTCACCTGATGTTAAAAGTGTCTGTTTAGAAGTCAATGCCCTTTATCTCAGGAGGCACAGAGGATGTCTTTCAATCCCGTTGTACTAGCAGTTGTGGCTAGTATAAGTGACAAATACTTAGAAAGTTCTTCATAAACACTTTTTAAATGAATTCATCTACACAAATTCATGAAGTAATAAGCGAGTGAATGAATGAATGAATCAACAAACTCTTCCATATAGAAGTTTTCTAGCTTCCCAGGATGACACTGGTTATACTATTATCTATTCAACCCCATACTATTTCTGGCTGCATCATAATCTAGGTTCATTAATTATAGTGGAGATGGAGTTACTCATCACAGTGGACCATATCCTGGAGCAGAGAGAGATGAAAACCTTTCTCAAAATATCACATTAAGACCACACACACACACACACACACACACACACACACACACACACACACTCATGTGCACGAACACACATAATAACAAAAATGCACAGATGATCAAGAAAACATACAAACACATAACAACAACAAACCTTCGAAACCAATATTGAGATCTGCTCCACTTTGAGCTCTTACAGATCTGAGGTTATGGTTAGTAGAACATCACTTGTTCTTTTGTGATCACTTAAGTTTCATCCAATTTTACTAGGGAGAGACAAATTAACACGCTGTTTTAGAAAACTTTTGTTCAAGAAGAGGCATCTGATAAACAGTGTTCTCAAGTGGAGACTTACATGCATTAAGTTTAACTGGGGAGTTTTCTAGACTGACTCCACTTTACATGTGTGTTAACTGTGCAGGGAGCAGCACTCTTTTTGCTAAGAGCAAGACTAGCAATAGAAATTAATCCTAAGCCAGTCATCTATCACTCTCTAATAAAATCCTAGAGATTGCTTTAGGAGTAGCAAACAGATTACTAGACATATATCTGAGAGACACGTGGCATGAAGTGTAGTAGAGATAATGGAAGATGCTGGTTTCTTTCTCCCTTAAAACTGAGAAATTTACTCTTTTGGGTATTGTAAGCACAGCAAATCGCTCAAGAACTTTTCATTAAGTGTGCTCCATGGTTTTATTGTCCCTAGTACTGTTAGCATCATTGCATGGGATCCTTGAGAAGATAGTCAAGTTCACCTCATGAAGAAGAGCTATCTGTATTGCTTTTTTAAATTGCTGCTAGGTAATAATGTCCTCACATTAAGTGGCTTAAAGCAAAGTAATTTTCTTAAAAATATGAAGGGAAGAGTTTGAAAACAGGTCTTTTTGATTTCAAATAAAAGTTGCATTCTCTTAGGTTGAGTGACATCCAGAGATACCACATTGAGATCCATTTGCTTTATTTTTTCAGCCTTTAGAATCTGTTCAAGTTCTTTGGTTTTTCTGTATTCTACTTCTATCTTGGAAGTGAGCTATAGTAGACTGCCCTTTTCTTAAGGCAACACTCTGATTCCACCATTACATCTCCCTTGGTAAGTATCATTCCCATTCTATTTTTACAGACCACTGTTAAACAATAAACACCTCTAACATTTCATTGTGGTGACACAGAAGCTTCCATGTTGGTAAAGTTTCCAATTTTTCCATTAGGAAGCTAAAATCTACTTATAACACAAAATTTCATTTGTCACTGAGAGACTACAAAATGGTTAAATACATTAGGATGTTTAAGAGTGGTTTCTATGAGTGGCAGGATGTTATTTCACCAACCACAACCACTAATACATGCTTCCTATAATAATAAAATGAAAACAAGTAAAACTTTGTCTTAATTTGCCAGTCTTTAATCTAGACCCTTCCTCCCAGAATCCATACATACACTCTAAGTCTCTACCAATAACTTCTGACTACCTCATTTGTTTGTTTTAAATATGTGTGCCATATCCTTCCCTTATAAGCTTAATCCTTCCCCAGTGGTTATATAGCATGAGTTATTGCTGTGATGATATAGACTGTAGACAAAATGGGAATAAATCAAATAGTTCTGCAAATTTTCCTGTAAGGATAACTCATTGTTTTTGGAACAGTGCTGCATTGCCAAAGACCCACTGGAAAAGAAAGGAGCCAATAAGTAAACACAGGTAATCAGTTATAAAAGAAAAAGCAAGAAGGAAATCAATGAGTGTAGTCTTTCTCCTTGCAATACTGAAGTGAAGCCATAGTATAGTATAGTGGTTAGTTATATGGTCACCAGCAAATCAAACACTTAGAAATGATATAGATGAAGCAATAAATGTGCCTAAGAGACGTTTTTTGTCATATCATCAGAACAATATGATTATTTCACATTGATTATATACCTAATAATTTTATTTGACAGCTATATAGATATAAAATTGGTTGTGTTATATAGATTCTAAGGATTGAAAAGTACATTATCATCTTTCCAAAATGTGGAAAAATATTAGGAATGTATTTCAAAACACATACTTTCCACCATTGGGAGCCTGAGGCCAAAGTGACTATCAGAGAATGCTAGCTGCTATTTATATAATGTCTCTAAAGTTAGGCATATATGTTCATAAATTCCTTTTCTTAGTATCCTGGAATTTATTTTGCTATCAATGACTGATATGTTGAAAAAAATACCCCTATAAATTTTAGACACTAGAGTGTTTGTGTTTCTAATAGATAATATCAACTTGTGCTTTCTGTTGCATAGTATGTGGAAATTTAAATATTAATCAGTAATTAACTGATGCTACAGTAATAATGCAGATGGTAAGATTGATTGGAAATAACATTTGTTTTAGTCTCTCAAGAAGACCATGCCTCGGTGATCATTCTCTCTTGGGGAAGGATGATCAGATCATCTCGTTCTCTCTAACTAGATAACATTGATCCAGTCTGAGAAAGCCTACTGGTAGTGACAGTTTGATTCCAAGTTTCTCATATGTAATGTTGTTATATTAATTATATCTTGTACAGGCCCATGATACATTTTTATATATGGCTATTTGGATCAATCTCTCTGTCTCACATCTAGAAACACTCCTTTTCTGAGATATTGTGAGAAATATTTTATACCCCTCTTCTATCTCTGAGTTTTATATACACCATAAATTATATTTTATTTATTTTATTATTATCATTTATTAAGAAATAGAGACAGTTGATTATGTGAGGTGGTTTATACACCATTCCTGTTTTTTTCTTTTTAGTATATTTCCTTCATTTTATTATTGTTTCTTAAGTTTCATTTATCTACACCCCATTCATATTATTTTTCTCTCCATCTCCTCCCCAACCTCTTCCATTTCTCCTCAAATCTCTCAAATCCATGACCTTATTTCTGTAATTAATGTTGTTATAAACACACATATATAACTAAAATATTTAAATAAAACTTTCTGAGTCCATTCAATATTGCTTGTATATAATTGTTGTTAGAACTGACCATTTGGTATTGGATAGTCATCCAGGAGCTCATCTCAGAAATGCTAATTTCCCCCTCCTAGTATTCATTAACGGACTGCAGCCCCTGCATTGTTAGCACACTCATTTGATACCTTGTTTTGTACACTTACTGGGGTGAAGGATGTGCACAGTGCAGAGATCAGAGAACATCCTGGATGAGTTGATTCTGACCACCATGTGGATTCAGAGGTTTCTAGATGGGAATCAGATGCCTTGAGCTAGTGGGCCACCTGACTGTCCCACATTCATTTCTTTATGACAATATTATTAAATGTCTCTAAGAAATATTTTAAAAACTGTTTACAGAATAATCAACCATGCAAATTATATTTTAATCAACTCCACCCACTATTTCCTACCCATCAGATCCTCCCCTCATTCTCCCCTCATTCCCATTTTGTGTTTTCTCTCTTTGATTATCAACCGAATCTATTTACCGCTATCTGAATTTCTATGGGTATGAAACAGTCTATAAGAGCTTTGATAGCATCTTGGGGCCTGAATTCTTGAAGAGAAAACTTACTCTTCCTCCTGAGCATCCATCAAATATCAATAGCTGCTCACACAGGGGTAGAATGTCATGAGCCCTCCTTCCCTACATGCTGGGATTTTGATTGCCATTGTCTTATTCAAGTCTTATGAGACAGTCTCAGTCACTAAAGTAAAGCTTTTAATTCTAGACCTAGGGAAATAATTTAAATATGACTATTATTCTGAATTTGGGAATCACACTAGGGGAATCTGTTCACTATTTTTTTTTTCTGGAACTGTATGCTTACATGGAAAATTAATCAAGAGACCTCATTAGAAGCATGCTTCAAAAATGGAATGGAAGATTTGGTCGGAATCAACGACTCTTTTGTTTGTGTGTCAACTACACAAGCAGAGCAGAGAAAATGAATTATTCAGCCTAATGGGGAATATTTTTAAATATTGTATACAGGAAGAGAAGCTTGTGAAAAAGATTAATACTAGGGGTTTAAAATTATTCAATAAAACATTCTGAAAAGCTTTTCTGTATATTACTCAATGAGAATCTTTTCCCATTTAATATAAACCTACCTCCATCTAGAGAATTATCTTTATTAGTGCATGCAGTTGAAATAAAACCTCAACATGTAAAACTTTAAATAACTATGTTATATTATTTTTCTCACAAAATGAGTTTCTTCACTCATTTGTTTAAGCCCTGTGTTCTTTATATCAAGTGAAGCATGTTACCTGTCATCCCCATGGGTTGACAGGAGTCCATGTGATGTGCATTTGCCTGTGAAGAAGGAAAAACAAAAGGACTTAGAGAATGGGAGGGGATAAATGTAACAGTCAATTCTCCCTCTTGCTCTCTCTCTCTCTCTCTCTGTCTCTCTCTCTCTGTCTCTCTCTCTCTCTCTCTCTCTCTCTCTCTCTCTCTCTCTCTCTCTCTCTCTCTGTCTCTCTGTCTCTCTATATCAGTGTTTTGTATAAGCCCCATTAGCTAGAACAGGGGTCTACCAACCATTCCACGATATAGAGAAGTGGGTAAAACGACAAAAAGATTTTGATCCAAACATTTTTTTCTAGACTTATTTTGAAAATGATGGTAGAAGCATTGTGAAATGGAAAAAATGAGAAAGGCAGCAAAAGAAGTTAAAAAAAGAAGGTCTATTTGGGCTCATTATTTCAATGCTTCAGTCTACGACTTCCTGGCTCCTCTGCTGTTGAGGAAGAAAAGCATCATGTCAGAGACTACAGAAGACAATATAGAAGAGCATGATCTGGAGATAGTCCAAGAACAAGATGTACCTTCTATGCAATAACTGGAGGGACCAAGTTTTTCATCTAGGCTTTGTCTCATAAATAATTATGCCATGAATCAATGGATTGATTTGTGTATCAAATCTGTACCCTTATCATCCATCCAATCATCTGAATAACTACTAAGGAATTAAACTTCATCATTTTGGCTTGGTTGGGGGACAATACCATATCAGAACTATAGATATCGAGCAGTAAAGAGCCTGACACACAAGTATGAGGACTTGAGTTTGGATCCCTACTATCTGTATGAAAACTAAGCATAGTTGCTGTAACTGTAGCATTGGCAGAGCTGGAAAAGGTAGATCTCTGAAACTCTAGTAATTCACAATAGTTTATTAATGAGCTTTGGATTCAGTAAAAGACCTCTTTTCAAATAAACAGGTAGAAGAGATAAAGGAAGAATCTTAACTCTGACCTCTGGACTCCATACCACACATTTGTATGCACACATGCACGTACACGCACACATGCACGCACACGCGCGCGCGCACACACACACACACACACACAGCCTAACAAAATACAAAGGAAACTGGAACATTTCTCCACTCCCAGATGTCATCAGTGGGGAGCTGTTTGCTGCCCTACATGGTAGTAACTAACACACTCTGAGGCAGAATAAAGCTTATATCTCAGGTCAGTATAGTGAGCAATCTGTATTGATAGTGTTGAGTACCAAGAGAATTTGTTATTGTCTATATCATCCAAATGTATTTCTCCAAACTTTAGGAAGAATGTAGGGGAAGTGTTATGGACTGGATCAGTTCAGCCACAATATGTAAATGCCACCAGTGAATTGAGGGCTCAGGTGATTGGGCAATAGACACTGAACCAGTCTGCAAATGTACAGATTCTTAGGAAGAAGCCTTGCCACAGTGGATTTTCATATATTGCAGTTACTTTGATTTGAAACATATTCAAGCTTCATATTCACATTAATATACAAATAATGACATTTCATTAGGGTTAAAACTATCATAAATATTTGTTTGAACTTGTTTTGACACAACAGTGATTTCTTGAGATGAAATGATTTGCTAAATAACATTTCAAAAATTGTTATAGCCCTCTGATTTTTTTCCTCTAATAGTGCTTATAATTTACCAAATGCACTTTGAAAGTTATATAAATGGACTGTTCCATTAGAGACGACAAGTAACCACTTGAGGAAATTCATAAAAGTCTGCATTCTTGCTAGTTGTGAGCTATTTTCATCAGTCTGCGATAGCGTCCCCTATGATACTGTGTCAAATGATTTGTATGCCAAACAGGTTGGGGGAATTACCCTCTCTTATATTTTAAATAGAATCACGTAGGGTCATGGATTTAACAGATAGTATTAAATTTGTCTTTCTCGGTGACACCAGCTGATTGAAAAGGCAACATTTTTATGGAGTTCACACATAAATTTCCCTCAGTTACAACTTTGTGAGTTTATATCATATACCCTTAAACGTGCTTTGTGTCTGAAGCATTGTGATTCAGTACACTGAGTAATCAAGGTAATAAATAAAAGCCTGGAATAAGTGATAGGAAGAAAATTACTGACTTTTCTTTCAAGTTTCATATCACTAATGGAATATCAGATCAATCGAATTGGCCTATGGAGTATGAGTTTTTAAAGAGCTGAAGGACAAGTAGCCATTAATAAACATCTGACGTCTTCACAAAACACCCAGGGCAAAGCCATTGTCCTATTCTATTTAGAACATACATCTTTCTGCATTGAACAATGAGCACATATAATAATGAATCCAAGAATCTGAAGTTCTAAGTATTGGAGTCTGTCTGTGTACGTTCTGTGCATTAAGTACTATCAAATTAAAAAAGCAAAGGAATTAAACAGAGCTGATTTCACTCAAGGATGTTTCAATAAAAGGCAGGTCATAAGGGAATTGGAATTGGGCTTCACTGAAAGAAAGGCCTAGAGTGTATGTGATCCCAAGTGTAGGTAGCAAAGCTTTGAAGTTAGAAGTCATCTGTACTTGGTAATCTGCCTTATTTAATGGGAAAGTGAATTTGTGGGCAGACATTATTTGCACAGAAAATATTTATACTTATTTTATATTCCATTCCTGTCACTCTGACTTTATCAAAGCCTCAACAGGTGCAGTGTCATCTTATTTGGAACATCATAATGATTTGTAAGCTAACAAATGATGGCCCATTATCAGGTATCTTTAAATTTAATGTAACAGTGTACCTTTTAACTACATAATTTACACTTACATTTCACCATTTAGCTTTTTTGCAGGTGTGCTGCTCATATGCTAATTTTGTTTCTCTGGTTGTAATGGAACCTTCAAAATGTGATCATGTCCATCTCTTCTTTTTTTGTTTAAAATTGAAACAAGCTTGTTTTACATGTCAATCTCAGTTCTGGAATCAGCCCATTCTCCCCTGTTCCTGCCACCAACCTCCATCCCATCCCTTTTCTATTCCCCAGAATAGGTGAGGCATTACATAGATAGTCTTCAAAGTCTGTCTTATCATTTGGAGCAGGGCCTAGGCCCTCTCTCATGTGTCTAGGCTAAGGGAGTATTTCTCTATGTGGATAGGGCTCCCAAAGTCCATTCGTATACTAGGGATGAAACCAGTTCTCTACCAGAGGCCCCATAGACTGCCCAGTCTTCCCAAATAACACCACATTCAGGGAATCTGGATCAGTCCTATGCTGGTTTCCTAGCTATCAGACTTGAGTCCATGAGTTCCGACTTGTTTAGGTCAGCAATTTCTGTGTGTTTCTCCAGCCTATGCTCCTAACTTGTCCCTCTCTGCATCTGGATTCCAGGAGTTTGACTCAGGGTTTAGCTTTGGGTGTCTGCTTCTGCTTCCATCAGCTAGTTGATGAAAGATCTAGAATAACATATAAGGTAGTCATTAATCCCACTATCGGGGAAGGACATTTAAGGTAGTCTCTCTACTATTGCTTAGATTCTTAGTTGGGGTCATCCTTGTAGATTTCTGGACATTTCCCTAGTTCCAGTTTTCTCTTAAAATGTATAAAGGTTCCCTCTATTATGATATCTCTTTTCTCGCTCTGCTCTTTAGTTCCTTACTCTCTTAAAGAGATTTTAAAACTTCAATGTTCAATTTTGTGTTTCTTTTAAAGACAACTTACTCCTGTATTACTGTTCTGCCCAAAATCAGTTTGTCTGTTTCTACATTTTTGATGATTAACACAAAGACAATGTTGTATTATGTTGCATAGAAACTAAACTGTCTGAAAGAATCAAAGGCTTTTCCTCAGTAGATTTGTATCAAACTTTCAAATTCAAAGAGCTGCTTTGGAAGACATTTTTTTATTCTTTTATTTTTATTCTATTTGTGATAAAAGTTAAATCTGTATTTTACATCCATCCTAAAATACTTCACTGTGTGTCCTGCACATCTACAATTCACTGATAATTACAATTTTTGTTGTCAAAAATGATTCTTTACCAAGTGACTAGATTAGTGTCTAACTCCATTTATACATTAGCATTAGTACAGCAGTTAGTGTTCTTGTTCCTATTCAAGCCTCTGTGTTTCCCCCACTGTGTGTGTGTGTGTGTGTGTGTGTGTGTGTGTGTGTGTGTGTGTGTGTGAATGCGCTGTATCCTGTATGTGTATGTGTGAGTTTGGTGTGTGTGTATATATATATGTGTATGTGCATATGTCCACACACACACACACACACACACACACACACACACACACACACACACACACAGAGGCATATGTCTCTAGACAGCATTTCACTATGTATTGCTACATGACCTGAAACTTAATACATAGACCAGGCTGGAATCAAACTCACTGAATCTCCTATGTATCTCCCTGCCTGTGCTAGGAGTACAGCCTTGCACAATCTCTCCCAGGGAACCAGGGTGCTCTCTTAAGCATATCACAATTTAATTACCATTCAATTATTAGATCAGAGGATCAACTAGAGTTTGAAAAGGTAAGACTAAACAGAGAGAAACTAAGCATTCACTATATATTTTTCTACCCACCACTAACCCCTTAAAATAGGCACTATATTTCACTAATAAAATAAACAAGCTTACATTTTCCCTACCTGTACATCAATTATTGTACTTGTGTTAAAATTGGGCAAGTCATAAAGACTAACACTTCACCAAATTCAGGTTCAGTCTTTGGTTAAGTAAAAACTGGATTTTTTAAATATACTGTCTATGGAGATTCTTCTGTTCAAAGAATAAGATATCTTCAGGATTTAAAAAACAGCTTAGTGATTAAGAACAGGTACTGTTCTTGCAGAGGACCTACGTTCTGTTTTCAGCCTTTACATGGAAATTTATAATTATCCTTTACAACATTTGCAGGGAATGAGACAGCCTCTGTGAGCATCAAGTGAGCACATCGTGCATACATATAAACTCTGGCAAGACATTTTTATGTATAAAACAAAAATTATAGCTAAATCTTAAAAAAAGAGTTTTGGAACTGGGGGCTGCAATGCTTATGGTGAACTAAATCTTCCTGTAAATGAAGGATGCTTTAGTTGGAAATATTTTCTCATGATTAAGAACATATTACTAAGTGTTTTGAATCTGTTCTTTATTTGAAAGTCATAGGAAGATGCTGAGTTGACAGAAAGGACTCATACATTCTCATTGCACTAGTGACAAATATTTAACTCAGTGGCTTCTGAATTTGTCTCTATCCCAGAAAGGTATTTAACAACACATTTGGGGGTGTGGTTGTTTGTTTGCTTTGTCTCATTTTGTAAGTCCTTTCATCTTTACTTTGATTACATAGAATAACCAAATAAACCCATGGAAATTCAACCTACTGGGAATCATCCTGTCCTATGCCTCCATTGTTCTTTACCCCACTGCTGTAGAATATTATTTTCAGGTGTGTGACTTTAGTTTTGGCTGCATTTGTTTAACCCTGTGAAGCTGTGTTACTGTGCCTGTTTGAAATCACCTGGTGATCCAAATGAAGAGATAGATGAAAGGCCGAGAGAGAGAGAGAGAGAGAGAGAGAGAGAGAGAGAGAGAGAGAGAGAGAGAGAGAGAGAGAGAGAGAGAGAGAGAGGCAGGAGCAAGGATAGGCGAGGATGTCAGGTGGAGAGTATGCATAGGAGAAATGAGGAAGTAGAGGAAGGAGAGAACAGTGAGAGGAGGGGGTCAGGGCCAACCACACAGTAAGAATGACAATAAGATATGCAGAAAAAAGAAAGATAAAAGTCAAGAGGGAAAAGGTAGATGGGTTAATTTGAGAAAAGCTGGTTACAAACAAGCCAAGTTAAGGCCAGGCACTTATAAGTAGTAATAAGACCCCCTGTATGGTTTACTTAGAAGTTGGTTGGTGGATCTCTCAAAAAGCCAGAAGAGGAAAAAACATCATACTATTACAGACCAGTCTAATTCCCTGTTCGTGGATTCATTTACTGAATAAATATGTTGTACTATGAAAAAGCCCATGATATTTTATTCAAATGACACGATTATTGCAGCAAAACAATATGAAAAGATGGATTTAAAAATTGTCATGTGATAAATAGATGGTGCGGATATTGGAAGGAATGTTTCTAAGAGGTGGACCTGGAAGAGGCCTTCATCCCAGGAGTGGCCTCCTCTTGTAATTTCATATCATACAACTCCTACCAATCTCTTTTATTATATTTTTACTTGAGTTGCATAATGGTTGCTTCAGCCTCAGTTAATGCCCTCCACTAGCATCACAAAGTGTTTTCCAAACAGAAAATTTAATAGCCTACTCTAACTTTTTATCATTATGTTTCTACCAACAGTTTGTTCACTGTGCAAGTGCATATAGAAGCCCCTCAAAAAACTAAAATAAGGCTGGCATGCTACCTTACTATGTCATCTCTGCATATATATCCCAAAGAACCAAAGTCAGATTTCAGTAGGGATTTCTGCACACACTTTTCCATTAGAGCACTATTAACATTGTTAGGAAATGAACTCAGCCCCAATATGCATTTTAAGCCCCTCTGTATAGAAAAGATTGAGTAGTGTGTCACTCTTGACAATAATGTTCTATTTAAATTCCTCAAAACATTTCTTTAAAAAATATGGAAATAAAGTTTAAAAATGTGTGTGTGCATAAGAATGTATGGGGAGAAAAATACACACACACACACACACACACACACACACACACACACATATATATATATATATATATATAGAGAGAGAGAGAGAGAGAGACAGAGAGAGAGAGACAGAGAGACAGAGAGAGAGAGAGAGAAAGAGAGAGAGAGGGTGGATAGAGAGGAAGAGTGAGGGAGAGAAATAAAGCAAATTATAGCCTAATGTCTTGACCCTTTATCTAATTTGCTATAATTAAGTTTCATTTGGGTTGTTTTGGTTCATTTGCCTGAATTTTAAAGATTAGAGCAAGGGTAAAGAGATTACAGAACGTTGGTAAATTTTCTGAATCTTTGTTATCTTCTCATTACTGGTCAGAATATTCTGGAGGTGAAGAACTCTTAGCATCTGCCTGTTGATTTTCCCCATTATTTTAATGTTCGACATTCTATAACATAAATTATTAATAACAAACACATATATGTGATATTTCATTAAGTAAAGTCTCCTCAACCTTTTAATTAAATAAATATCTGAGAAAATTAGAAAAATTTATTCATTCCTGTCATTTTAGAAGAGAATACAAAAGCTATAAGCTATAATGCATGCATGTGTGGCAAACACAGAAAAAAGAAATTTTACATGTCCAACATGAGCTATTTAAACACCCTGGAGGCATATATGGGGTATTTGTTGCATCTAGCTCTTGAGACCACATTTTATATTTCATTCCTGATTTCATCCTTTCAAATTCTAAATTCTGTTTCATAATCTAAATCTTGCTTTAAACACAGACAATGTTAAATAGACTTTGGTCTTTATGAACTTACTTTCTGAAGTTTATATTAAAAGCAAACAGAGTATTATTAAAATAAAATTCTATTTCATATGTTTATTTAAATTCTATTTGCTCTTTTACTGATAGTAAAATATTTTGTGGATCATTATGGCGGTTGTAAAAATCCTCCACACTATACTGTAGTAGAGGTTCTTTAATATTTTTTGATTCTTTAAACTCAGGCTGATATATGAAGTAGATGCAGCCAGTATTTTATATCATATTTTACAAAAAAAATTAAATAAATAAAGCCAAAGGCCTTGCATGCTAAATGATGGGAAGACTTTCCTATTTTGAGAAATCAATACCTTATAGTATTTGCATTGTATGCGGTCAACAGAGATTTCTGAAGGTGAATCAGGACATGTACCTCAAGCAGAACTGATCCTGTTATAGGTGTGAGATTATCTTACTTTAAAACTCCAATCCTGCCAGTAAATCACCGACAAGGCTTTCCCTCCTAATCTAGCCTTGAAATGCATCACACAACAGAGGGACAATTAAAGATAGTCATAGTCTATTACCACTGCCATTGGTTCAGTTAATGAGTTCTGTGAATTGTTTCAAAATCAAAACACTGCTCCTGAGAAAGCTTATCCACCTAAGTAAGTGGGTCTTTAGCACTTTGCCCTTAAATAGTCAGTGTTCTTCTGTGCCTTTGAGTTTGGGGAGCAAGACTGAAAAAAATTTTTATAAGGGAGCCATTAGTCTCGTGCAGTCTAGGATTTGACAGCTTGTGAGGTGACACAGGCCATTACTTTCCCAACATCATTTCAAGTTCCTTAAGCATTTCCCCCAACACCTCTGGAGAAAAAAAATTTTCAGCTTTTCACCCCCTCCAACTTTTCCTTTCACTCTCCCTTTTCCCTCCTTATTCATTTCCTTATCTCCTCCCTTCTTTCTTTTGCTAATTTCTAAAAATGAAATTACGAGAGTCATTTGGAATTTTCATGCTATTCTTATAGCTAATATAATAATACATTGTCCATACTATAATTTAATAGTAGGGCATAATACAAAAAACATAAAGGATAATTATTTAAATGTTTTTACATACTCAATTGAGTATATTTAGTAAAATGAGATTGAAGTTTAGAGCCTTCCATTAGCATTAGTACCAGTTATTATTTGTATTTGACAACATATAATAGCCTTTAAGCTTCTAGAGAGGAAAGAACTAAGCATTTAATAAAGAAGACTTTTGAATAGTAGATATAGCTCAATGGTAGAGTGACTGCTTTCCATGAATGTCCCGTGTCTAATGGTAAGTTTTGAACTACATATAGTTGCTAGCAGAACATAAAGGAACGGGATACATTTGAAAGAAGTTTTATACACTGCATTTTCTTGAATTGTTCTGGACTTTTCTGATGTGAGATGTTATTCTGTAAATATATTTCTCATACTGGTTAATGAATAAAACCCTGTGGCCAATGGGAAAGCAAGATAGAGATTGGAGACAAGGATGAAAAAGGAAGTAGTTAGGAGGAAATAGCATGTAAAGAGTGGAAAAAGCAAGATGCTGGCCCACTGCTCTCCAGTAAGATGAGCCACATGGAAATACTTAGATTATTAGAAATGGGTTAATTATTAAGACAGAGCTACCCAATAAACAATAATAGTAAGAGGCCAACAGCATTGTATCAAATACAGAGTCTCTGCGTGTTATTGGGGGTTGGCATGGCAGCAGGACCAAACCGGCGGTGGGGGAAAAACCTACTTGTAACACTTTTCTGTGGACTTTTTCTTTTACTATAAAAAAATTAAATATTTTGTATTTCCTCATGTCTTTGGCTATGGAGTAATTTAGCATTTCTAAGGCATTAAATCTGACAGCCTGCATTTATGTATTCCATGTTGGATATGTAAATGAATCACAGGAAGGTGAAAGCTAACTCAATCAAAAGTGTGTGATAGTCATTTGGTTTAATCTTTTTCCTATTTTCATTCTTTTTTTCTGTTATGCTAAATATCCAGTACCAGTTATTTTCACAAATAATTTTAAATACTTTCACAAGAACCTTGTGGGAAATGCAGAAGTAATGTTTCCTTTTTAGCAGTCTTCCATTGAGCTGTACTACTTAACAGTCTTGGGATCTGTTTATTGGTATTAATATGATTTCAAAATCAGGTATGCAAAAAGTTTATACCAAACAAGATAGTTGTAACATATCAAACTATTTAAAGATTGCTAAAAGAAAAAAAAAACATAATTTCATTGTTACTGATTAACTTTCTTTGATAAGATCAGAAACACTACCATAGGTGCTTTTGGACCAAGAAGAGAAGCTTAAATATTTATATTTCATGAAATCCATTTGATAAAAGATGCTTGGAGAGTTTCTCCTGAGAATTTTTCTGAATTACTATTTCCCCCCAAAAGGTTCTGAACTAACTTTTATGCTTTAGGCTCTTATCCTATGACTCAAAAATAGTGATATTTTTGTCTCTCAACAGTTTTGGTGATGGTAAGATTTCTAAGCAAAAGAAAAAATATGTGCTAATAAATCATTGCATATATATAGATCCCAAAGAAGTTTGAAAGTTATTTCCTTGCTAAGAAGCGAAGTTGCCACCCCTAGATGAAGAACTACAAGAAATTATTGATTGCTGTGGCAGGGGTAGAGGGAACTCCATCTTCTTTATGGAGGAGTCCCTTAAGCAGTTTTGATAACAAATATTCACTCCTAAAATCATATACATAGAAGCAACAACAAGTGAATTTAGCAAGGTGAAGTTCTATGTGAATGTATAAAAAATAATAAAAAAATAAATAATATAAGTCTACTCTTCTTTTAATTGTTCCCACTTCTCAAAAAATAGAGGAAAGTAGAGGAGAGGTGGCTGAGTATAAGAGATATTTGGATGTGATGAGACACATGCTCTTCTTTTATTATTATTTTATATAGAATTATTTTTAAAATTTGAAACAGTCTTGTTTTCTATATCAATTTCCCTTCCCACACCCTCCCATTTTTGTTGCTCACACCAGTTGGATTTGCTAAAGGAGGCCGAGGTAGGAGCATCACGAGGTTGAGGCCAGCCTGGGCTACACACATGCATGTTCTTGACTGTGGTGATACTACATTTAGGCCTATGTGAAAACATAACAATTCTGAATGCTATGTGTGTATTTTAACACAAAAATAAAATTAGAATGAAATGATAATGCATATGTTATGTTTTTTTCTGACTAATATTCATAATTTTATCATAAATGCAATCATACCTCCCACAAAAAATGTTTTTCTTCTGTGGGTTTACACACTAATGAAAACACCTGTTACATGGGCAAGAATGCACACTTTTGGGTCACATTGAAATTCTGCCCTGGAAAATATTCTTAGTCACTCATAAAGATGAAATTTCATTATTTCCTTTTCATTTTCAGTCAAATAACTGAAGAGTAATTATAAGGAGATTAATTCTAAGAGTTTTAAATTTGGCTCTTGTCTCCTATTTTTGCCTTAAAAACTTTAATGAAGAAAATTCTGTTGAAGCCATCTGAGCCAGTGTGCACAAGTCATCTTGGCTGGCTGAAGAGGGGCAATGACACACAAGTTCAAGAGTATTTGAAAAACCCAAATAAGCAAAACAACAGCAAAGCATCTGAACTATCCAATGGCATTCAACATAAAAGCTTTGTGTCCTTGTGCAAATGCTGCAATGTGCTGTAAAGTATTTTGAGAGGTAATTCAAAATGCTTCAAATTAAATTGGTGTTTACCTTATATTGGTAACATTAACATAAAAAACATTGTTTTAGGAAAAACTTAAAGTTATCTATTTATCGTATTGAATTTAAAATCTGTCAAATCATGAGGTTTATTTTTAAATTAAAGTCTCACTCCCTATCATCTAAGGGGCCAATGCATTACTTTCTCAGGGCTGTCTTTATTCATTTTAACTTTGTACAATGACATCACTGAGGAAAAATGACAACCAACTGAACTGTATTTTATCCAAGCTCCCTCCAAAGTGAACATGTTATGGTTCAGCAAGCTCCTAAAATAATCTGAATTATCTGAATTGTTTCTCACAATAAATTATGCTTTTGGAAGGTTTTACAATCAATTGAGAAAACACGAAAATTTTCTTTAAGGTTGAAAAAAACTAAAAGCATCATTCAAAGTTTCTTTTAAAGGATTTTGAACTTGGGTGAACATGTTATTTGATACATTTATGAAAAATATTCACTTTAGTCTGTATTACAATAACAAATTCTTTAACTCATGATTCCTATTAGCCATTATACTTTACTTTCATTTCAAAGAAGGAAAAAAAATCTTCATCCTATCACACTATGTTAAATCATCTTTAGACCTTATCTTCAAAAATCATAACTATTTTTTAAAATTGACACATAGTGACTGGTAACAGCATAATTTATAACTCTAGTCTCCTTGTGAAATTCATTCCCAATTTGTTCGCTTCTGACTCTTCTCTTCAGACCTGTCCAATACATTATCATTGATGTTCAGTACATCAATCAATTTGATGTTGTTACTGAAAAAAAATACGCTGAGAGAAAAATTGATAAGACTCTCTGAGTTTTAATGTGTTGATTATAAAAGCAATTATTATCACAGATATTTGTGAGTAGTGCTTTAGGGGAATACATATACTTTTTTCTTGATAAGCACAGTCAATTTTGTGGAAAATGCCAACTCATTTACTGAAGCGTAACAAAAATCAGAAGTTATATTTTAATACTATAGTTAATATTATATTTATTATATATTTTTATGTTTGAAGAAAATGTAATACAGAAAGTATAAAAACATGTTAAATATAGTACCTATAATTCATTTAATAATTTAATTTCCAATTGTTTTCGATGCACACTATTTTCTCTTTAATATCTCTTTTCATAGGTTGTGTGTGTATGTGTGTGTTTACTGACTCATCTCTCTCTATATGACATTATATGCATGATACATTTGCAATACCCTGCATGCTTTAAGGTAGTGTGGCCATACAACTTGAGTGATGACTCACAAGAACACACAGTGTATATTGTCTGCTGGTGCAAATTTTAAGACACGTGGGACCACAGTGACTGACTCCTTTTCAGTGATGGAGACAAAATTTTAAAAATGCCTCTTAAAGAAGCCTCTAATACTGAGTCTTTGATGAAAACTTAAAGTTTCTTGATAATCCACAGTTTTAACAGTAGTATCAGTGAACATGTAATGTTTGTTGATGTGTCAATACATGAATGAGCTTTCCTTGTTATTAGAAGGTTACAATAAAGCCAATCTTGGGTCTCTTAGTCACTGTCCTATTTCTGTGAAGAGGCACTATGATGAAGGAAACTCTTCTAAAAGAAAGCATTTAATTGGGGGCCTTGCTTACACTTTAAGAGGCTTAGTGTATTATCATCATCTCAGGGAGCAAGGCTCTGGAATTGTAGCTGAGAACAAATCCTGATCTGCAGGCAAACAGACAGACAGAGAGACTGACCGTTGCATGGGCTTTTGAAACTTCAAAGTCTAATCCCAGAGTCCCATTTCTTTGGACAAAGCTACACTCACTCAAACAAGGCCATATCTATATGAGCCTATGGGGCCATTCTTATTTGGACCAGAACAGTCTACACCCTTACATCTGTTGTCTTGTAGCCACATCATAATAAAAAAAATGCATTCTTTCCAGCTTAAAAATTTTCTGTATCTATAACAGTCTCAGCACTGTTCAAAAGTCCAAAGTTCAAAGTTTCTTTTGAGACTTATGGCAATCCCTTAACTTCAAATTCTTACAAAATCAAAAAAAAGTAGGTGCATATTTTAAACACACAATGACAGAATATACATCACTATTTCAAACCGAGTAATGAGAACAGAATGAAAAAAATATGTAACCAAAGCAAAAGTAAAAAACAGCAGGAAAAACTCTAAACTCTGCATCTCCATCTCTGATGTCAAAGCCCCCTTCAGCTCTCTAATTCTTTCATCTCCATTGACTGCGAAATACTTCTCTCTCTTGGGCTAGTTCCACATTTCATCTGCAGTTTTTCTTGTCAGGTACTCCACAGCTCTGGCATCTCCAACATCTTGAGGTTTCCAAGACAATTCAGTTTTCTCCTCCCTAGCTTCAGGCAATGCCTTTCTGGGTTTCCACATAGGAACACCCTGACATATGTCTTGTCACAGGCAATTTTGTTAGCTAGAGAAATTCCACAACCCCTTTTGTATTCTCAATGCTATAAACAGTGGTTTGAAATCTCTGGGTCAAGACCCTTTTGGGAGTCACATATCAGATATCCTACATATCAGATGTTTACATTATGACTCATAGCAGTAGCAAAACTTATGAAGAGCAATGAAATAATTTTATGGTTGGGATCATGACAACATAAGGATCTGTCTTAAAGAGTAGCAGCAATAGGAAGATTGAGAAGCAATACATAAGGGTAGAACCATGTGGCTGAAACAGCCAAGCTTTGCTGTTTGATGGGACTGGAACTTGGCCCCCCTGTTTAGTTATATTTGCATCAGCATTCTGATTTTGATGTTTGTTTTTAACGCTTAAGCTTTTCTTTAATTCCTTTTCCATAAGTTGAAAGCTTAGCTGGGCAGGGCTTGCTCTGAGGTCACTACTCCCTTTGTTCAATTTAGTATCAGACTTCAGTTTAAACTGTTTCTTGAACACCAGACTTAATTCTAATACATATCCTGGAGCTCCTATTCCCCACAAACTTTACATTTTACTTTTCTCTTTATCCAGCTTTCTCGCTTTCATCACAGATATGCATAATAATGATTAGTAATAACCTAATGACAATCAATACTAGCCTGTCTTAAGTCTCCTCTGACAATGATATTTATCCAAAGCTTTTTTAGTTTAGCCTCTGGCCAATTTTTTAGGACAAAGTCAAAGAAGTCAATATTCTGCCCTTCTGAAACCTCATGATCTGAGCCCCACCAGTCCACTTTACTCTCAGAAACACTCTCTTCCACACAGTTACAAGCTTAGCCCACTTAGCCCCCACTTAAAATATTTAACTGCTTTCATATTTTAATGTATCAAATTCAGTATTCCACCAACAAGCAGCATGGTCAGGCCTTTCACAGCTTAGTCACTATTCTATTACCATGAAGAGACACTATAACCAAGGCAACTCTTATAAAAGAACTATTTAATTGGGGGGCTGGCTTACAGTTTCAGAGGCATAGTCCATTATTGTCATGGCAGGAAACATGGTGCTAAAGCAGTGTCTGAGAGATACACCCTGGTCCTCATTCAGAGATGGACAGAGACAGAGAGACAGAGGGACTAACCCTAGATTGGACATTTGAAGTCTCAAAGCTCATATCCCCAATAACAAAGTTCTTATAACAAAGCCACACCTTTTCCATCAAGACAACACCTGTATAAGACTATGGGGGCCATTATTATTCAAAACACATTGATTGAGAGATATATTATCTTATTTTTCGATTTCAATATCCGAAACAATGCAAAATTACCGCTATTTAAATTCTCTGCCAAATGAAAAAAGGTGTAGTACATGTAAACAATAATTTATACTTAAAATTTGGGATGATTTACTGCTGTGGATCATCCCATGGTTCATTCTTCTAAAGAAAGGATAGATTGAATTGTACGGTGGAGTGTTTACCTGGTGAAATCCCCTACATTTGATTCCTAGTATTTCAACAAAGAAAGTGTGTGTGTGTGTGTGTGTGTGTGTGTGTGTGTGTGTGTGTGTGTTGTACATGTTTGAGTGTGAGAATGTGGTGAGTATTTGAGTGTGTGAGAGTACCTGTGCATGTGAGCATGTACATATGTACAAGTTTGTGTGTGGGCATGTGTGTGAGTATGTTTGAACTGTTAAGCTTTTCTCCTTTATGGTGTCCTATATTTGTGTCATTATTAAATCAGGTATTATCAGATGCACAGGTCTAATAGATTCCCAAAACAACTTATTAATTTTATTTTACCCCTTATCCAGCTAAGCAAACTTTAGTGATAAACTTCTGCAATTTTGTTTATAATTTTATATATAAGAAATGCTGTCTCTTTGAAATTTAACATTTTAATTTATATCATTTAATAAGATTTTTAACAAAAATGCTATTCTTCAATGTCATTTCTTTATTGAGTTTCAAAATCTTCAGATATTTGCTTCCTAAACAATTGTTTTGTGATATATATATTCACTTCCTAGCTCGAATTGCAAGTACAATTCAAGTCTATTTATGTATTAGAAGAAATGACTATAATATAGCAATAAAGAGAGAATTAAAACTCTATGAAGATTAGGGTGAAAATACCATCTCTTTAAAGAAATCTTGATAGGTGAAAAAAATAACTTGTATTTAAGATAAAAGATATTTTAAATCTAAGGCAAAGCCTGTAATGCATTATTAAATACTCTTCTAGTTCAGTTGTTCTTCTATTTGTCATTCAGTTTCTGGGTTAATTTTTTGTGTGTGGAAAGGATTCATTTCATAATTAAAACTTGCTTGGAATTTGCAGACTTGCTTCATCTTCCAGAATTACAGAATTTAGGTGTGCCTATCCCCATGACCCTAATTGATTATATGCCATATACTACATTGAAGTATAACATTTTGTTATGAAAGTTTATGAAAATAAACAACATACACAGACGTACATGCACATATATACATATATGTTTATGCTTGTGTGTGGTGCAAGGGACAAAACCAGGGCATGGGGTCTTGTTTCCATGCTTGATAAATGCCCTACTAGTGAACTACATCTCAAGTCATATTGACCTACACTATTTGAATTTTACAGGCATCAATAATTCATTAAATTCTTTATTAATGGAAGTTTTAGAATTGATGCAAAATAACTCAAAGATGTTATGGCTTTGATCAATTATTGAATATGTCAACTTATAAACTAATAACTTACAATCATGAGTAACTATGCTTAGCCACAGTAAAGTTGACTCCTTTATATATACAATAGAATTAAGAGTATCTCCAAGTATGGCTGGTACAAACATGCACATGCTTACACACAAATATCTTCAGTATGAAGAGCTGATGAATAAGCTCAAAATACATTGTACAACGTTTAAAAATCTAATGACAATTGGAAATCAGAAAACAAAAAACATGACATATTTTGTACCAGATCACAGTTTCACATGCAAGTGGTTTGGATTACATGCAATTGACTGATTTTTTTTCAGAGAAATGTACTTTATTCTGAGTTATGTGGTGAGCATATATTTAAAAGCATTTGTCTTACTGAGCAAACCTTCAAACTTTGAATCTCAATAAATAAATGACTTTGAAGAATAATTTTGATAAGAATGTTAATATATCATAGATATAAGAAATGAAAAATTACAGAGTGACTTAGGCCTTCTTGGGTACCAAACAACAAATTTGGAAAACTTTACCACTAAAGGCTGATAATTGAATATGATGTAAACGAAAATAACTAAGCTGTTTGGGGAGCCATTTAGAGATGTGTATCAGAAAAAGTTGGTTTAATGAGGACACAAATACAGGACACCAGTAAAGAGAAAATATAACAGTTCACACACATACATACAAACACACACTCACACATAGTCATTGTTTGTTAATACCTATGCCAAGTACAGATCAAATTCCTACCACAATTTCTCAACTAAATAAGAAGTTAAAGTCCCTTGACAAAATATTGTCTTTGTTATCATTTTCAGTTTTAACTTCTATCTATAATTGTATATATTTTCTTTTTGACAATGCTACATAACAGTTCCCCCAAAATGCTTTATAAGTTTGTAATTATTTTCACTAACATTTCCACCTATGATTATTTGAAAAATGAGTCACAATGTGTTCCTGACTGACCACATTTTTGCATTGTTTGAATGTGTACATGCTAAATCTGGACTTAAATTTTACTTTGTATAATACCAGATAGAGGAGTGCATTTTCCAAGCTGTATCCTTTTACTTCTTGCCTGTTTAGAAGTGGTATAACATTAAGGAAAGTTTGATTCCTGTTGTGGAGTATTTGATCATATAAATGTTGATACACCCCAGTGCTCCTTAAAACAGCTAGGTACCTACCTGACTCAGATTGCTATAGGAAAAACAAACAAACCAACAACAACAACAAAAAACCAGTCATTTGAATACAGTTCAAACTGCTTGCAAGTGAGATTGTGAGCCAATCAAAATCATGTTTCATTTTTTTTCTGTTTACTCATTTTTATTCATTCTTTGAAAATTCTGTACAGTGTGTTTTGATCTTACATATCTGTTTCCCCACTAAGGATTCATGCTTGTGTGCATGTGTATGTTAATATACACAATATAAAGGATTACTATTATCTCCTTCCACTACTTCACAATTACTGTCATGAAAAAAAAAACACACAAAGTCACTGTAGCAACAACTTTTGAGGGGCACACTAGAGGTCTGTGTTAACTGGTGTGAGTGAATAAAACACGATAAATCCATCAGCCTTGTTGACTGTGTAAGGCCTAGGAGACACATATATCCTTTACCAGCTATAGAAAAACCAGGGCATCACTTTGGACTGTGAATTAAGTTATATTGTAGGAAATGAGAAGTAGGTACATATAAAATGCTTAAAGATAAAGAATTTAATTCAAAAAATTAACTATTAAGATGGTAGATTTAAAAGTTGTTCAAATGACACCTGGTGGGGACAAGCTGGAGAAATGGCTCAGGAGTTAGCATGCTTGTTCTCTAGAAGAGGGTTTGCATGCAGTGGTAAGCATCTGGGTTTGGCAGCTCAGGGAAAGGACATCTTCTGTTCTACCTTCCATGGTGCCTTCACTCACATGCACATAACCCCAATCCCCCCCCCCACACACACACCACACACACACTCAAAAACAGTCAAGAGTATTTCTTCAGTTGGAGTAAGGAGTAAAAGTCTGCATTAGGGACTGTCATCTTAAATAAAGAAAACAAGAGTTTATACGCACAGCACTTTGGATGTAAAGTTTTGCATGTAATTTCATAGTGTTATGACTGCTTGCATTAATGTAGAATTAGAGTTTTTTGAATTAATTATATAGCCTAGATAAGGATAATAGCGGATATGCCCCAGTGAACAGGGGAAAGACCACTAGGTTCCGACTCTTCACAAAGAACTCTAGGCAACTAAGGCATACCGAGAGCAGGAGAAAGTCTTCATTAAAATCACACCAGTTGTTTGTCCAATTCCAAATTATCATCCCTGAAAGCAGACATACAAGTAACAGTATACACATTGTTATATGAAGATATATATGAATGTAACTGCAATTATGAAAAACACAAGAGGTCATGAGTTTGAAAAAGAGATGGGATGCATAGAAGGGATAATTGGGAGGAAGAGAAAGTGGGAAGTAATGTTATTACATTATAACCAAAAACAAAAAAGTAATCAGGAAAGGAAGTAAAATGTGGAAAGGCGAAAATAAAGTATTTTAGATATTGATAATATACTTCATTTTAAAATGACTTTGCAAAAAATCATAATGTAGACAAATGACTGTATATATTTGACTTCAGCTGAAATTAAAAGTGTATAAGCCTGCACCTTTCTATAACTTTCTCATTTCTTCTCTATGCAGCCTGTTTCTTCAGTATTGATTTCATCTTCAACAACACTGTCCCATCATGATTTTACTATGGATTTCCCAGCTCTCTCTGCTTTGTTTGTCTAGATTCAAATGAGTGAGACACAATGAAGAAATCCAATGGGATCTGAGAGGACACCTGATCCCATTGTATGCGAATACCAGCTGACTTAGTTCTAGGGTGATTCAAGTTCTGAACTCAGAAATTAATTTGATCATGAAAGGTAGCAAAGTATAAACTTACATTGTAGGTGTAGTCCAGTTATAATAGAAGCAGAAAGAAATTATAGCAGGGTTATTTAGAACAGTATCTACTGGGAGGATCATATGAAAACCACATTTCTGGAGAGGAAATGAACACTGATGGCAAAAGAAAATGCATCCTCATTCCCAGGTCAAGGAAATTGTCAAAGGAATAGCCTTTTTCTGTGCAAGAAACTGATCCCTTTGAGAGCCACATACTAGTTACTTCCTTAGACATTTTATATGAGATATCTATGGCTTTCTATGATTTTGTATTTTTAACTGTGTTTAAAAAAATATCATATAAACAAACCCTTTCTTAATAACATTTATTTCGTAGAAAGTTGAAAACAATGCCATGGTTAGAAAGACTAGAGGCATGAGGGCATCACGAGCCTCTGAAGTGATAATACCTACGTTCAAGAGTGACCTCTATTAAAATTTTATGAAACACTTACATAAATATCAATAGATATTAATGTAGTTTTAAAGCAGATGATTATAGCAAAATGTCCAAGCCCTCTATGTAACTGCTCTCCTCCCCTTACTTTGTTCAACATTTTTCAGTACCTCTTCTTATAACTGAAAAGGTCTCTAAAATGTCTCCCTTTTTTAATGGCAGAATACCAATTTCACGCTAAATGCATGAGAGCTCTCATTCCATAGGAGCACATATCTATTAATCTTTCTGGGTTTTTTTTTTCTTTCTTTTTAAACAGTAGTTTCATTTCACTTCAGATTTTTCTTTAACAGCTTCACAATTTTATTTCGTAATTATATAAGTGTTGATTGTGTTCATAATTATACTTGAGAGTGTATTTCTCTGCCTGGTTAGTGAGACTGCTAACACAGCAACTTTCCTAATCAAAGAAAGTACAAATGGAGAGAAAATTTGTCTTTGAAACCATTTCTCTGATGCTGCTGCTGAGATTGTGTATTTCTCCATCCTGTCCTCCCAGTCCTCAGGATCCATGCTTGTCCACTTCTATGTTGGAAACCTATGAAGACTTGAAACTCATATATGAAAATAATGATCTCCCTGTTACTTGCTGCATTTCTCTTGCTTTAACAGCATTTTCTCAATTATTTTCTGCCCTGAAATCACTGTCAGAGTTAGTTAGAAAAGCCAGAGCCTCGGTTCTTATTCAATGAGGTGAGATGCAGCCTGTCTGCCATCCCTCCTTCCCTCCACTCACTCCTCTACTAGGCCCTTCATCACTTCTTTCTTACATCTTCCCAGTGATTCATTCCTAGACGCATCTCCTTAGTTGCCTCCTGGGCTGGGAAGAGAAACCACATGAAATTCCAAGACACAAAAGGTTTCTGCTTAGAAAATCAGGATACAGCTTTCTTAGTCTCTTTCCTTACCTTTGGTTTCCTATACAGTCACATGCCTTTTAAACTATCTTTGAGGTATTGAGATTCTGAGAAAAACAAAGATTGCTGAGAGAAAGAGAGAGAGACAGAGAGAGAGAGAGAGAGAGAGAGAGAGAGAGAGAGAGAGAGAGACAGAGAGAGACAGAGAGAGAGGGAGGGAGGGAGGGAGAGGGAGAGGGAGAGAATGTTGTGCTGTCCATTTTTTTTTTGTCAATAGTTTCACTGAAGTAGAATCCAAAATATCTGTGTTTGCTCTGCCAATTTTTTGTAGAGTATCTGAGTTGAGTATTTGTGTCAGGACTTATAAATCCACCCAAGCTGAATGTTTATTATTTAGCTTTTACAGAAACACTTTCTTAACTCCTTTACGTATTTTGTGAGCATAGTGAGTACAATTCATATAATTTACATTATGTACTCAACTTTGTTATGAAAAAATTAGGACATAGCATTAAAATTCATTGAAATTTAAATGTAGATGACAATGGTAAGAATTTAATTTGTGGACCTGGTTGGATAAAAGTTTGAGTTTTTTTGTGACCTGTGAAGTATAGGAAACACATTCATAATTTATGAATAAGGCTTTTTTCATAAATAGTTTTATAGACATTTACCATTGAGAAATAGTAGCATGAAATGCACAAATAAAATAGTAATAAAAGTAATTCAAATGCAGCAGTAACAGGAATACAACCGGATACTAGAAGTGTCATTTTATATTGAACTCATAGCCAAATTAGAGACTAGCCAAGATTGCATCTACAAATGAATGAATTAATATAATCTATATAAAATCTTTGAAATAAAATTATGGTAATATTGTATTCAAAATAACCAAAATTAGAGTTTTACATCTTTGTGTTTTATTTTATTTGTTTTGTTTTGAAGCAAGACCCTATCTATAATCTAGATTATATAGAACTGATAAAAATCTTCTTGCCTACACCTTCTGAGACTTGAGATATCTGTAGTGAGTCACGAACCAGGCTCGAGAAACTTTAAAAAAAAATATTGCAATCTGATCTTACAAAAAGAAAGTACAAAAAAATCAGGTGAATTTATAATGACAGTGGTGATATACTTTTTTTTTTTTTAATAATCTAATGAAGTTTGCCTGGAGATCAGAATGCGAAGCTAGCCACAACCATAAGAGGCCAGGCAGTGGTGGCACACGCTTTTAATTCCAGGATTCAGGAAACAGAAGCAGATTGATTTCTGTGAGTTCAAGGCCACCTAGGGCTACACGAGAGTTTTTGCCTTTCCTTAGCACTGGAGAAGAACAGTGTCTCTGAGCTGGCATTCAGTTTTAGGCAATTAGTCTCCAGCCACATTGAGGGCAGGATCTTCCCAGCCCTGGTATAGTTAAGAGCTATCTGGTATCTTGGCTGCTTTGCTTCTTGAATCTTCAGCTTGAGCCCCAATATCTGTCTCTGGGTTTTTGTTATTCATGCTACATGACAGTTTACTAAATATTTTCTGACTGGCTTTCTGGCATTGTAAACTCCAAGATACATTCAAGAATGCCCGCCAGTTTTGCTTTGCTACATAGAATTTGAAAAAAAGGATGGGGTCATAAACAGAAGTGAATATGTTAGCTTAGTCTCAGTGAATACTAGAAAAAGTGTAAGACAAACGGATTTGGAAACTTCCCTGAACATTACATTTATGTCAACCACATGGCATTGTGCTAACCTTGGTTTAATTCTTCTTCAATGAAAAAGAGAAAAAATGCAGACTTAGTGCAAAAATTGTAAGCATGAAATGAAAAGAACTCAACAAGGATTTGTAAAGACTGCTCTCTTGATATTGAAAGAAGATACTGTCAGTCATGATCAAATTAATTGTAATTAAATACAAACAAGCATATAAGCATATTTTCTGCTGTTTATTGAATAATTAATATCTATGTTAGTTTCCTTTTTCTTTCCCATTTATTAATAATAGATTCTTTACTTGTGCAATATATCCTGGTTACAATTTCCCTCTCCTATAATCCTACCAGTTGCTCTCTACCTCACTTCCCATCATGATCCACTCTATTTCTTTCTCTCAATAGAATAGAACAGGCTTCTAAGAGACAACAACAAAACATGACAAAATAAAATACAGGAAAATAAAACAAACACCAGGCAACATGTTAAAACAAAAGGTTACTAAAAGCAAAACATACTATTCTACAGTGCAAAAATCAAGGTTTAGCCGGTAATTCTTGATCTACATTCTTCAAGGTTCTCTTTAAAATCATTTATATGTATGTATATATGTGTGTGGGCCATGATAGGGTGGGAACTCTCACAATCACACAATTGAGCTTCTTTGCCTGTGTCCCATATGTATGCAGGATCTAAGGAGGTCAAAAGAGGGCATCGGATGTTGGCACTGTAGTATAGGAAGTTGTGGACCAATTCAAGCACGTATTGGGAACTGAACCAGAGGCATCTGTAAGAACAGCGAGTGATCTTACTTTGAGGGAAAAAGTTCTCTGGCCTTTAATAGTTTCCACAAACTATCTTCATTCTTAACTCACAGCTTTTTCTACTTCCAAAGACATGACTCCAAAGGGTGCTTCTGTTGTTATATCTCTTCTAACATTCTGATATCTGACATTTAACCATGTTCCTCACTATTAAAATACATGCCAATATCACAAATAATATATTAACCACATATGGAAACATTCCTTTTTACATAAGATAGTATTAAAATATCACATATGATGTGGATGACAGTAAAGGAACTTTTTTCTAGTGTGATCACCATGATGTAAAAAAGAGAATCAACATTTTTATTCACCAATTCCTGCCTCTTACCTTGACTAATTATGCCATATATGATTGTTTATGTTCAAGCTACCCTCAGCAGATCAGCTTAGCTTACCACTGGTACTTGTGTAGTCATTTTCCTTCAGGCCACAAATGTTAAAAAACCCTTTTTTAAAAAAACATATTTTCTTGTTTAATTTTTTATTTTTATTTTATTAAAAATAGAGTTTTACCTCATATAGTATATTCTGATTAAGGTTTTCTCTCCTTCTACGGCTATCAGTTCCTCTTACCTCTTATCCTTCCCAGATCCACTATCTTTCTGTCTCTTATTAGAAAGAAAAAGGCTTCTAAAAGATGAAAATAAAATAAAAAAGGTAATATGTAGCATGTATGTTTCAGCCAGCCCGCCAGCCCGCCAGTCTGGCGTGCCGGGCCCCAAATAACACTCGGAGACTCTGTATTTGATACAATCCTGTTGGCCAGTTACCATTATTGTTTATGGGCTGGCTCTGCCTTAATTATTAACCCATTTCTACTTATCTAAGTATTTCCACGTGGTCATCTTATCTGGAAGCCGCGGCGGGCGTCCTTCTTCTTCCCTGGGCTACATCTCGAGCCCCCCTACTACTTATTCTTTCCTCCTTGTCTCCTAGCCCCACTTATCTTGCTATCTTATTGGCCACAAGCTTTATTAACCAGTATGAGAAACATATATACAGAATAACATCTCCCATCAGTAATATTATAAGATAAAATAAAAATCATCACAATGGAAGAAGACAAAACAAACAGCAGGAAAAGAAACAAAAAGAGATACAACAAACAGATATAGACATAGATTAATCTCATAAGCCTATTGTTCAAAGAACAAATAATTAAGTCCTTATGATAATCTGTTGTACTCAGAACAGTGCCATCATCAGAGAAGCATTTTATTTTTTTCCCTGCAACAGATTGGAACAAATATAAAGATGCACAATGAGACATTATACACAGAGTATGAGACCTTGCAATACCCAGCCCAAGTGGGATGGATTCCTCCATCATTTCCCTCCCCTCAGAACTCAGGAAATATTTTGGAAGAGGAGGCAAAAACAGTGCAGGAGCCAGAGGGGATGGAGGACAACAAAGAAATAATGCTCCTACATAACAAGATCAAAGTACATATGATATAACAGAGAATGAGGAGGCATATATGTACAAGGTTTGCACAAATCTCAACCAGATGGTGTCCAAGTGCTTCCTTGTATTGGCTTTGATCTTTAAACATCCAAGGAATTCAAGGTGACTGAAGCAATAATTGAAAGTAAAATGTAAAATCCCCCTTCTACAAATCTAGGGTGTTAAAAAAATTGCACCTTTCCCCTCATTACTTCTTAAATTGATTGAACAAATAGCAACTGTCTTAAGAAAACTGTAATTATACATTCTAATGTCTAAATCAGAAGCTAGTATGATTATTAAAATAAAATCAACTTATGGAATGTTTCACAAGGACCATAATATTGAACTTTGGGCCAGGTATTCATTTTCTCTGTAAAATGTAACATTGTAAAGTGGACCCAATACATTAGATACTTTCTTCCATTATATAATATAATGCAGTATTCTAGACTTAGTTAAATATCTCCTAGAGGTCACAATCACCACTGCTTAAGTGCCTTGTGAGGCTTTGTCCACTTGAGTAACTTTTATAATTGGAGACAACCTGGTTTCATTTAGAAAGGAGGAAAGGGTTAATAAGAATAATAATAATAAATAATCTATCCTATCTGATAGCTGCATTATAAGGTTTTAGTTGGATTTGTCTTCTGATAGAAAGGACATTTCTCAAAGATGTGTTTTGTTTTTTGCCTTTTCCTCCTAGTCACTGGTATGTACAGTGTGCCTAATACATTCTTATTAAATTGACACATGAATTATGCATTGGGTAAGGGATTTTGTTAGTGCTTTTTCACCTCTACCCAGCACACATTACAACATTGATTCCACGAGAATCCATGCTTTCTATGGACAAATGCTTTTAGGTTTGTAACCAAAGATGTAGAAAATATATTTTGTCACTCTCGCGATGTGGGTAGAGCAATGAGGGGGAAGCAAGGGGTGAAGGAGAGGTGAAGTTACTCTTTGTAAAGATGGAAAACTTGTCTAAGTGTAGACCAGAGTGGAATTACTAAGACAGATGCATAAATAAGAGCAGTCACCCGTCCAGATCGGTAACTTGCTAGTTGTTCTTGGCCAGGAAGCAAAAGTCAGTTTTTGACTCACAGTCTTATTCTTGTTTTTAAGCTGAACAAGCCATTCCCAAAACATTTGTCCTAAAGGAAGCTTTGCTTTTGAATATTTGCCTTACAATAGAGATAGCTGATACACTGTCCGTCAACTCTGTGTGCATGTGCTTGGATTCTTAGTGAAAAGGCATAATTGAACATAAATGTTCAAATTGGTGAATTAATTAAAAAGTCACTTCCTAACAAAGCAAGCTATAACTTTTGGATGTCTGCATTTGTTCTGTGTACCTGCTCATGTGTGTTCAGGTGTGTGCAAGTACATGCAAGTGGCGGTCAGAGGCCCGTGTCACATGGTTTCCATAATGGATCTCCAATTTATTTTCTGAAACAGAGCATGTGGTTGCTGGAAGTCATCAAGTCAACAAGCCTTTATTGTCCTCCTGTGGCCCATCCTAGGTGCTTGAATGACAGGAACATGTCACTCCATCAAGCTTTAGTGAGTGATGGGAAGCTGTGAAGTGCAGTTCAGCTTTTTTGTGCCTATGTGGGGAGCACTTTAACAACTGAGTCCTCTTTCCAAGCACTGAGAAACCAGCATATGCAAATATTTATCCACATGCTATGAATGTTACCTTTGTTGAAATATTGATAAGGCTGAATCATATCAAGGATTTACAGAAGAAATGATGGTAAACCATTAAGATAGTAATACTATAAATAATATTTGAATTTACCCTATATTTTTACATTTCAAACAATAATATAATTTCATTAATTTTGTTCAACTTTGTCTCCTGAAATGTGAACAGATATGGGTATTCTTTCTAGGTATCTTTCTGGGTCATTACTTAGGTGCCAAGCAATTTGTCACAGCCCGAGTTTCTGCCTCCATTTAATAAATGAAACCTAAACGTTATGAACCAAAACCACTGGTCTGTTGCGCAGTGATCCATATGAGAACAGCGAACTTGTGTCTCCGTAAATTTGTTAGTCATCTGTGAGGAAAAGCAATGTTGACCTCTTAATGTCAAATTCCATTTAGAACCAGAGAAGTTAGATGAGGTACTTGATATCTTTTGAGATGTAGTAAGAAACATTCTTTGGTGTGGGAGGCTGGAAGCACTGGTAAATTAATGTGAAGATTGCAGCCTATCCAAATAATTTATCTCTGAATCCTATCTTCCAGAAGAAAAGAATACGCTAATAAAGGTGGCAGCTTGAGTAAACGGTTTCAGATAGCATATGCTTTTAAGTAAGGAGTTGAAGCACTAACTCTGACCTTCAACCTCAGTTTTCCATCTTGTTTTCTTTCCTAAAATCTTATTAGGAACTCTTTATGGCTTTTGCTACAAGCTTGTTGAAAGGGCACATACCAGATCTTAACATTATTTTGTAGACCTTGTTTGCAGGATAGGTTAAAGAGGCATTTTTAGCTGTTTCTGACCTACAATTTGTTGTTCTTTTTTAAGAATAAAAATCAAACATTTTTAAGGAAAAAACCCTAAATTACAGGCATACTAATGCCACAGCAAGATACAATGATTTGGTTTGTATTTCTTAACTAATTGCTATGTTTCCTCATGGACCTGACCATCTCTAGTGACAGAGGGTAGAATTGAGTCTTGTCATTCCAGTGGTCAAATTAAGACATGAACATAAATTGATGGTGACACAATGTATGCATCTTCTTATAAGCTAATCACTTAACAGAGCATCTGTACCAAAACCTCACTCAAGATGTCCTCTTCCATTGACTTAAGGACTCATACTCTCTTCTTGCAATATGTGCATTTATTTTCCCCCTTTTTTCTCTTTCATGCATCATTCAAGCTTTAGATGTTTGACATTCTGGTGTGTAACTCCCGTTGAATGACTCAGATGATGTCTATGTAGCTTCAGTTATCATTCAGATGTTTCTCATGACAGACTCAGCCCTTCTTGGATTTAAGTACTGCTCTGTCTTCCCATTTGTCTTTAGTGAGCCAGCTGGGATACTTTCTTTCTCCACATTTAGACTACACTCTTACTCTGGCCCCTTACTTCACACCACCTCACCCCAACCCTCTGTTTCTTTGGCTCACATGATATCCCCTTAGCTCTTACTTTCTCCCACAGTTAGATCAAGTGTGTTTTCAAACACCCTCTCTGGTCCTATGCACCTCTCCTGTGATGCAACTTATTGTGCAGATGGATTTTGTGCTCTCCCTTGCCCACTAGTCAGTGAGATTCTTTTTTATTTTTATTTTTTATTAATAATATAATATAAGATTTTACATGTTGGTCCCAGTTTCCTCTCTCCCTCATTCCTTACCTCCTTCCCTCTTACCCTCTTTCCCCTCTGACACACACCCTGGCCACCCTCCCTTCCCATCCCGCCACCCACATTCCACATGTAGGACTGTGCTATCCAGGTTGGGTCATGTAAATCTGCCAAGTCATTTGAAGTAGGGACTACGACTTCTCTCCAGTCTCTAGGTTAAGGGTGTATCCTTCCGTGGGGGATGTGTCCACAAGGTCCTTTTGTGCACCAGGAATACATCCTGGTTCTACTGTCTGAGGTCCCATAGACTGCTGGTCCTTCTAGCTGAGACCCATATTCAGGGGGTCTGAGTCAGTCCCTAGCTGAATTCCCTGCTATTATCCCGAGGGGCCCATTAGTTCAGGTCAGCTGTCTTTGTGTGTTTCTGCAACCTGGCCTTGTCCTCTCTCTCTGCATCTGGGTTCTAGTTCGACCCAGTGTTTAGTTGTGGGTGTTTGCTTCTGTTTCCAACAGGTACTAGATGAGGACTCCATGAGGGTGGTTAATTTAGTTTATGATCCCACTCTCAGTGAAGGGCATTTATGGTAGCCTTTCCATGGTTGCTCAAACTATTAATTGGAGTCAGTCTTGTAGGACTCTAGACCTTTCTTATGTTCAGTTTTTTTCTTCAAACCAATAATGGCTCCCTCTTTTATGTTCTCTCTCTCACACTCTTTTCTGGCTTCTCTTCCTGCCCTGACTCAATCTTCCTAGTCAAACGTGCCTTCCTCTCCTCCCCTTCTCTTTCTCTTAGCTCTCTCTCCATTCACTGCCCCCCCAACTTCACATGTGCTCTGGGGGACTTGTCCCTTTCCCATTTTATGAGGGACCATATAAGAATCTCTTAGAATACAGCTTGAATCCTAGTTCCTCTGGTGATGTGAATTATAGGCTGGTGATCCTTTGCTCTAGGTCTAAAATCCATATATGAGCAAGTGCATACCCTGTTCCTCTTTTTGTGACTGGGTTACTTCATTCAGGATGGTTTCTTCAAGTTCTATCCACTTGCCTGCGAATTTCAAGATTCTGTTATTTTTTTCTGCAGAGTAGTATTCCATTTCGTAGATGTGCCACATTTTATTTATCCATTCTTCAGATGAGGGGCATCTAAGTTGCTTCCAGGCTCTTGCTATTACAAATAATGCTGCTATGAACACAGGTGAGCACATGTCTTTGTTGTATGGATGTGGGCCATTTGGGTATATACCTAAGAGTGGAATTGCTGAGTCCTGTGGTAAACTAATTCCCATTTTCCTGAGGAACCGCCATACTGATCTCCAAAATGGCTGTATGAGCTTTCACTCCCACCAGCAGTGGAGGAGTATTCCCCATTCTCCACATCCTATCCAGCATAAGTTGTCATTGATGTTTCTAATTTTAGCAATTCTGGCAGGAGTAAGATGGCATCTCAAAGTTATTTTGATTTTCATTTCCCTGATAGCTTAGGATGTTGAGCACTTTCTTACCTGTCTTTCAGACTCTTTGATTTCCTCTATTGAGAATTCTTTCTTCAATTCTGTACCCCATTTTAAATAAGGTTATTTTGTTTTGTTGACTAGTTTTCTTGAGTTCTTTTTATATTTTGGAGGTCAGTGAGCTTCTTGAGGGGACTGACCATGCAAAATAGATGGCTGGCAAGTATTAAGTAAATTCAGAGAGAGGGTGAATTTTTCTCCTCCTCTTCTTTGTCTTTTCTTCTGTGATTATTTCCTGTTTTGTGAGACACAGCTATACCATTCTGAGGAGATTAAGAATTATTAGAAAAGAAATGTTTGTCTTAATGTTGCTTTTTAACTGCAACCTAGACCCTTAAAAATAAAAGACAAACGTTTTGAGAAATGTCTGATTTGTTTATGCCAAAACAATAGACTAGAAAGATAGTGCAGAAGGAAATAAAATGCATTATTCCCAGGTCTCTGGATAGCAGTATATAAACAACCTGGTTGAAGCTGCATCAGGTGTAAAGAGGAGGTACAAATGCATGTGAAAGGCTTAATACTGAGACTGGAGGATGGCTAGATCAGAAGACCGTGTGACTCAGGAAGGAAGGGAGAGATAATAGGCAAACTTTAGAGATTAACATATTTTAGGATTGAGTCCAGAATTGCCCTTAGCAAATTGCCCTTAGGGAACCAGAAAACTTCTCACCAAGTAAAAGGGACCTGTCAGGTGTCTGACCTCAAAATACAACTGATGCTCACAGTCCCATTCATATAAAATTTGCAGCACTGACAAAGAAATTAAGTTAGTGGGAGAAACAACTAAGGCAGCTGGAAGAATGAGGTAAGTGATTAATAACAAGTAGTTGGTTGTGTTTCGTAATGGTACAACATTGTGGAAGGAGTCAGACATCTCTGGATATAGTAAAAATAGGAATTACTTATCTTAAGTGGATGAGTTGTACTGTGGTAGAACTGTATTTAATTAAATACCCTTGAAGTCAATACCCATTCTCAAAAGAGAGTTCTCATTCTCTCTTTTGGTTCTCTGTGGATCTTTCTCAGCTTCTTCTCCTTAAAACACCTATCTTAGGAGTGACAAGAAGACGTTTAGCATTTCCTTTGGAAGAGACTAAACTAGCAACTTGGTTTGCAATAACATATAACATGAAGAAAGAGAAACAAACCCTCCCCTATGTAAAGTTGGCAGCTTGTGGATGTTCTCATTTGATATTTATCTGAGGAAAGAACCCTGTAAAGGAGATGGTTTGCCTTGCTGAGTGTCATTTGGTTTCTTCCTGATTTTCATATCACATTTGACCTAGTTTTCAAAGATTTTAACTAGTTACTACTAAAGGATTTTTTTTCTAATGTTTGCAAGTTGAACCTGCAGGCAATTGGGAATGCTGGGCTTGGAGATTTTCATGGGGAAAACGGACTCACTAGATGTGATAACAAGGTGAAGACTGGAGCAAATCCATTTAGATCCTGTTTATCTCAAACACAGAGCCAATATGGAGCTCTAATTCCTTGAGAAGATGATAAATGTTTTCTGCCAATCTTTTCAACTGAACAAACTCTGTTTGATTGGTATTAATCACTTCTGGCAGGCAGAGCTCAAGCTTGCTAGCTGTGATCTAGGTGAGAAGCCTGTCATCAGTATCACATAATGAAGCTACAGAGTGTGGAAAAAAGAAAAGAAATGTTTCCTTTCATGTAGGCATCAGGAATTGTCAAGTTTAAGAAGATATGAACTTTGTACTTTCACATGAACATTAGAAATACCCATCTTAATCTAATTATATTAGATTAAATAATAATTTTGATTATTATTTAAAACTGAGAGACTGATACAAATAATACCATGTCTTGTTTGTGCTACAGAAATTTCCCTTATCTTCCCAAATTCTCTAGTCCTGCTGCATATAGGGAAAGCTGTCTATGGTCAAGTTTCATCATGAAGAAGCCAGCACAGGTAAAGAAGTTGTGAACAAAGACATGCTTAACCAGGGCATAAATAAGTAAGAAAAAAAGTCCCAATTGTGTAAGGCTTAGCTGCCTCAATATATGTCCAACTCAGAAACATTCCATGTCAAATTTGAGTATCTTATTTTCTACTTTCTAATGTTATATCCCCAAAAAAGTCACCAGATTAATTTTTATCCCTTGAAAGAGCAAAAAACATCTACTTACTTCTTAGAAAACTTCATCCCTATTGTTAACTTTCCAACATTTAAGAAAAAAGACACTCAATTTGCAAGAATGAATCTCCACGAACAAATTGTGGGCCAAAATTGGAGCACCCTGCTTGATAAACCAACGTGTTAACTAACTTGCTTAGTTTTTTTTTCCCTTGCTCTCTGAGAAAATCCATGTACTTTAGCCTTTCAGATGATGATCACTTTAAATCTTCTGCTAAAGGTGATTTAAATCTACTCAATTACTTTTGTCTTTTGAAAGAGAGAGAGAGAGAGAGAGAGAGAGAGAGAGAGAGAGAGAGAGAGAGAGAGAGAGAGAGAGAATATCCTTAAAAGGAAGAGGTTAATTGGTGTCAATGGAGATCTCTGTTGTTACAATGATTAATTAATTATGTCAATTCCTGAGCTGAAGCTAAGAATCTGTCACTCAGTTTCACAGGTTAACTCAATCCATTCCTTCTGAAGTCAACCATTTTGAAGTGAATGAGAAATCTAGCTTAGCCATCTGTGGGGAGAGAGAATAAAGCGCTCCGTTTCTGGAAATAGGCTAGTGAACTGAGCACAAATATTTAGGCAATGCCAAGACAATAACACCAAGCCAGCCAGTTCTTAAAGCACTAACACATTTTTTTTAAAAAATGAGTATCTGAAAATTCAAATAGTACATTAGGATTTTTTTTTTTAATTCAAGAAATGAAACTTCACTTTGAGGGAAAAGATGCATTTAGCTTTTAATTATTCTGTTGCTGTTCACAGCAAGTCTGGTGCATCAGTGTATCTGAATCTCTTGGTTGTTTTCAAAAATCTTTCTTTGCAATTTGTTTCTCTTGCACTGGAATTTCCAAAATGGTACGTGGCTTTCCAACAGCTGCTAACAAATATTCTAATTTGGGAATTACTTAATTGCCACTTCACTATTCAATGTACTCCTTTAATGTTAGGTCGCAATGAGGTAAATGCTTTTCAATATCAGTAGAAGACATTTGCTATGAATTTTAATGTGCACGGACATTGAAGATTTGTTTTTAAAGTTGTCAATTAAGAGTTAGATTCTTTTCTTTTGTCTTGGACTCTTGTCTCCATAAGACACCTCTGTTCATCACTGAAGTAGGTGAAGATTCGTTTACTTCTTGTACAACTGGTGGAGTTTCCTGCCTTGAATCCTAAGTTTTTATAGATCATTACATCTGAATTGTTTTATACTGTCAAGTAATTTAACTCATTTTATGAAACTTTATCATCATTTAATTTGCTTATAATGAAAGAAAATATCTGGATTGATCTATGCAACCATTACCCTTAAATCTGGCAGGTGCAGAGGCTTGACTTTGCAATTTTCATCATTGAAGCACAAAAATGGGTAGGTGTATAGGTGCCAGGTACATTATTACCTGTGATGGAATACACCCACTAGGAAAAGAGTGGAATTGTTGGAAAAACACATTGTTATATAGATTAAAAGCATACCACAATGTTGCTGTAGGATGTCCATTGGCAAGAAAGAAGAAATACCCCTTGCGATTATGGAATATGTGAAACAATTTCCACAAAAATATCAAGAATTATTCTTAAGATGTTTAACTTATGAGGTGGAAAAAGGGAGCAGAATCAAATTCGTAAATTAAGAAGGTCCCTGCATTATCCTTTTGATCTGCTTTGTAGTGGAACTAGCAGAGGTTATACTGTTAAATAGATATGATGAGACAAATGATTACATGAGACAGACAGCGCCTGCCACTGAACAGATTAGGTTTAGTTTCAAAGGTTTTATAACTGGACCCACTTCTAGGAGCCTAGCCTAGAAGAATTGAGTCAATCTTATAGATTCCAGACAGTTCCCTCTGCACTACATTTCTACATTGCTCCCCAAATGCTCTCAATTCCAGTTTTTTTCCAAGTTCTCTCTCTTTTTTGCTCTTTAATCCCCCACCTAACCCCTGGTTCCTAGTCTCTCCTATCCCCATTGCAGCCTGCCCCTAATCTAGCTGAAAAATCTATTTCCTTTTCCCAGGGAGATACACTTGCTGCCCCAGCCCTTCTTGTTACTTAACCTCTATGTGTCTGTGGAATGTAGCAAGATTATCCTTTATTAACAGCTAGTGTACACATATAAATGAGTAAAAATTATGTTTGTCTTTCTGGATCTGATTTACCTCACTCAGGGTGATTATTTTCTAGTTCCATTCATTTGCCTTTCACAGTGTCATTGTTTCTAACAACTGTTATGTTTATTTTCATGTTACTCATCTTAATTTTATTTTTTTCATAATATTAATCACATTATGAGTTCTCAGACCAAAGAGGCTTTACTATTTTCTGTATTTTTATGCCACTTGCAATTCTTGTTACATAAAAATCATTTAAAATATGTGTTTGAAAGATAAGTTGGCCTTCATCCTGAACAGAATGTATGAAGAACTTGAACACAAATCTGAAGTTCCACAAAAATACCTTCACATTCTCAGAAAGGGAAGAGTCAGGACCAATTTTACCTCTACTTAGGCTGTAACTAGACAACAAGTTCCACTCAATAACACTAACTACACTCCTGTGAATTAATAGTCCATTCTACAAATTTTCTTAATGGCTACATGAACTACTTAGGGTCAAATAACTCATGAATCTTATTTGTATGAGAATTAATTTTACATGTGTAACAAATGTTTAAGTCTATTAACTTATTTTCAAATATGGTAATGAAAATTGCTTCATAGCCTGGTGGTGTTTTATTAAACACTGCTGTACTTTACAAAATATTTTGCAGGTATAAAATATACCTTAATTTTAACAAATACAACGAAATGTAATTTAACATATTTTTAGATTTCATTTGTGTGTGGGGGAGAGCACATATGTGGTGGTCAACCTTCACAACAACACTTGGGGTTCTGTTCCTCCTTTTGCTGTGTGGATTCAGGGAACCAAACTTGGGTCCTCAAGCTTGACTTTAAGTATCTTGAATCCCTGAATCACATTGCTGACCCTGAAATGTAAACTTTTGAAATCAACTGTAACCCCTTATTCTCCATCTATTTCTTTCTCTGTGTTCTGTGTTCTATTTTATTATCCACTCTCTTCAGATGTGATAATTTACATCCTAAAATATACCATTATTTTTTAATAATTGTGACCTATTATTATATAGTTTAATCATTTTCCTCTCTGATTTCCTTTCCAAGCCTTCCCAGTATAATACCATCCCTTGTTCTTTTTTTCCTAATTCATGACTTCTATTTCTTTAATTGTTGCTGTGTGTATGTATGTGTAAATATTGCTAAATACACAAACATAACCTGCTGTATATTTTTAAACATACTTGTGTATTGGTTTTATCATTATTCTCCTCAAACCCTCTTCAATATGCACAACAAAAACACCTGAGTTTCCTGACATTTATGTCTAGAACATACCCAGTCATAAATATATGAAGTTGTTGAAAAATGAAATTAAAACACAAGCAAGGTGAGTTCAAGAAAACCCACGCAAAATTTTTTTATTTTTGGTTAAGATGTAGGCAAAAAAAACAAGCAATGATTATGAAGTTATGATCATAGCAATTTTATTGTGATGGTTTTGAGCTTGAGCTCCTGGCAAAGATGCTTGATGATTTTTTGTCTACTAGTCATATGTACAGGGAAGGAGGCTTGCTTTCTCATTAATGCCTTTTGGTAACACTTTTAATTTTCTCCTTGGAGTATCAGCTGAGAAACTGAAAAGAAAGTTAGGCCTATTAAATAGTTCTTCAAACTTTCTTCTTCAAACAAACAAACAAACAAAAACAAAACAAAAGCCAAAAAAACTTTCTACTACACTATTAATACATTATTTTCTGCTTAATCTGTCAGCTTTGGGCCTGTAATCTGAAATGAACACAAAGCATTTCCCTAGTACAATCCTTTCTCCATCTTTGCTCATGATCACATCTTGTTACTCTTTGTCCATTTCAGAATGATCTCCTTGAATTAGCTTTCCTTCTTTTCACTATTTAATATCAGTATCCTCTAGATTTACACAAGATCAAGCCACACTAAATTACAAGATGGAGTAGGGAAGTAGGCTTGAGGACTGAGCCCTACCAAAAGAGTTTAGATTGATGGAAAAAATAAATAAGAGGAAACAAAGTTGGGTGGGAAGGAAGGAGAAGCACACTTTAGGAAGGTAGGAGGGGATAAAAAAGATAAAAATACATTGTATAAAATCCACAAAGAACTAAAAAAAAAAATGTGAAAAAAGATTATGAAATTCCAAGTAAATAGATAGAACTAGAAAATAGTATACTGACTGAGGTTATGGTGATCCTGAAATATAAAAACAACCTGTTCTTAATCATGTGTTGGTCCTATCATTGAATCTTTAGATTTTGTTATAGTTTAATTTAGAATACCTGTAAAGTCCTGGACACTAGTAAAGAACTATTGGTGTGGAATGGAAAAAGATATATAAGGGAGATGATATGAAGGAAAAATGGTAATAATGAATAGGATGTGTTTAAGTAAAGAGAGATGGAAGGGTAAGGCAAAGGAAGAGGAGGGAGAGAAACAGAATGAATATACATAAAAGTCTACTAATATCTATCCTTAATATTTGATTTTATTCTTAGTTTTAATTTATGTGTAGGATGTTGTAAATGCAAGTGCAGTGTGAGCAGATACTAGATGAAATCATTGGATTCCCTGGATTTAAAAGTTTAGCATGTTATGATGTTGTGAGATGCCTGACCAGGATGATCAGAACTGATACTGGTTCTAGGATTTGTACATGGGTCCTATGGAAGAACAGTGATCTTAACTGCCAAGCCATCTGACAAGTTCCTAAGTATAATTTATAATACATATATACATATAAATAGATGATGGATGGATGGATGGATGGATGGAAAGATAGGGATATGTAGACTGCACATATATCTATTTCTATTAGAGTTTAATTGGAGTTATGATAAATAGAGAATAACACACCTTCCAGAAGTCATCTGTTGCTAAATAAAAATCCTAAGGCCTGGGACACCTGTTTTTTTATGTTGGCCAGTAGTGTCCTGCTGACCTCTTAAACAATATACCATCTATTTCCACTGCTCTTGGTTTGCTTTCCACAACTTGACAGTAAAACCCTATTAGTGAAGACACCACACACTTTGATCATGGGATGTGAAGAAATCGGGTTGGTACTGAATAGAAAACTTCTTCTGTGCTAGCTAAGTTTCACATTACCAGAAGGTCAAATAAAGATTTTCAGGGAAATGAAATCTTCAGTAGTCTTGACCAGCTGTGAACCAGAGTAACAAAATATGCCTATGTGTACAACAGTAGTACAACAGACTGCTTTCCAACTGGATTTAATGTCCAATATGTGAGAAGAAGCACATTACCTGTATGTTTATACATTGTGTGTTATGGCAAAGAACACTGGTTCTTTTATGATGAATATGTGATTTCTTCATAGCTATTTATTATTTTTCTTTGCTGCTTGTCCTTCTACACAAACTATTCTTTATGTGCGAAGAGAATTTTCGAGAACTATATATCAATAACTGTACAATTGTTATGAACATTAAAAATAGTGTGGCTTAATACTAGGTTTCAGAAGCCTGCAAAATAGCATAGAAGTCTGAATTCGCAAAGCCTGCTCTAAAATTGCTTTTCAGATTCTAAAGTGATGTAGAATAAATGTTTCAACTTGTATTATAAAACTCCACTTATGATTTAAAAATTATATTTGAAATAAATGATTAAACTGTTAAAACATGTATTAGAAAATGCTGTGATATTCTGTATGGCAATGTGCACAGCTAGCTGCTTTATTACTACAGAGTTGAGGCAGGAATATAAATGGTTTCTGTTACAGCCCTGTATTCCAATTCCAGTGTTTCACTATTTGAAGCAATTTTTAGTTTTTAAAAATCAAAATATGAAGGTTTGGGGCTCTTTTCCTCTTGGGGGCCACTGAAGAAGGCCCCCTTGCAATCCTGGGCAACCATGTCTCTTGCAGTATAATCAGTATTGCAAAACAAGCTGTACCCGAAGTCTTGCTTCCCTTGGTGCATGACAGATGACATGATCATTAATTTTGACTTGGGAGGGAAGGAGGCAAAAGTTGATAAATACATACTTTGTGGCCACATGGTCTAGGATGAGAATGGGCAACTCATCTCCAAAGCATGGGAGACCTCTTACATTTGTGCCAGCAAATACATTATAAAGAGTTGTGGTAAAGACAGCTTTCATGCATGAGTGAGACTCTACCATTCCCCCATCATCTGCATCAACAGAATGGCATCCTGTGCCAGGGATAACATGCTCCATACTGTTATGGATAGTGTGCAGATGCAAAAGCACTCTCCTCTATTATTCTTCAAGAATTTCTTAAAGACTAGGTCTCTCTGAACATGGCTCTCCAATTTTCTCAGCTAGACGGGATGGCAGCAGGTCTCTGAATTTCTCCTGCCCATTTCCCTGCTCTTATTCTTGAGGCAATTTTAGAGTCATGAGTAAGACATCTAGAAGTTTTTAAAATGGGTGTCAGGATCTGAACTTTGGTCCTCATGATTGAGCAATAGCTGTTCATAATCCCAGAGTCATCTATCCAGCACCTATGTACATTTCCCATTAAGCTATGTTCTGATTTTTTTAATCTGTATTTCAACTTTTACCCACTTTATGCATACCTCTTAGTATTCTTTTAATACTCAGCACCTTTTGTATCATAGAGAACACTTCTGTTTTCCTTTGTCACTATTACTCTCCCAGTAGAATGTCAGAAGATTATTTTCACAGAAAAGGCCCTGGTACCTAATAGAAATCAATGAGTATTATTAGCTGATTATGATTGTAAATGTGAGATTAAGATATTATATACACCACAGAGTCATTTACATTAAAATTCTATTATGTTTCGGTTTTTAACAAAATCTGCAAGTTTATATACTGCGATTATAATAGATTTTAAATGTGAATATTATTCACTTTTAAGACAAGTATTTTATATTTCTAGAACTACAGAAAAGCAAAGTTTGTGAGGCTAATCACAGATGTCTTAAGTCTAGAAGCAGGTTGCAAAGCAACTATTTTACATTTCTTCTTTCTCCACTTCTATTTAAAATCAGAGAATCTAGTCTCTAAATCATCCACTTCATTAAGCAGAAATGTAGCTCCTTCTTCTCATCTTGAAATGTTTGCCCCAATTGTCTTTGCAGTGTACTGTTCTTTGTCTCTACTTCCTTTCCTAATCTACTTTGCAGGATAATCTAATTTCTTTTCTAAATTAGAGTTGTGTGCTGCCAGTTCTGATATTTTACTACCCACATTCTCATCAGGGTTATTATTGCTGAATTTGTGAGTCAAAAGCATTGCATAGAATTGTTTTGAAATATATGTTCGGATTGAAATACCATCTTATTTAAACTTATCAAAATTAATTGTGTTTCTCCTACAAACTGTGTGTGTTTACATGTTAAATTATACCTTGTATACTGGTGGAATTAAGCATTGTCTGCTTACCTGATCATGAAATCAAGCATGAATCAAAGATATAGCTATCTTCCTTAGCAGCCCTACTAAGGTATGCGTTTGAGGTTTAATTTTTAATTCATATTATAATTAGCCTTCCATACAAGAAAATATGGTCAACCTGGTTTGGGAAAATAGTTTACTGTAGATTAGCTGTCATAGGATTTAAGGGATGATACAATATGAGATGCATCAAAACTCATGTTATTTATGATCACCTTAAATTGCTTCCTTTGAAGATCTGGGTGAATTTTAATTAATTATAATTCATTCATGAAATTAATTATCATATTGATTACTTTGTGAAGAACACATATACTTGACATGTGCATGTATTCTGCGCTCATCAACTATGCAGGTGTGGGCTTTGCAATTCAGTTGTGTATTGTGTATGATCTGGGTACCAGAATAGACTTGTAAATTGAATGGCATAGCCTACCTCATAATCTGAGGTCTGAACTGAAGATTATATTCATCATAACATCAATTTGTCATGATATTCAAGGATATTTATGCTAAGGCTCAATTTCCTTTTTCTTTATTATTAATGTTGCTTTAGAGAAATTTCATCTTGAAAGCATCTTAGAGTCATTAATCCTGAAGATGGGTATGAAAGTAGTTAAGAATTCTTATCCATACTAGCAAAAGGGCAAAGTCAGCAACAGCCAGCATAGATGTATTTCCAAATTACCAGAAGAAAGACTTTTCATAGAAGACATATCCAAGCAGAGGCAAGCTGAATGTGTTTTAATATACTTAGGTTTTATTTTTTCACATTGTGTTGTGTATACTAGTGTAGAATACATTATATCTAATAAAGTAAGGAAATTCTCATGGAAAAAATTTTCATCTCTACTTTTGTTCCAGAGTAACAAGTACTCACTCTCATTTTGTTTGTTTGTTTCCTTTTTCTACAAGTCTGTTGCATACATTTATGAATAATTTGAAGGATGTAACCAAAGATGTCAGTTTAAAAGTCTGCTACAAGCATTGTTGTATAGAGAGCTTCCTGCTATATAAATCATGTTTTACTTATAGTCAATCTTAAGTATGTAATATTTCTGTCAGTATTTTAATTGAACATGGTAGATATCCTAATTCAAAATAAACTGAGGGCAATTTTGTGATGATTATTTGGCAAAAACATCCACGTGCGATAGCCTATCAAGTGGATACATGAAATTTAATGTTGAAAGTGTCATGAAGAGTCATGTTCCCTTAGGCAGAGAGAGCTACTCTTGAATGGTTCTTTGAGTAAACATTTGTTAGCATCAAACATTCTAGAATTTACTTTTAATAATTCATTATGTTTATTTAATATTTAAAGTTATTTTCTTGATATAGAATTTCAGTCTTTCAATTACATTTAAGAAAATATAAATATTGCTTTGCGTGCTCAGACATGTGCACTTTCCCATTCACACAAGAGAATGCACACCCAACACACTGTACTCTCAGGCATGCAAGGCATAAAAACACATTCATGTACAAAACTAATGAAAGTAAAATGAATCTTATAAAAAGTTATTTCAGGATCCTGAGTATCAGCCCAGCCTTTGTCCACCATCGACAGTCCTTGGCTAGAGTTGAGTCTGGGTCTAAATCTGCTGGGGTGGATTCTCCCCTACACCTTTCCCCGGGAAATCCATGGGTGGGTCTTGGATCTCCCTGCCCCTGCATCCTGTCCCCATTGAGAGTGCTATTGGAAATCCAATACACCCCACCCACCTCCATCAAGAGCCTGCCCTCCCCCTACCCTCTTTCCTACCCTGCCCACTGTCCCAACCCTCTGGCTGAACACTGAGCCAGAGGATGGAGCTAAAAATCCAGCCACCTTTGGAGAAATTCCTGGAGCTGATCTGAGCAAAATAGACCTGCCTATACACACAGGACCACCCATAATTTCCACCTGACTGGTCTCTGACCCCCACCACTGGTCTTCTATAAGAGTTCTGGGCCCCTCCTAGAGATATACCTATCTCTGCAAGAACACTCTGAGTTCCTGTGGGTTGGATCCTTGACCCCTATGGCAGGACCTCTGCTAAAGAGGCCTCACTCGGCCAGACTTTGGCTAGAGCTAGACCCGACTATCCCTGTGGAAATATCCTGAGGGCTAGCCTCTGCCAAAGAGGGCTCAGCTGTCCTCTACTGGAGCCTGATCGTTGGCCCCCAGTGCCAGGCTCCTACCTAAAGAGATACCTTCTAGACAGCTCAGACCACCCAGAGCTACAGACATCGAACCTCTGACCCACATAAGTCCATAGAGAGAGGGAGATACCCCACCAACATCTACTGGAAGAGGCTATGGGGAGATGGCAATACAAGAAAACACCTAACATCAGAAAGACAAGCATAACACCACCAGAATCTAGGGAATCTACATCAAGTATACCAGAAAAGCAAATGAATCAGAAGAAAATGACTTAAAAATTATCGTTATAAAATGATAGAGGCACTCAAAGAAGATGTGAGAAAATCCCTTAAAGAAATGAAAGATAAAACAAACAAAAAATTGGAAGAAATGAATAAATTTCTTAAAGAAAGTACAGAAAGCCAAGAAAAACAATTAAACAGGTGAAGGAAATGGTTCAAAACTTGAAAACTGAAATAGAGACAATAAAGAAAACACACGGAATGCTGGAAATAGAAAAACTGGGCAAACAACCTGGAACTACAGACACAAGCATAACCAACAGAATTCAAGAGATGGAAGAGAGAATCTCAGGTGCTGAAGATAAACTAGAGGAAATAGATTCATCGACCAAAGAAAATCATAAATCTAACAAATCCTTAACAAAAAATATTCAGGAAATGTGGGACACCATGAAAAGGCCAAACCTAAGAATAATAGGCATAGAGGAAGGTGAGAAAGCACAACTCAAAGGTGCCAAAAACATATTCAACAAAAACATTGAGAAAAACTTTCCCAATCTGAAGAAGGGCATGCCCACGAAAGTACAAGAAGCATACTGAACACAAAATAGACTGGACCAAAGCAAAAAGACCCCTTGACATATAATAATCAAAACACCTAACATACAGAATAAAGAAAGAATATTAAGAGCAGAAAAGGAAAAAGGACAGGGAACATACAAGGCAAACCTACCAAAATTACACCTGACTTCTCCATGGAAACCCTCAAGGGCAGAAGGTCCTGGATAGATGTTCTACAGATATTAATAGTACACGGATGCCAGCCCAGGCTACTATACCCAGCAAAATTCTCAATCATTATAGATGGAGAAAACAAGATATTTAATGACAAAGCCAGATTTTCACAATACATATCTACAAATCCAGCCCTACAGAAAGATTTGGAAGGAAAAACCCAATCCAAGGAAGTTAACTATGCTCACAAATACATAGGCAACAGATACTCCCACTTCACCAGAAACCATGGGTATAGCAGGACAAATATATTCACAATACCACTGGCAAAACCAAATCTAAAACAGACATTAACAATCAATGTCCCTTACTCTCACTCAACATTTGTGGTCTTAACTCATCTATAAAAAGACACAGGCTAACAGAATGGATACGAAGACAGAATTCATCCTTCTGCTGCATACAAGAAACACATCTAAGCTTCAAAGATAGACGTTACCTCAGGGTAAAGGGCTTGGAAAAGATCTTCCAATCAATGGACGCAAGAAGCAAGCAGGTATGCCTATCCTAATATCTAACAAGTTGACTTAAAACCAAAATTAATCAAAAGAGATGAAGAATGTCATTTCATATTCATCACAAGAGAAATCCATCAACACAGTCTAGATTCTGAACATCTATGCCCCAAATACAAAGGCACCCACATTTGTAAAAGAAACACTACTAAAACTCAAAGCTCACATTAAACCTCACACACTTATAGTGAGAGACTTTAACACACCACTCTCAACACTAGACAGGACCATCAATCAGAAACTCAAAAAGAAACAAAAGAACTAACAGAAGTTATGTCTCAATTGAGTTTAACATACATCTATAGAACATTCCATCCAACCCCCCCAAAAAATATACCTTCTTCTCTGCTCCACATTAAACCTTCTCTAAAACCGACCACATACTAGGTGGCATAACAAACCTCAACAGATACAAAAGAATTGGAATAGTCCCCTGGATCTTATCAGACTACTATGCTTTAAAATTGGAATTCAACGACAACACAAATCACAGAAACCCTACAAACTCATGTAAACTGAACAAAGTGCAATTGCACCACACATGGGTCAAAGAAGAAATAAAGCAAGAAATTAAGGACTTCCTAAAATTCAATGAAAACAAGGACACGAAATATCCAAACTTATGGGACAACTTGAAAGCAGTGTTACGAGGGAAGTTCATTGCACTGAGTGCCCAAGCCTCAGAAAGATACAACTAAGAAAGAAAACTATAGACCAATATCCCTGATGAACATCGATGCAAAAATACTCAATAAAATACTGGCAAACCGAATCCAAGAAATATATCAGAGAAATCATCCACCATGACCAAGTAGGCTTCATCCCTGGGTTGCAAGGCAGGTTTAACATATGAAAATCTATCAACGTGATCCACCATATAAACAAACTGAAAAAGAAAAACCATATAATCATTCCCTTGATACTGAAAAAGCCTCCGACAAAATTCAACATGTTTTCATGATAAAGGTCTTGGAGATATCAGTGATAACAGGAACATACCTAAACATAATAAGAGCAACAGCCAACATCAAACTGAATGGGGAGAAGCTTAAGGTGATTCCTCTAAAATAAGAAACAGGCAAGACTGCCCTCTCTCTCCATGTTTCTTCAATATTGTACTTGAAGTTCTAGCTAAAGCTATAAGACAACAAAAGGAGATCAAGGGGATCCAAATTGGAAAGGAAGAAGTCAAACTGTCTCTATTTGTTGATGATATGATAGTTTACATAAGCGACCCTATAAACTCTACCAGGGAACTCCTATCGCTGATAAACACCTTCAGCAAACTAGCGGGGTCCAAGATAAACTCAAAAAATCAGCATTCCTACTTTATTCAGATGACAAAGAGGTTGAGAATGAAATCAGAGAAAGATCACGCTTTACAATAGCCACAAACAACATAAAGTATCTTGGGGTAACAGATAAAAGAAAGAATAAAAATCAACTTTGTATGGAAAATCAAAAGACCCAGGATAACCAAAACAACCCTGTACAATAAAAGACTTCAGGTGGTATCACCATCCCTGACTTTAAGTGCTGCTACAGAGCTATAGTTCTGAAAACAGCCTGGTATTGGCACAAAAATAGACAGGAATATCAATGAATTCAAATTGAAATTCCAGATATTAACCCACCCACCCATGAACACCTGATTTTTGACAAAACAGCTAAAAAAATACAATGAGGGGAGGAACACATCTTCAACAAATGGTGCTGGCACAATTGGATGATGGTGTGTAGAAGACTGCAGATAGACCCATGTCTATCACGATGGATAAAACTCAAGTCCAAATGGATCAAATACCTCAACATAAATCCAGCCACACTGAACCTCTTAGAAGAGAAAGGAGGAGGTACCCTTGAACAAATTGGTATAGGAGTCTGCTTCCTGATCATAACTCCAGTAGCACAGACAAAGAGATAACAATTAAGAAGTGGGACCTCCTCCAACTTAGACGCTTCTGTAAGTCAAGGACACAGTGGACAAGACCAAATGGCAGCACACAGACTGGGAAAAAATTTTTACCAATCCTACATGTGACAAAGGGCTGATCTCCAAAATACATGAAGAAACTAGTCAACAAAACACTAAATAACACTATTAAAAAATGGGGTAAGGAATTGAAGAAAGAATTCTTAATAGAGGAAATCAAAGTGGCTGAAAGACACTTAACAAAGTGTTCAACATCCTTAGCTATCATGGAAATCAAAATAAAAACAACTTTGAGATACCATCTTACTCCTGCCAGAATTGCTAAAATTAGAAACACCAATGACAACTTATGCTGGAGAGGATGTAAAGAAAGTGGAACGCTCCTTCACTGCTGGTGGGAATGCACACTCGTACAGCCATTTTGGAGATCACTAAGGTGGTTCCTCAGGAAATTGGGAATTAGCTTACGACAGGACCCAGCAATTCCACTCTTAGGTATATACCCAAATGACCCACATCCATGCAACAAAGACACATGCTCACTATGTTCATAGCAGCATTATTTGTAATACCAAGAACCTGGAAGCAACTTAGATGCCCCTCATCTGAAGAATGAATAAAGAAGATGTGGCACATCTACACAATGGAATACTACTCTGCAGAAAGAAATAACGGAATCTTGAAATCCGCAGGCAAGTAGATGGAACTTGAAGAAACCATCCTGAATGAGGTAACCCAGTTACAAAAAGAGCATATGTACCTGCTCATATATGGATTTTAGTCCTAGAGCAAAGGATCACCAGCCGAACTGGATATAAGGTGTATTCTAAGAGATTCATATATGGTCCCTTTCAAAAGGGGGAAGGGACAAATCATCCAGAGCACATGGGAAATGAGGGGGTGGCAGCAAATGGAGAGAGAACTAGGGTGGGGACATAAAAGAGGGAACCATTATTTATTTTAAGAGAAAACTGAACCTAAAGAAAGGTGTAGAGAACTACAAGACTGACTCCAACTAACAATTTGAGCAACCGTTAAAAGGCTACCATAAATGCCCTTCCCTGATAGTGAGATATCATCAACTCAATTATCCACCATCATGGAGCCCTCATCTAGTACCTGTTGGAATCTGAAGCAAACACCCATATCTAAACACTGAGTCAAACTAGAATCCAGATGCAGAGAGAACAAGACCAGGTTGCAGAAACACAAAGACAGCTGACGTGAACAAGGATGAGCTAATGGGCGCCCCAGACTGATAGCTGGGAATCCACCTTGGAACTGACTCAGAACCCCTGAATATTGGACTCAGCTAGAAGGACTGAGCAGTTTGGGGGACCTCAGACAGTAGAAACAGGATCTATTCCTGGTGCACAAAAGGACCTTGCGGACACATCCCCCATGGAGGGATACTCCCTTAACCTAGAGACAGGAGAGAAATCCTAGTCCCTACTTCAAATGACTTGAGGGATTTACATGACCCAACCTGGATAGCATAACCCTAAAAGTGGAATGGGGATGGGTGGATGTGTGGGCAGGGTGGCCAGGGTGCATGTTACAAGAGAAAGTGGGAAAGAGGGAGGGTGGGAGGGAGAGGAAACTGGAATTGACATGTAAAATTTTTAAATTATATTATTAATAAAAAAATAAAAAGTTATATCAGTTGTTAATATGTAAATTATACTGCAAATATGAATGCAGATGTTGCAGATGTTGTATTTTATATATACTATTTCTACTACCATTTTCCTCACGAGCAAAGTCATGGATTGGTGTCTTAGTCACACATTTAGACCTAAGCACTTTTGACTTTAAAAAAAGCATATATATGTATGTATGTATGTAAACTTGTGCAAACTTTATACACTAATCTTCCTTAAAAATATCAGGACACATTATTTTTAACAGTGCACAAATTAATTATTCAGTAAAGTTTGATTAATTAAACAGATTTGAAAGGACCCTTCTTTTTGAAGTTTAATTCAGATTTACATTGAGTCTAAAAACTGTCACCATCAATAGATAATTATTTTGGGTGGTGTATGAAATATAATATATTGGTTTTATTTAAATCCCTTTCTAATCCTCCTTTATGAGAATTAAAGTTATTTAAAAGAATTAATTCTAGGTAGATGATTGATTTATAGAATTCTATTTGAGTATTACCTTTATTGCATAATAAATGTATTTCTACTTGGTCTCACCTTTTAATGAGTTAGAAATTAAAATGAACCTTAATTTTAAACTTAGTATTCAAAAGAAGAAGATAATTGTCCTTATTGACTCTGTATAATCATCTGTAAACCAAGTTATTATGCAATTTTCCTTTTAATTATGAAAAATGTAATACTTCAGAAATTTCATCTCATCATGTACATTCCCATGTGAGCCACTTGGGTTATTTATGAAAGAAGTGAATACGATGTTTGACTATGATGTTTATAAACTTAATGAAATGTTCAAACACACTGTTTTTCCCAGCAAAACAAATTGCCCTGTTTGAATAGTTTCCAAACTTTCAATCAATAACTAATAACATTTATTTTGCCTTCAAGATATTTTAATAAAGAAGTAAGTAGTGTTATTAAGAGATATTACAGATTCAAGTAACTTTCTCTTAAAGAACAATAAAATTGTACTACTGTAAATACTTCAATATAACTAAAGACTTTGATGTCTGTTTAATGATCCAAATGCAAATTGAATTATATGGATCTAAGAGACTACTACTAATTGTTTCCTCCTCTTATATGGCTTATATCAAAGCAAAACAACAATTGTAGCTTATATACTATAAGAATATAAACCTTTATTTTAATACACATTAAAATGTAAATTCAAGATCAAACTGCAAGTATCTTATTTATATAAAGTTATTAATGGCTGGAAAATACCATTAGCCAACATTTTTTTCTGTTAAAAAAAGAACAATTCATCTATCCTGGAAACATAATACCTAAAATTAAACCATAAATACTATTTTTTTTCACTGATCTTAAAACACCAAACTGTATATGATCTCAAAAAAAGAAATGATGCAATTTTAGCATTTTATGATTAGGTTCATGGAGTATTATGAGATTAATTATGATATAATCAAGATGGGATACTATGTATGCATTCTACTATCTGTTAAACCATGGATTTGAGTAATCTTTACTGTGGTAATCTCTAATACTGTCAGTAATCCAGTAATCATTCCTATTTTCTTCTTTGTCAAAAATTGAATAACCACTAATTCTTTCAGAATTAGATATATACATATACCTATACATATGCATATACATATACATATACATATACATATGCATATACATATACATATACATATACATATACATATACATATACATATATGTTTCTTTTGTCAAAATTTCATATTAATATAACATTCTGTGTGAGGGTGTCAGATCTTGGAGTTACAGACAGTTGTGAGCTGCCATGTGGGTGTTGGGAAATGAACCTGGGTCCTCTGAGAGAATAGCCAGTATTCTTAACTAGTGAACCATCTCTGCAGCCCCCAAGAAAAGATATACCATAATAGAGGGAGCCAGTATAGGTTTCAAGTGACATCTGGCACTAGGGAAATGTCCAGATATCTACAAGGATGACCCAAACTAACAATCTAAGCAATAGTGGAGAGGCTACCTTAAATGCTTTTTCCTGATAATGAAATTAATGTCTACATTATATGCCATCCTAGAGCCTTCATCTAGTAGCTGATGGAAACAGAAGCAGACACCCAAAACTAGACACTGAGCCAAACTCTTGGAATACAGTTGCAGACAGAGAGGAGTAATGACCTGGAGAATCCCACAGAAACAGCTGATATGAACAAGGAGGAGCTCATGGAATCCACTCTGACAGCTGAGAAATCAGCATAGGACTGACCCAGACTCCCTGAATGTGGGTGTTAGTTAGGAGGACTGGGTGTCTATGGGGCCTCTAGTAGTGGATCAGTATTTATTGCTAGTATACGAATGGAATTTAAGAACCCATTCCACATAGAGAGTTACTACCTCAGCCTAGATACATAGGTGAGGGCCTGGGCCCTACTCCAAATAATACAACAGATTTTGAAGACTCCCCATGGAATGCCTTACCCTTCTTGGGGAGGAGAAAGGGGATGGGATGGGGCTTGGTTGTGGGAACAGGGAAGGAACAGGGTGAGGATGCAGGAAATGGGATTGGAATGTAAAACAAGCTTGTTTCAAATTTAAATTTACAAATAATTATAAAAAAATAAAAAAAAACAATTCGACTTTTTTCCTCATGTTGTCAAATATTGTTCTATTGTGTGATCATACAACATTTTCATTTAAATATTCATCTTTTGACAGATTCTACACTGTTTCCATTCTTTGTTTATCCATGAATATCATGACTTTGAACATTTACATACATGGATAAACACATGTATAAATATTCACATAAGTGTATAATTTTCATTGGTATTGCAATGTAATCAAAGATTCAATTAGTAGTGGTCTGTTCGGCTCATTTTTCTCACTTTCTTCTTTCATATTTTCTAACTTTTTAAATTAGCAGCTTTTTTTAACCCTCAATGAATAAATATTTCAATTTGTTTCCATCCTTGTTAGCATTGTCTTTATTGGAACATAAATGCCTAGAATGACAAATTATTTTCCCATCTGAAATATGTATATGGAGTGCTTGACAGTACAAATGTGCTTATGTCAGGAAAAACATTAATTATTATAATTACTTAATTGGAAGTGTTAGTAGAATTATTTTACAGAAACTAAAACTATGTACTTACATACATATGCACATATAACTTATTCTTTCTTATACTACTTCTTGTACTACCATTTTTATTATACAAAATTACATGTAAAGGATGCTTTCAATAACTAGTACTTAAGAACTTTTGGTTCTATGCTATACATAGCTAATAAGTTCATGTGTATATTTGTATATAATACATATTATATATATGATTTGAGGTTCTGTGTAATGCTGCTTTCCTATATATCCACCTACATATCCTATATATGCACATACAATAATATGTATTTTATTGTAATAATAGTAAAAGTTTTGCTTTTCTTGCCATTAACGACATAAATAACACATTAACACATAGAACTATTTGTGGTACAATTTAGAAAGGAAAAGAGTGTGTGGCAGTTGAATGAAGAAAATATTATTTAGATATGATTTTCTTCTTACAATGTGATTAAAGGGAATTTTATTTGATGACAAAATAAAATGCCATATTATCAGATATGGAAACTCAGAAGAGAAAATATGCCATTATCTTAAAATTTGGTGTAGAATTGTTTATTTGATTATATTGACAACAACCATATTATGAATGTTATGAAGAATATGAGCAAATTGTAGTTTTCAAAAATGTAAATATATAATGTTTTGTTCTGCAACATATTTGTTAAATAGTCATAAATAAAAATGTGGTTAAGTATTAAAACTAAAATATGGAGTTCTTTAATAATTCCACACTTTTATTTGGTAGGATAAAAGGAAGTTGTGGATCATGAGAAATAGTGATTGATTTTCAGAATCATCTTCTGTTTCAGGTTGTTCACTTCTTAAAAGATTTGATTTCTTGCCCCCTAATTTGGAAAGTTTGTCTGGCTTCAAACCCTCAGTTAATCAGTCCTTGGCAAACATTCCTACAAGAACCAATTTTACAATAAAAAGTTTTGTAGCTAAATTAATTTTTAGCAAGGTTTATACTTGCCTTGGGTGAACTGTAATTCTACATTTAAAATTATATTGGACACCAAAATTCTCCAAAGGAATAATCCAGTACAATTTTTTTGGTTAATCAAGGAAGTAGCTTTGGTCTCCATCTCATATGTTACAAATATATTTTAAAAAATGAAACAACGTTTTATGTAATTTAACAAAAATATGGATTATAATTGTATACAGTGAATTAAATATCCAAGACTACTTAAAAGTCTGAGCTGAATAAAATTTTATGAAAATATAAATAAGTGGTGTTCCATTTCTAGAACTATGTATGAAGGCCAGAAATAAATTGTCATAGTAAAGAAGCCATCAAATATTGATGATTAAGTCAATGGTCATATTATTGATGTTTAGTCATTCTGAAACCTTTTAGCATTGCCAATGAAATATCAAGAATCCTTGAAATGAATAAAACCAAATATTGCATCATGCATTGAAATTCATGCTGATGTAAATGTACCTATAAAAATTTACTGCAGTGCTTTTCCAGTTACATCAGTAATGAGTACTTGAAGGTGTGGGATGCAGACTGAGTATACTGTGGTGCTAAAAGAAACCGATCAAAGTGCTCACATACTTAAAATCTGAGATCAATTACTCTCAGCAAATATTTACTGACTCTATGATTTTTATGAAACTCAGAGGGAACTAGAACTGACAACAAAAATTATAGCTAAAAACTAAGCATCAATTTAAATGCAGTGTCACAAAGTAGGGAATATCCACTGAACTGCAATTCTTTAATATGCATATTACAAAAAATATGAAATATTGAGCATCTAATCCAGAGAGGAGACATTTTATCCTCCCAGATAAAGCTGCAGAACTCAATTGTTTGGATCCTTGTGAGCTGCCTTTGCCAGTGGAACCAGATTTCTTTCACTAACATTAGGAGCTATTCTTGTCTCATAATCCTATGACACCATTAGTTATAGTTTCACTGCTATAGTATCCATATTTTATTTAATAGTAACAGATGTAAGACTCTTTACTCACTATGTTCATAAGCAGAGATAAAATGGAAATTGTAAGTGGTTAATTCAAGACAGTCATTGTGGGTGGTGAATTTGTCATGCTTCTAATAGTCTGTACTCAATAGGAAAGTATAAAAATTTCACAAGGATAAAAAAATCACTGATGTGCTAAAAAGATATTAAGGTTTTGGTAATCTATGTATAAGAAAGGTGGCTTATTCTAAGAACAGTAGTAGAAGGAAGATGAAGAAAATAATACATTGGTTAGAAGTTATTAAAATTCAGATAATTCTCAGAGATGAGGAGTTATTGTTGACACCTTGAGCATCTGTAAATGTGTGTATTATTATGCTTGGCTGGTTGAATGAAGTTTTGAAATCACCACAATCATCAATAGGAGTTTAAAATGCCAGGATTCCCCTCCTAGTCAAAATAAAGTCATGAAAATAATTAATTGAGAGCATTTTTGTGGTTGGTGTTTTCATATGCAATACATATATTTATCACATCCATACAAATTCTCACAAGAAGTATGGGACATTGCATTAATAAGAGTACAGATAAAAATGTTATCAGAAGAAGCATACATTTGTGATTTCCTATGTGATTGTTCTCCTTAAATGACAAGTGTGATGACAAACATAGTTGTAGATCTACACATAGTGCTACAGAGGAGTTTTGGCTGTAGAATGAATCACTAAGTTCCAGAAACCTTACTCTAGTCCAGAGAATTACATTTCTTTTTGGAAAGAAAATTATGGCAGAGATAAAATGGAAATTGGAAATTGTTAACTCAAGAAACATTGTGGGTGGTGAATTCATAATGTTTCTAATAGTGGGTATTTAGGTAAAAATTTCACCTATAGAACAGAAAACAAATATAGGTATGAGAGAAAAAAAGTGAAGTAAATGATCTTTCTTGTTCATCAAACTTGCGAAACAAAGCTAGTCAAATACCTAAAAACTATAAATCAAAGAAGTTAAATAATTACTTTAGAAAGAACACTGCACCACTGCCCCAATTGTAGACCTCTATGCAACGTCTATGAAACTATGTCCTAGAGAAAATTGCAGCATTTGCTAGAATGATTACACATTAGAGATGAATGCATGCTTATATCTTTTGGGAAATGAAATACTCTTTTAGACTTGGTGGCAAATCATGAAAATTACAAAATGCTATAATTGTTCCTGTTTTACCAGGCAAGATGATTTTACTTGATTAAATGATACATGTGATTTGGGCCTAAGATTATATCAAAGCTTAACACTGTTTTAGATTCATATAATTATCTTCCTATTTCCTAAATGCATCACAGATATGGTACCAGTTGGCAACATGAAGCCTCCCACTTTTATTCTCTCACCAGTGGTACAGAATCATGGTAAAGGATTGAAATGGAAGACCCTAAACTTCATTACAGATAATGGAGTTAAAAAGTACACATTTCCTGGATTATTGTTCCTATAATCATCCCTGAGTGTTAGTGGAGGATTGTTGCAGGTTACCCTGCTTGAACACCTCTTGGGGGAGGTGGTGAAAAGACGCAGTGCTAGGAGTCAGTGAGTAGCAGAGCATGCTGCAGGATCTTTATTAAGGAAGTTAGACCTGCTGTTCTACCCCTCCCTGGTCCTATTGGATCAGGCAGCTGACTCTGCTGTGTTGTCCTTTCCTCATTGGTGTCTATGGGTCAGGTGTCTTTCTGTCAGCAGTCTCTGGGCTGTAAGGCAGGCTTGGCTCAGAGAGGAATTGCGTTCTGAGCATGCCTATGTGCATGCTCATATGAGCTGGCCTGGGCACAGAGCAAGGCTGTTGCAGCTTTGGTTGACTGGTTGCAGTTTCTCCTACAGAGGATTGAGGTCAAATCTCCTGTAGGTAACAAGGTTTTCAGGTACCCCTATGCTTCATATAACCGATTTGCTCCTCCTACACTTAAACCACTGCTGCAATACTATAATTCCTAATAAAGTATAGTTACTATTCAAATAGGTGCTGTACTATAATGTTTAGGAAATTGTTCTCCACCTGTGGGGCATGACTCTTTTGGGTTTGCATAACAGATATATTTTATTACAATTCATAACATTAGCAAAATTCCAGTTATAAAATAGCATTGAGATAACTTCATGGTTAGGGTCACCCACAATATGAGGAATTGTATTAAACTCTTGCAGTGTTAACGTTCAGAACCACAGGCTTCAGACTAATGACAAGGAAAAGGTCTATAATTGTTCATTTAAATAACACATTTATTTCTGAGTATTTTGAACAAGCTGTTGGTTAAATCTCCCAATGTACATGGATACAAAGGGCCACTAGAGTTTATTTGATCCTCAATCTCTTTGAATATGGGTTAGTCCTTCTACAAAAACCACATTTGACTTGATTCCTCTAGCTTTACAGGAGGTAGGTAAATCTTGAAAATAATCTTTTTTTTTATCAAATGAGTGGGATCTCCATTTGCCCTAATGTTTTAAGAAGTATACATTAAGATACTTTTCAGGATGAATTGACTGAGCCCTGTACATTTGGGTGTGCAGATGTTAAATTAAGGAATGTTTATTGCTGTTTCTTGTCAACTGAAAAAGGCTGACAAAAACTGTCACTTTCACCAGACAGGGTCAACACAACTCTTGGTTTAGGTCTCTACCATGTCTTCTGCCTCACGCTGTCCTCAGTGGACAGCATGGACACTGTGTCAATATACCCCACAGTAACACAAGTAGTTTTGATAGTTCACATAAGTTTATTTTATAGCACTAACAATTGGGCTGCCAAAATTTATGTGAAAATGTAGCACTTTATATTGCTCAGAACAATATATGTGGAATGAAAGGTGATATGTAAACCTCAGTAATATTGCTGAGTCTGCTACCTCAGATATGTTCCTGTGTTAATACAGGGAAATAGCTTTGTGTCATAGTCCAGTCACTCCAAATGACAATTGATTCCCTTTGCACTGCTACCATCAAAAAGACACACAATTCTGAGCTACCTTTTGTAGCAGGAACATCTTGCACGCCAATGAACTCTGATACTTCACACCATTTACAAAGTAACCTGTAAGCCAGCCAGTTTTCAGCTGAACACATAGCAAAAGATAGCTTAACAATAATTATAGGAATTATAGGCTGATGTTCAAGTACTCTTCCACTTTGACTTATAATTACAAGATACAACTGCACCTAAAGTGACTGTGGCAGATAGAGACGCCTCATGGAGCCTCTAAAACGGACAAACAAAATATCACGATAAAGTCTTACATAATTTTGAGAAATAATTGTTGTATTATGGAATAACCTATGCTATCCTTTATGGCAAAGCTTCTTGCTTGCTATGACATTCTGAAATACAGAGATCTAACAGTGGAATTCACGACTGACTTATGATTTTGTCTTATATGACAAACCATATCTTTGGGTGTTTGCTGTAGGACCAAACTATCAAGAAGAAATTTTACAGAAAAAGTTACACATGAGCTAGGGATATGGCTCAGTAGATGGAGTTCTTGCTGAGCAAGCTTAGAAAATGAACAAATATAGAGCAACTAATAAATCCTTACACAATGAAGAGGCTTGAAATCATAAGTAACTTGAATATCTTATATCTCAAATTTCATTGGTAAATATTTCTCTTGCATCAACTTTTCTTAGTCAAATTATATTTACATCACTTGAGCACATTTTTCATGTTCAGAAGAGTAAGGAGTAAAATTTTGTCTTTTTCCATCTGGATATTATAATGTGTTGGGGTGACCTTCTACAAAAGTTCATAAAACAAATCTAGTACTTCATACATCTAATGTTGCATTTGGCTCATTACTCCTTAGACTGATTCTCAAAGAAAGAAGTCCACATTTATTTGTGGGAAAATTTGTATATAAAATTAAGAATTTGTGTAAATATTAGAACTAGGAAGTAGGTAATAATGCTTGAAGAGAAGGTGAGTCCGTATGGATGAATCAGAAAGGCCATGGAATTGGAAATTATCATTGTTTAATTGGATGCTTTACAAACATCCCTTAATGCAGAAAAGATTCATAGTCCAGCAAAAGGCCCATTATGTAGATTTCACTCACTTTATCTGGTGGACACCTAATTCTTCTTCCATATGTCTATATTAAATACAATGGCTTGGCTGGAGATTAACAACAGAATCTTTTCAGGTGGGTTCCCTGCAGCAAGGCTGGGTACCCAGAAGCTTCACCTGGATTTAGCTACCCACCATCTAGGTAAACAGAGAATACTAGGTAGACTCTCTTTCTAAGGAACTCAGACAGACTCATAATGGAAGCATTATTAAATTATTGCATTTGACCCCTAATTTGCATCATGGAAGTCAAGGGAGGGTTTTCCTTAAAACAGAAATATATTTGGGGTATGAATTTTTCTTCCTTGCTATCTGTACATCTTTTGGTAATGACAGTCATGGAAATGGGCATATGTAATGATGTATTCATATTGTGGCATCTTGTATAATATTTGTTTCAGAGAAGAATTTATTATACAGCAAAAAGAAGAGACAAAAAGGAAGAGTCTCATGCTTGAGATGTATTGCCATCATCAGAACTTTCTTTTCTACACTAACAGAAATGCCCACTAAAGGCTCCATTTGAGTCTTACTTTTTCTTATTCCTGTGAGATGGAAACATTTCAAAGAACAGAATTTTATTGTGTAAGCTTGCACCTTTAATTGCTGTTCAACATAAATCTGTCATGTTAGAACCACAAAAGGCTGAAATGTGATTGACTTCTCTCACAATAGAAGAGATTCAAGTTTTAAAAAAATGCTTTCAATTCCCTCAAGTATTATCTCTGTTGTGTTGAAGATCTATTTCACATGGAAGGATACTTGTGCATGAGAAATAGCCTCAGTGCCATGTTACAATTTGATGCTATCAGCTGGCTCTGTATTGTGCTCCATGCCTCTGAACCAGAAAACAAACAGCTTCCTTGCTCACTACAGTGAGGGCTAATCCATGCTTCTCATCTTCTTTAAATTATTGACCGATGTTGAGAAATAGGAATCAAGACCATTATATATTAAACCTAGATAATCTACTTGGATATGCAATGGTGCCTCAATATCTTATAACTGAGTAAAATATAGATAGAATGTATAAAAAATAGTAACTGTAAAAATGTAATGTGAGAAGCCAACTGTGCCTCATGCAATAACCTTTCCCTTTCTTAAACACAGACAGGTACCCTACAGAGATGTCTGATCTCTCTCTCTCTCTCTCTCTCTCTCTCTCTCTCTCTCTCTCTCTCTCTCTCTCTCTCTCTCTCTCTCTCTCTCTCTCTCTCTCTCTCTCTCTCTCTCTCTCTCTCTCTCTCTCTCTCTCTCTCTCTCTCTCTCTCTCTCTCTCTCTCTCTCTCTCTCTCTCTCTCTCTCTCTCTCTCTCTCTCTGTGTGTGTGTGTGTGTGTGTGTGTGTGTGTGTGTGTGTGTGTGTGTGTGTGTGATTTCCTAACTAACAGACTTACTGGTAAAAGTATCTCTCACTTGGGAAGCAAATTGATATCTAAGTGGACATTGGTGGCCACAGATCCCGCTCTTCAGATCTTGCCTGCAGGCTTATATGGCAAACCTCTCCCAACTTAAGAAAAGTATAAAAAATGACTCTCACTTCTCTCCACATGGGCCCTAATTTCCTTGCTTCAGGTCCAGCCCCAGTTGTTTGTTTCTGATGTTGTCATCTAACTCTCCTCTAAGCCCCTGCCATGTTGCTGTCTGTCTTTCTATTTGTGCCCTCAAGAAAGTTCCTTATAGATTCCTAAATCCTAAGTAATCAATCTCAGTGCAACTTTTGAACACCTGCTTGTACCTTAACAGTAACCAATATAGATTTTTAACATTGAAGTTTCATGCGTAGTAGGCTAAGTGAAAAGTATAAGTTGATCAGTTGAAGACCAAGAAAGCATGGGAAGAATTATGAAAAAGGGAGAACTTAAAAATATCCCGTGAGTCTAAGTCTTAACTACATAAAAATGAGGTAATAAATAGTATAATTTTAAAATGTAATTTCTATCCTCAATGCCAGTTACAAAGAAATTCCTTGCTTTGTACAGTCACACCTTTTCTTTTTTGCTATATTTGTGAATATATTTTTCTCTTGTGTAAGTTTCTATGTTATACAAATTTTGTAGAAAATTTCTATTACTAAAATCATCATTCAGAAAATATAATTTATAATTAATAGAACATGTGTATGTTGTGTGACTGAATTTGAGAATGAAGTATCAAAAATGGGATATAAATAATGCAAGAGATTTCTAGATTTATACACAATAAGTTTAAACACTTTTTTCAATAGAGTGTAAGATCATTTCCACTTAAATAAAAAAAAAATTGTTGCACCTTGTTAAATGATACAACAATAGTTTTGACACCATTTGGGACTTAAGATAGAGAAACACATGCTAGGAAGCTTAGTATCAGAAAAAAGAGAACATGTCAGTTACAAAGCTTTTACACCTTGATGCAAATTCATCTTTTTTTCATTCACTATGTAACACTAGACACATTAAGAAAATTGATGTACATGGACAACTGTTTTTCTATTACTACTGTGATAGACGGACATTGGAAGAAAAGTAGACAACTAATAGTAGAAGAAGGGGGGGGGGAGGCTCCTTGCTTGATTACTATCCGCCTACCAGGCTTCAGGAATAAGACTCAAGTATGCTTAACCTTAGTGGATGTATCCTCTTTCTCTTGAACATGAATTCATTAAAAGTAATGTACAAATTATCTTAATATCATTTTTCAAATTCAATGTATGCTGTTTATAAGCATAAGAAAAACAGCTTTTTCCCCATTGTTCCCAATGGCCTGAAGTTCATTCTAGATATATTGATTGCATTGATTCAGGTGAAGTAAAAAACAAATAGGACCTCAGGGTTTTGAGGATAAATCTTTCTTGTGGAGTCTTTAATATTTTTTATATCTTCCTTTATTTTATTTCAATCATGGCTTTGCTTATTAGATTTGTACCATGCTTTTCTTCTAAAAAGACAGAATTCTCTGCAGAAGATTTGAAAATGGCACTGTTTAATAAAGCAAAGATGAGAATACACAAAAATAAAAATGAAAAGATGGTGTGTAGGAAGGAGAGTGAAGAAAAACTGTAGGAAGTCTAGGTAACAGCAAGTTTGCAAATACTCAGCCAACAGTATTTGTGCCAAACCTCAAAACACAGAAGAAATACTAGACTATGAGTGCCCACAGTAAAAATAAAAAGATAAAGTCTCAGTAAAATTGATCTTGCTTTATCTATTATACATAACTTCATTTTGCACTGTTATTAATAAAGCTCGACATATAACAGGCTAGATTTTATGTCCGTAATTACGGCCAATGTGAAGATACAAACACCAGGCAGCAGAGAAGATACTCTAGTTTGACCTCTTTCTATCTGTGCTCTTATCACTTTCTCCTTTGTATTAAAAAAATGAAAAAAAAAGTTTTTCTTCTGTTCCCTGGACTGGGAAGTCCATTTAAATGTCAAGGACCGATGGGAAAGCAGTAGGCAGTGAAACTAGTTGATGTGATTCCTTTTTAGTAATTATCTCTAAGAAATATAAATTGGAGCTTGTACCAGAGATTTCAAAATAATTAAATCCATGCATGTGCTGTGCACAAGAAATATGAGTTTCATTTAATAGATGATATCCCCAAAATCAATTTCTAGCAAACACTATGCATGCTATTGATAGAGGATGATTAACTAATATATGAAGTTCGTATGTCTTATCATCAAAGAGGAAAACAATTCTTTATTCTATGTGTATATCTCTTTTAATTAACTTTAAAATATTTTCTGGTTATTAGAGTGCGATAGTAATAATTATTATTTATCCACTGTCGTGACTGCCTCTACCAACAAGGAAGATGCAACACTTGAACTCTTCTTTAAGCAGTTTTAATCAGGAACCTTGAACAATCTTCTGACCCCGGGGAAAGCCAGCCCACAGCTTATAAGGCCTTGGGGTAGCCAATCCTGGCACGCCACGTGGTTAATGCACATAGGTCCACATACTGGGAAGCAAGCCTAGATCTCAGCCTTAGCCAAATAAGGTCTTGTTTACTCCAGAGAGCACTCACCATCAGGAAGATGGAAGGTGGAAGCCAGTGCCATCTTTAAGGCATGGCACTTCGTAACTCTCTACAGTTCTCCCTTTTTTATTTTAAACACAACAGGCAAGAGTAGAGGTCTAATCTCTGATACATAGGGACACTTGTACTGATCCTCACTCAGATGTCACCCACCTGAATGAGTACCAGACCCGTCCAATACTTTTACCTCAGAAGCGGGATCTGGAGTATCAACCCGCATGCAATCAGGCATGCTCTTCTCTGTGTCACGAGAGCTGACCCTGAGTGCAGTGCTTAGCCTCACATCCTGAGCACAATGAAACTCAGTTCTTTATGGTCGCCAACCATTCTTGGGGGGACTGTCCCGCTACCATGACTGTAAAGGCTTGAATGATCATGGCTGCATTGCATTGTTGTGTAACTCTAATCTTACATAAACACCACAGGCAAACAGGGAGACCAACACCAAGAGGCCTGCTAATGCTCCCATGCCTGCCCATACTTTAGATGATTCATAGCAGAAGTCAGCCAAGATGACAGTCCCGATGCAATGGAGAGGACCACTCTGGTATAATTCATGTTAACCACAGCCAGCTTCAGTTCTCTCAAGGTATTTTCAAATTCAAGTGACCAATTATTCAGGGCTCTTTTCATGTTGGACTTTTCTAACAAGGCATTCAGGCACCCACACTGGATCTTATGGTCCTGTGGGAAAACACAAACAGAACCTTGTGCCCATGTCAGCATGGGATCAGGCCAGCGCCAGAGGCCTGTAAGAATATCCTTCCACTTGACCATTCCTTTAGAAGGGCCATGGTAATATTGATGTCTATCAGCTGAAGAGCAGCTCTGAGCATCCAAATTTAAAAAATTAATAGTAAATAAAGCAAGGGAAAGTCTTTCCTTAGGAGTATGGCCATGGCCTATTCCCTTTTTTGTTTTTGTAAACATTCCTTCAACGTGCAAAGAAAATGCTCTACAATGCCTTGGCCTTGAGGATTGTACGGCAATCCATGAAGAAGATGCACTTCCACTTGCCGACAAAAAGAGGCAAAGGATTGAGCCATATAGGCTGGTCCATTGTCAATTTTGAGCTGCTGGGGCTTACCCCAGACAGCCCAGGCTTCTAAGCAATGAGCTATAATATTGCGAACCTTTTCTCCAGTTAAAGGTGTGGCATGTATGACACCTGAACAGGTATCCACAGACACATGCAACACATGCACATATTTTAGACTTCCAAAATCAGAAATGTGTGCCACATCCAATTGCCAAATATTTAGAGGGAGCAGACCTCTTGGATTTACTCCCATACTAGGTGGATGTTGATGAATCACACATTGAGGACAGTCCAGAATCACTTATTGAGCGTCAGCTCGAAAGAGATGAAATTTCTGTTGTAATACTCTAGCATTTACATGAAATGCCTTATGAAAATTCCTTACCTTCTTTAAGGTAGAGCTCAGAAATATGCATTCTATCCTAGTCCACTGATCAACCTTATCATTATCTTCACTTAAAGGCCCAGGAAGGCCAGTATGAGCTCAAACATGTTGTATGAAAAAAAAAAAAAAACAATGTTTTCTTTGCCAAATTAAATTTTGCAACTGTTGAAATAGAAGACAAACTGGACTGACACTCTTTCTAGGTCCCGCTACTTCCAAGATTTTCACTGCATTGACCACATAAGCTGAATCAGATATTAAATTAAAGGCAAAATGACAAGTTTTAAACACCTCCCCTACTATTTTTAATTCCACAATTTGAGGGGAGCCAGGCTGGAACTGATGCAACACAGGATCCTGTCTTTCTATCATGTAGGCTCCACAGCCTGTCTTAGAGCCATCAATAAACACATTTGGAACATTCGGGATAGGAACTGCTGATGTCACTTTAGGAAATATTACAGGAAGTTCCTTAAAAAATCCCAATAATGGATGTCTAAGGTAATGATTATCTATGTCTCCATCAAATCCACACTGCAAAATGGCCCACTCATCTACGGTGGCACAAAGAATTTTAACTTGATAACTGGAATATGGAACTATGATTATACTTTGAGTAATTCCAAAATATTGTAAACACTGTTGAATACCATTTGGTACTAATTTAGCTACCACAGTGGGATAATGTTCAATGGATTTAGCAGGAGATACTTTGAGATAAATCCAGAGTAATGGGCCCTCTTGCCATAGCAAGTCAGTAGGCTGGTAATATGTAGGAAGAATACACATAACAATGGCTTGGCCTTCTTTGCATATTTGTAAAAAGGCATTCTGTAATCTTTCTTCTATCTTTTGCAAAGCTTCCACTTGTGCCACAGTAAAAGAGTCTGTAATCCCATATGTTCTTACAGATTCAGCCTTAATCACCTTAAAATCTAGTGGCTCTTCATATCTGTTTCCTTGTGGATCCTGGAACACTGGATGAGCCAAATGTAGTTCTGTTCTCACTGCTTTCCAGACCTCACAGCAGAATGAATGCCTGCCATTCCTTCCCTCCACATACGGGGGGAGGTGGAGGGCAGACGGCATCACCCTACATAGGGAAGACCCGCAGCAATTTTCATCCTCAGGCCTCTCTTTTTCTCTCTTCTTTTCTTTTTTTTGTATTCTAGTCCTTTGGATCTGTTCAATAAGAGCCCGCAGCTCTTCTTCGGAGTCTGTGGCTCTGAGTCTTCTGACTCTGGAAGGTCTGGGTATAGTTTGTTCTTTTCCTTATCTCCCTTCTCACAGTCTGCCTGTTCTGACCTTTCTTCTTGTAATATCTCCAAAGCCGCTTGCCCATTTTCCACCGCCTCACTGCATTTTTGGTCCTCAACTGCTTTTTACTAGTTTCCAAATTAGTCTCACACCACCTTTAAGCAAAGTCAAGATCTCTGCCTAGTTTTTCCCATGAAGGGATGTAAGACTCTTGGAGACTGCGAACCAAGGTGCAATGGCATGGCATTCCTCCAAGAACCTCTCTAGGGTGCTTTTCTTAATCTTTAAACTCTTAGAATGAATCAGCTTATTCAGAGCCAAAAAAATTGGGTGTAATTGAGAATTGCCCATTGTTAAACTAGCAATATTTTCCCCTTTAAACTTTTATTTCTGTTTGCAGCATCGCAAACTCTCTCCATTCCCTCTATATCTAAAGAGAGGAGAAAAATACCCGCTTTTGTCGCTGATTCACATCTTACCTGGGAACTTACCAGTGCACTGCCCTGACTGCAGAAACTTCTGAGTCCTTTGATGAAGTTCCCCGTATGGGCCACCACTTGTCACGACTGCCTCGACCAGTAAGGAAGATGCAATGCTTGGACTCTTCTTTAAGCAGTTTTAATCAGGAACCTTGAACAATCTTCTGACCCCGGGGAAAGCCAGCCCACAGCTTATAAGGCCTTGGGGTAGCCAATCCTGGTCCGCCACGTGGTAAATGGGAAGCAAGCCTAGATCTCGACCTTAGTCAAATAAGGACTTGTTTACTCCAGAGAGTACTCACCATCAGGAAGGTGGAAGGCAGAAGCCTGCACCATCTTTTAGGTGCGACACTTCGCAGCTCTCTACAATCCACAAATAATAGTCACTGTTCCAGGCTTTTGGTTAAATTATTTGATGTACTTTTCCAAAATCTTTCTACTCTGGAAAGACAATATAAGCAATTTATCAAATTTTCCCTCTAGGTATGACATCAGTCTCCCAACATTCTGAGAAAATTGATGACATGAATGCTATGAAAGGTAGAAGAGGAAGGCAGAACAAGAGGACACTTAAAACTCAGAGTGAATATATGCCAAGTTCATTTTGTTTTGTTTTTGCCTCATTTTTCCAAGCTTTGTTCAGGGAAGCTAACAAACTGGAAAAGTCAACAATTGATGATGAAACATTGAACAAATATAAGTCTATTCCTTATCATCAGAGCTTAAAGAACAAGTAAAGGCCAATAAAGATTTTTTCCTCAATTATGTGTTTATTACTATTATTATTATTATTATTATTATTAATTACACATGAAATTTCATGTATCATATTGTTGCCATGCCTTACCCAACATGATAGACTCCTATTTCTGGGGAACAATAAGCTTAAATAAACTCTCTGTTCCTTAAAATGCTATTAGATGTGGTATTTTATCAAAGCCACAGAAAAGTATCTAGTATGGGCTCCCACAAAAAAAAGAGGTGTTCAGTATAAATGACGTTATGCCAAAAACTTAGGTAAATGTAGACATTCTCCTCAGTGAAAGATGAGAATAATCTCAGAACCCACGTTGTGACATCCCAAAACTTTTGTGATGAACTGGCCTCATTAATCTTACTATTCTTAGACCTGATCCCCAACTCTGGACAGTCAGGCTCCTCCTAGAACAGATAAAGATGATGTTATTGCATGGGGAAGACATCTCATGGGGTAAAGAGAATTGCAGCCAAAGCCAAAAACCCCAAATTTAAAAAAGAAGCACAAATCAGTTTTCCATGAAGGATATTTCATTTTTAATTGTGTCTAAGTTCCCTAGCCCTTTATTATTTAGTAAAGAATACAGGGACATCATTTCATTTCAAAAGTTTAACCTATAAAACAAGCCAACAAACAAAGTGGAAAAGTTTACAATGATAATATAAAGATACCATGACATTCCAGACTTTCAGCAGAACACAGAAGATATCAGAAAAAGCTTTGAGAGTTTGTATCACTTTCATTGTGTTAAAGGATATAGATTTCCACATATTGATCTGAAATATTCTGAATCAGATATTCCCAAAATATCTTCAGTTTTTATATTAAAAATAAATAAAAAACAAAGTCAAATATGTGATATAAAATGCTCTTGTTCCTACCAATTGTGATTATTAATCTCTTAATGGACCACATGGAAACTCATAGATAGGAAATGTGGGTTAATTTAAATATAAGAGTTAGCTAGTAACAATCCTGATCTATTGGATGAGCATTTATAGTTCAAATTAAGTCTCCAAGTCTGTTATTTGGGAAGTGGCTGCCAGTTATTTGGGAGCAGGAAGTCTAGAGAGGAAAACTCTGCCAACAGCAATGTACTTTGTATTTAAACTTATTTAACTTATTATAGGTTATAGATGATGACCAAAAACACTGCATTAAAGATCCACTGTGTAATCATTGGCTTCCCATGGATAGTACATATTTAGACATACAGTATTCATACACACAAATGTAAAGAAATATCAGTACTGGAAGATTTAATGTTGTGTAATGTAATTTTCAGCATCCCAAACTAAAAGAAATACCCACCAAATAATCGAGTTAATAACAGGGAAGCTTAACTCTTGTTGTTCATTTTACAGCGATATACAAGGTTGGAATACACAGTGCCGTTAACTCATCAACAATCTGCCTTAAGGTTATATTACAATGACCTTAAATCATCTATGTCACACTTTCAATGTTTTAGTCACCTTGCAGTGATTCTATGAAGGAAACTAAACCTTTAACACCTTGACTTTTGGTGACACGTAACATTCAAAGAGGAGATTATTGATTTTGCAAACAACACTACAGGTGAAGGCAGGAAATTTAGCTCAGACTTAATTTTGGGTGTCTGAATCTAGACATGGATAACAATCAGTGCCAACTTGAATACTTAGAAACAAAATACATGTCAAATAGTGCTGCTTAGGCTATATTTTATGAGATCAGGCTAGACGCAAGGTATGGCAACATAGTCTGGGAAATGCAGATTACTACTTCACTGTGTAATGTAACCTACACTTTATGATTAAAGAAGGGTTTACGTTTTATTCCAGTACAAGATGCCAAAGCAGCTTTAATGCTGGTGACTAGATGATTTGTTTCCATTTTATGATGATAACTAAACCAGCTACATAACAATGCAAATAGAACTACGTCCACTGGCCGTTTGGAGACAGGCAGGAAGCTGTGTTACACAATTCTCAGTGACAGACTTGATGGTCTGAACTGAGGTAACAAAACTGAGGAGAAGAGAAAACAGGTTTTTAGAGACATAAGTGAAAACTTGAATAGTATTGTCAGTCAATAAAATAAAGAATAAAAGTAACTATTTCCTTTGCCATCATTTTCTTTGATTTAATTCCTTTAATTCTTTTAAATTAAAGAATTTAATTCTGTTACTACCTTTAATTCTGTTCTAAGACACTTTGAAATATAATATTTAACTCTGCATTTTTCTATTCCTTATAGGATTCTCTGCCTGTTAATATATTTGTGTGGGTGGGAGTTTAATACCTAAAGGCATCATGCAAACACACACATGTTCATTTGCATTTTCATTTAAAGTTTAGCTGTTTTGAGTAAAAATATCTTGTTATAGTCTGGCTTCTTGTCAGGAAAAAATGGAGGTTCCTTCCTTAATTGTGCTGGGAACCTCAGTGCTAGCATTTTGACACTTTCCACAGCCTTGCTTTCTAGTGTTGATTGCTTTCTCTGTGTCACTGAACTAGAGACCACGAATCACTAAGGATTTTAATAAAATATGAGTCATAAATTCTAAGTAACTATGAAACTTTAAAAACATCAAGCCAATATTGCTCCCCCACAAAATCCTCTTTAATCTTTTCCATCCTTAATAGTTTTGATAAATTTCATATTGGTTTACAGGCAGCTTATAAGAAATGATGTACATGTATGTACATGTATCATATATTTCTGATGACAATATTCTTCATGTGAAAAAGTAAAAGTACTTCTTACCCTTAAAATAGTGCTACTAAATATTTTAAAAACTCCCCTGATTGTGAAATCATTTTATTTTTCTGTATCATTAGAAGTAACAGAAGTTCATACATATTTTGAAATAGCTCAGTGACAGTTATCAGTTCTTTCCTTGTTTTATCACAAGATTTCCTATTTCATTTAAATAGATTTTGTACATTTAGATGTTTAATAACTGAAACAAATGAAATTTTTAGTTATTAAAATGATTGTACATCATTATTTAAGAACTTGATTTTGCATATGTGTATACCATTGTATATGTAATACACATATATGATGGAAGCCACATTACAAACTTGGGTGTTGTTCCTGAGCCATCAGTCTCCATTTCAGGATTTTTGATCTTTTCATTGGCCTGGGGCTTATCAATTAGTCTAGGTTTACTGGCCAGCAAGCTCCAGGAATCCAGTGTCTTTACCTTCACAATACTAGGACTAGAATTATGTACCAGGACCTTTGGCTTTTGTGCTGGGTTCTTGGACTGAAAATAACATCCTGATGCTTTCAAGGGAAATGCTTTATCAACTGAGTCATTACTCCTCGACAATATAATTGTTTCAACTATACAAAATAGCATATTTAATATATAAACACTATAAATGGAAGGTGAATCTTTTAAAAGACTCCAATGAAGTTAACAATGATATTTTTTCTATAAAGAAATATTGTCAGTTGTCATCCTTGACATTCTTTGGTAGGTATAGGTAAACATTATCATCATATGTTTTGTGATTATTTCAAACATTTGAAAATAAAAGGTAGTTGACTACGGAGATACATAGGGTTTGATACCCAAATACAGCCAGCACTATTGTAATTGGAGACGAGCTAATATGTAGCTATCTTCATGTATGTAGTACACAGAACAATTACAATGAAACTTAAAGTGTTCTTAAAAAATAATCTCTACAAATACTAAGATCTACTATACTGATTCGGTGAGTTGTAGCTGCAATTTTGTTACCATTTTGTTTTCACCTATGGCTAATCTCCTTTTAAACAAAGATTAATTCATCTTAACCCACTTGTTGGCACCATGGCAAGCAAGCACAGAAACTGCAACAGAAACTGAGCAAATTAAAGACGAGTATCTGCATACTACTCCAAACTTTCGTATCTCAGAAATGTTCCTCATATTCAGCTGACAGAGGGAAAAATGAGGTCTGAGAAGGGTGACTTGCCAGGCTTTATTAAGTTGAAGTTTGCAGGGCACATCACTACCATTCACATCCTCACATTTCCTTAGCCCACTCCACTGGCATGATTCCATTTTTATGTCCTAAACACTATAGAGAGAATGAATGCATGACTGCAATATCAGGCAGCCTGCACAAAATACTTGACTTCAGCATATCTTTGACAAGCACCATTCATTAATCTTTGTTTCATAATTCTCACCAGTATGCACACCCTGCCTTTCTCTCCCTATCTGCAAGTAAATTGGTTTTTAAGAAAATGAAGAGGTCAGCAGAAGATGTTGGAACACACATTTTTCTGTTGAAACCAATCAGTAGACCTGGGTAGCAATGTCAATGGTTAAATTTGGTAGAATTTGTCCATATTGCAACTGAGTCATCAATTTATATTAGCAGCAACATTGTTTGGATGCCCACGAAGCAATAAAAGCAAAATAACTCACAAAAAATACAGACATTAGTTAGCCTATAGATGTTTAAAGTCTTAAAATTTAATTAAATGAAATATTAATTGTAACAGTGGTAGAATAGTATAACCCATTGTTTTTAATGTCCAAAAAATAATATTAGAGTTCTTTTTCTTGAATCAGTGCATCTAGTAAACTTGAACAAAATCACAAATTGAAGTAAAATTTGGACATTTGGAAATTACATGATGAATTATATATACATACATACATGAATATATGTAGATTCAACATGTATAACTCCCTGTGAAATAAATTTTAGTGTTGGTGTCTTTGAAGAGAATAAAAAGTGAGGCATACAGGGATCTGACTTAGAATTTAAGAGGAATTTTAAATAGTCTCTAAGCTAGAAGAATAAGAAAATGGAATTACAGAACTCTCAAGGCTGTGTATATTGACAACCCAACAGATATCAAGAAAAGTACAAGGGCCCTGAATCTTAGATCAGAGAAGTGCTTATGGGAAAAAATAATCCCAGAGTCCTTGAATTTTCAATAATGTTTGTTCATGGCCATTGCATTGAGGAAATGTTGTTGCCTGTAGAAATTTATCCTTTACCTTTTGTTTTGTATGGTAACTCATGGTAACTTTATGTATATGAGTGTTGTCCCTAAGTATATGCATACTTATCATTTGCATTCCTGGATCATTCAGAGATCATAAGAGGACACCGGTTTTCCTGAAAGTGGGATTATGGAAGATTCGGGACCATGTGTATTCTGGGAATTGAATCTGGGTTCTTAGCAATAGCAACAAATGTTTTTATCCACTGAGCCATTTCTCCAGGCTTTTGACTTACTTTCTGAAAAGTAGTTTTTAAGTGCTTTTATACTCATGCTTGCTAGTTTTGTGTGAAACTGGCACATGCTAGTGTTATCTGAAAGTAAGGTGCATCAGTTGCGAAAATGCCTCCATAAAGTCCATCTGTAAGGAATTTTTTAAATTATGGATTAACAGGGGAGGGCATAGCCCATTGTGGATGGTGGTCCTAGGTTCTGTAGGAAAGCAGGCTGAGACAGCTATGGGGACCAAGCCAGCAAGCAGAATGAATGAATGACCTGTGTGACAGCTCCTGCATCCAGTGCCTGTTCTGGCTTCCTTCAGGGTTAGACTATAATGTAGAAGTGCAAGCCCAACAAACCCTTTCCATCCCAAATTGATTTTTTTGGTCAGAGTATTTTGTCACAATGAGAATCCTAAGACAATATGTTTTTAGACTATAACACCATTGATTTACCTCCTTCCCATTGTTCCTCCAAATTTTCCTATGAATACCCACTTTTGTGTTTCAAATTGATGGCTTCTTTTTTTTTGTTGATGTGTGTGTATATGTGTGTGTGTGTGTGTGTGTGTGTGTGTGTGTGTGTGTGTGTGTATGCATGCACGTGCACACGCATGTTTCTCCAGCTCCCTGCCTTTCTTTGGTGCCTATTGGTCTTCATCTATGGTTGAGGTCTCCTGAAGTTTCCTCCTCACACATTAGCATTTTTATTGGTATGGTCCCTTTATGTATGTAGTATTGCTCAGTCGCACATCTACAACACAGGTCTTTACCTAAGGCTCAGGGCTTCTTTTTCTTCTTCTTCTTCTCCTTCTTCTTCTTCTTCTTCTTCTTCTTCTTCTTCTTCTTCTTCTTCTTCTTCTTCTTCTTCTTCTTCTTCTCCTTCTTCTTCTTCTTAATCTTATTCTTATTCTTGTACATGAAATTTTAATACCATTCTTTATTTCTTCTTTCTTTAACTGACAATTTTTGCCTTGGTATCTAAGAAGTTGGTTTTTATTTCCCAATAGTGCCACTAGAATATATCTCAGTATTCACAACACTGATTAAAATTTCTTAGTCTTTTTAGTATAAAATTATTTTTTATCATTTCATTTAAGTTTTGAATTTCAGTTATTATTTTTGATAAACTAGTTCTCCATCTAACTTACTTATTCAATGTTTTTTTTTTTTAAAGATGACTTGTCTGTCTCCAACTTTTTCTGTTTTAGGAATTTGCCATTGTTGTCGACATATAGTGGTATTAATACTTTCACTTGTGAATTTCTTTTATTTTCTTGTCTTGCTCAGAATCAGTTGTGTTCCTTGATTTTCTATTCTGACAGCTACTCTAAGTTCTGAAAAAAATTGCCACCACATTTACATATGGCCTTCTTTAAATTGCTTCTTTCTTTTCCTTGTCTTTCTAAATGAAGATTCGGCCTCCTGAATCCATATTCTAATCCTCAGCAATTTTTATATGTACAATTTTCTGTTTATAGACATTTATCGCAATTTACTGATGATATTCATAGTATTTTTCATTTAGTTGTATATTTAATCTATATAATGTTTATTTAAGTCATTTTATTTTAATTGAAAAGAACTTGTTGATATGTATTTTTAGGGCAATGTGATATTTTTATCATTGTTTTCTCTTGTGGAAATACTGATACATATTAAAATAAATCTTGAACAGGAAGGATGACTTGACCAGTTACATTATTTTCCTCAGAATCCTAACCATGTGGGTCTGATCTAAGAATTAGTCTATGTGTTAAAAGAGAGAACCACCCACCCAAAAGTGCACTGAAAACTATGACATAGCTGTCATCTCCTCACACATATCAAACATAAAAATACACATACACACAACTCAACAATAATTAATTAAATACATTTAAAATCTACTTATATATATATATATATATCATCTGTAGATTTATATTATTTGGGCTTTTCTCAAGACATGTATGTGCACATGTGCACACACATACAGGTTCAGAAGTAAAGAGATGCACTGAGTAAAGGCTCTCAGGAAAAAGAGATCAAGGGAAAGATGGGAAGAAGGAAATAAAGATGGAAGAAGGGAGATAAGGAGGCACAGAGAGGCAGGTACAGAGAGATACACAGGCAGAGATATGTCTGCTATGGCTAACTGACCAAAGATATAAGATGGAGGGCCAAAAGGCCAATGCTATAATCTGAGTCAAATATGAAGATCAAATCTGGAATTTGCATGGCAGGGCAAAGTCCAGTTTGAAGTTTGGAGATGATGACATACAATATCCCAACGTAAGTAGGCCAACAAAAAACAAATTTTAAACTTATTTGTCCACAGTTTCCTCTAACAGGAAACACTTCAATCACCACTCCTATTTGCTCACGGTTGCATTTGCAAAGACAGGTTTTCTTTTTATTTGGTATCAGAAACAACTATATCCTAAATGAAATTTTGTACCTCATTTGATAATTTCAATTTCCAACTTTTAAATTTTAGAACAGTTTTCTGAATAAAATCACATTAAAATTTGTATTTAAAATTAATATAAATAGATTCTGCATTTAGAATTACACCATTGTGGGGGAAATAAATCTATTCAATTCATCAAAGAGTACATTTTATTCAAAAGAAAAGAAATACAAATACAGTGAACATATATGATGAATTTGCAGTGTCACTCATGGGTCCTTTGTTACATAGAAATAACAGAGAAGAATTATTCAAGTTCCTCTATTGTGTCTGGGCTTCACAGGGTATAACACTATCTCTTCCATTTTGTCTTTGGACTCTTGTGTATCTTTTATGTTAATTTATCATGTTTAATAGGTGAGAGTTTTGTGTTTTGCTTTGGAGAAGTAAGATTAAATTCGCATTGTACAATACCCACGAGAAGATGATGGGATTTCTTTGTTCATTTTTCTATTACAGAATTCTGGAATGCATTGTCAATGATACTCCTACATAGAAATACTGAACGAGTTAGTACTTCCTTCTACGCCACATAGGAATGCAAGAACCTATGATTGCTGAATGCCTTTAATTAGTAAGATTACACCAATGTAAAACAAGCTTTAGCACTGTGTTATGACATTTACCTGTAAAACAGAGAGGAAAATAAGAATATGATTTGGTGCCTTACCAGTCTCTTCAATGCTTCGAACTAAAATGTTCTATAATATTTGTAAAACTTTGTGCCAATTGTTATTTCTGTAATACTTATAATAAATTTTTTAAGTTGTCTCTTTTGCTTATACTTGTGTGGCACGTTAATTATTGGAGGCTTTTTTTCTTTAAAGCAGAACTTTGTTTTCACATGTTTTTAACTCATAGTGTAATTATTTTTCACTTAGATTTTTATTTTCTGAATAAAAGTCTAAAACAATCTATTCCAAATGATGAATTGGGGCTATTAAAAGCTTACATTTTTACAGATAATTTTAGTTGGAATTTACTTTATACATCTCAATTAATAAAGCAATATTTAAAATGCCCCTGGAGGTTGAATGTGTGTGTGTGTGTGTGTGTGTGTGTGTGTGTGGTGTATATGTATGTGTGTATGGTATTTATGATGTGTATAGATGCGTTGTGTGCCTGTGTGATATATTTGTGTGTGTGTGTTGTGTAGTGATATGAAATCGTGTTTGTATATTTTGTGTATGCCTGTGTGTGCCCTCTATATGTGTTGTACATGTGTTTGTGTGTGTATACTTAAATGTCAGAACACACACAGCTGTGAAGCAGTATCTTTCTCTATTCACAGAGAATGGAGGAGGGGACATGTAACTATTACATTTACACAACACAGATTTCACACCTGAAAAGAATGCCCTTTATGAAAAATATATACATTACATAAATGAATATCTCAAAACATACATTAGCCATTTCATCTTGGGAACTGTGTTTCAATTAAATCTGTAAATTTTTATGAATAGGATGTAAATCAAATTATATTGTATGTGCATATTGAAAACTTTTAGAATGCATTGACATATCCATATATAACATCTTGTAATTCCTGATTTAACATTTTAATACTTTTAATTTTATTAGTTTGTCATTCTGTTTAATAATAAATTATAGTTATGCAATATCTAAAAAATAACAAATTATAACAAATTGCTGATATTCTAAGTTGGTTTAATGTATTAGGGGAAAAGATACTTAGTAACTAACTGATAAGAAATGTCAACCCTATGTCTTGATGTAATATTAAGCTATTGAGTTTCTCTGCAGTGCCAATTTAACATTTTGAAATTATCTGAATTTTGTGTCTTATAGAAAGTTAAACTAAAGATACTTTTCCTGAATATTCTTAAGTGAGAAAAAAGATAAATAAAACAATGTTATCAAAGTAGAAAAAACTTGTAATGTAGTAATTGCACATGATTTGAACTTTAACAATTCATTAATTTCCCCAATATATAGTTAGAAATATTTATTTTATTGAGCTAGTATGATTCCTCAATGGGTAAGGGTGTCTGACACGAAACCTGAGGATATGAATTTGATCCCTGGTCCCACATTGTGAAAGAAAAAATTAGACTCCTAAGAGTCTCCTCCTGACCTCAACATACTGTCATGGGCATTGTACCCCTGTATTCACACCCATACACACCCACACAAAAGTAAACAAGTATAATCTAAAAAATAATCCACTACTTTGATATTGTATTGGTCTATCATATTTATTACTAATATTATCAAAAACTTTGAACTCAAATTAAGAAAAAGATGACTCAAACAATTCAATAATCAGGAAAATGTATAACTGTTATGAGTAGGTTTTTTCAGCAGCCTGGTCCCATTGTCACACCAGCCCCAAATAACACACTGAGACTCTGTTTTGATATAATTTTGTTGGCCAGTTACTAGTTTCTTATCGGCTACCTCTGTCTTAAATATTAACTCATTTCTATTAGTCTAAGTACTTTCACGTGGTCTCATCTTAAATCCTTGTATCCTGTTTCTTTTTCTCTCCCAAGTCTATGTATATTTTAAAAAACACTGTAAACCATTAGCGGTTTTTCTTAACCTGAATCTATCTTTAGTGTACATCTTTATTTTTTCTGGCATAAATTTTTTATTTGGTAAACAACAGCATTGCTAAAATGAAAGATACAGCTTTATTAGGCGCTATCCAGGAAGGTGGCGGTATTTTTACTGTCAGAACTGAGAGCTGTGCTCACTGCCTTGGTCTATACTGCCATCCAGCAGCACGCTGCCTGGCTTGGAGATGTGGTTACTGCCGTTGCCACTCTCAAACACACCAGTAAGTTATTAGCAGAGCTCTTTAAAGCCTTGCAGGTTTTTGCCGCTATGCTGAGTCAGGAAACCTCCCTTAAAGGAGACACAAATCTCTGTCTTTAGCAAAGCAAAGCCCAACAGAAAAACGCTGCTACCAAGAAGCCTTGCTTATCTCTGTTTTTTGTTTCTAAAAACCATTTTTTAAGCTTTTGTTTAGTTTTAAGTGGAATTTGTTATTAGCCACGTTGAAAGCACCATTATGTTATGAGTATGGTTTTTCTGCCAGTCTAGGCCCACCCACCGCCGTGCCAGCCTCAAATAACACAGAGACACTGTATTTAATACAATTTTGTTGGCCAGTTACTAGTTTCTTATTGGCTAGCTCTGTCTTAAATATTAACCCATTTCTATTAATCTAAGTATTTTCACGTGGTCTTATTTTACCAGTGAGAGGGGCTGGCGTTCTTCTCTCTCCCTCCTCCATCTTGGATCTCCTCCCTACTCTTTCTCTCTTCCTAGTCTCCTAGTCCCACCTATCTTGCTTTCCTATTGGCCAACAGTGTTTTATTCATTAACCAATACAAGAAACATATTTACAGAATGACATCTCCCAACATATAACCATTAGGTTATTTAACTGAAATCTTCTATATTAAAATTTGTGAACATTTTTCTGAGTAAATACTATTAGTTTTTTTTTAATTATTTCATGTAACCGATTAAGAGAGTTCATATCTACCTATATTTAGAAAATTTGTTTTAGTAGTCTTTAAAGATGTCTCAAACCACATTTGCAGAAGACCTGGCTAGGTTCTGGTCCCAGCACCAACATGGTGGTTTAAGATCATTTGCAACTCCAGCTCCAGGGGATCAGATGTGCACAAAATGAAAAAAAGAAATTGCTATTTTGTTGAAAGAAACCTTGTTCTCACAGATGACTAAGGTAAAAAAAGGAGTGCAGACCCATGAATGCACCAACAAGAGAATTCTCTCTCATTAAGACATTAGCATCACATCACCATGGGTTCTAGAATTATCTCCTAGAGAAGGAGGTACAAGGAAGCCTAGAAAGGGTAATGGTAGAGAGTGTTTGAGAGGAAGGCTTCTTTTGTTCTTTGGGAATACATTGGATGCACCTGAATTTGACAGACCATAAAATTTTATAGAACCTTTTGCCTTTCAAGCTATTAAGTGGCTTATAAAAGGCAAAGGTTAATAAACTCCCCTTGCTCATTTTATGCTACTGAAATTTTTTTCCTTCTCACTTATGAACTGCTATTTTTTTCTTTAACGTATTTCTTAAATCTATCTTATTCTTGGGATTACCATCACCCTAATGATTATATTAGTGAATTATAAAATTGATTCTTAAGAACCGCATTGTGGGCAAACTCATTTTTCTTCTCCATAAAAATATGAGGAATTGTGGATGTTCAAACAAGAATATAAGTGAAGACATTGTTCTCACAGACAGTGTGGTGTCCAAGCTCTCCAGTCTGAAGCAAACTGTGTAGCTCAAGTGTACAATTCAAAGGTTTGTTGAACGAATAATAAATGATGCATGATAAAGAGATATAAAAATAAGACAGTTTATCTACCTAAGTTTCTGCCTGTCTTCCCAGATTATATCTTTAATTACCAATCCTCTACCCCAAGTGAATAAGAGATATTCTGGGGAGACATTTCAATGACTACTGCCCAGGAGCATGAATTCATATCACCCCAATTTCATGTTGCAATGCAGTAACAATTTCATGAAATACTTTAATAGGAAGAGAACAAAGTCAGTCCTAAGTAAAGACAGTTTTGGGAAACGGGAGGAAACAGCAGGGAGGAGGTTATAGCAAATCATGGATATCTCTGCTATAAGGCTCACAATTTAGCCTTGGTGTTACCAAGAGAAATGTATTTCGTTTAGTCTGTGGTGTAGCTTAGGGTTAGATTGTGGACCTAGCATACTAAATAACCTGTTTGGATTCCCTAGCACTTCCAGAACATGGCAGCACACAGGACTGTTATTTTAGCAGGAGTTTATTTCATCCATGTCTTATTTTCACTTTCTTACACCTGCCCAATACATGGACCTCCTCCTGAGAGATTGAACACTATGCTTTTGGTCTTGTTAGACAATATGTAGGATTCAACATTTATAATCCCTTCCCCAATGAAGATTTCATGACCTTTTACCTTTATTCTCAACATTGTCAACTTTGAGTACCATATCCCCCATTATTTCTTAAGTGCTATATTTCTTTATATCTCTCTTTGAGATTCTCTTGTATTCCATTCATGTATTTTCCTATTTTCATTTAAATATAGATGATCTTGAGGATAAATATTATATCATGAATAATATTTTCTACATGCTGTACAAAAATTCCAAAATACAAATAAACAAAAAAACTATTCTTTTCTACTTGTAGTATTTATCTAATAGCTTTCATTTGTTTATATTTTAAGGGTATAAATGAATGAGTTGCCATGTGGGTCTGGGAATTCAAGTTAGGTCCTCTAGAAGAGAAGCCAGTGTGGTTAAAAGCAGCCATTTAGAGAGAGTCCAAATTAGAGATGACCATCTTGTCCCTCCTCTGCCAGCTCAAGAAACCCCTCAGATGAGGAAGACTTATAGGAGCCAGAGGAATCAAGGTCAGGACAGCACCAAAGCCAGCCTACAGAATGAACTAAGTTTGGCTCATTAGGGCTCACAGAGACTAAAGAGATGATCATGGCACCTGCATGGGTGTGGGCTTCATCATATATATATATATTACAGTTGTATAACTTGGGGTCCTTGTGGGACTCGGAAGAGTGGGATTTCGGGTGTTTTTGACTCTTTCACCTGCTCTTGGGTCTCTTTTCTTCCCACTGGTTTGCTTTACCTAGCCTTGAAATGAGGGTTTGTGCCTAGTCCTACTGTAAATTTGTATGCCTTGCTCACTTGATATCCCTTGGGAGCCTGCTGTTTTCTAAAAGAAATGAAGGAAGAGTGGATCTGGGTAAGTAGAGAAGATGGAGGAGGGCTGGAGGGGGGGAGGAGGAGAAATGGCAGTTGCAATATGTTGTATGAGAGAAGAATAAACACCTAGATAAATAATATAAATGAGCAATTAGTATTTATTTATTTGTGTGTTTGTTTGTTTTCTCTTTGAGACAGTGTTTCTCTGTGGCTTTGGAGGCTGTCCTGGAACTAGCTCTTGTGGACCAGGCTGGTCTCAAATTCATAGAGATCCACCTGAAGCTCCCTTCTAAGTGCTGGAATTAAAGGTGTGCGCCACTAGCGCCCGGCAGTAACTAGTATTTTACAAAAACTATATTTTGCTAATTTATATATAGAAATAGTGAATGATTTAAAGGAATATATTTGTCTTTTAATGTTTTTCACAGTTACATTCATAAATATAATTTACTGATAATTTAAAGATACATAGCTGAAAATTATCATGTAGGACACACTTATAATATTTTCCTTGGTTCTATTAAAAATTCTGGCAATATAGAATTGTCTTTTGCAAATATGTTAAGTTGCTCATGTTTCTACATTTGATTGGGATTAGGTTTTTGAATTTAGTTTTATGAAAATGTTTACAAACATTTACATGGGTTTTGTGATTGATTTAACCATACTAAAATTTCTTAAGAATTTTTATTTCTTAGAACAAATTTTACATATCCAGACTGGAATTAAGCTAGGGATATAGATAGGTAAACAAAATTGATGCTCTATTGCTTGTATATTATAGAAGGAGTAAAATATAATACATGCAAACCATTAAACTATGCAAATGATTCAGGCAGTTAACTACCCTGAAAGAAACTCAGAGGGAATCTGGTTATATCTGGGGAGGTCCATTAGCTGGGTGGTCAGGTGAGTCCTCTCAGACCAGAGGATTTGTGTAAAAGCATGAATGGCAAGATAATCATGTGAAATGTGAAAAATATAACCTGTCTGGCAGTAACAGCGAGGACCGAAGTCATACTTGAGAATGAACACTGAAGCAGAGAAGGAAAGATCAGTGCAAATAAGAGACACAAAAAAGTAGTGAAGGTGATGCATCAGAGAAAGAGAGGTGTAGAGAAAAGTTAAGATTGCATTACTGGGAGGTTTCCATTAGAAGACTTAAACATACAATCCAGGAAATGTTCAGAATGAAAGTACAGTCCTATTTATTTCCCTGGGAAATTATATCAGTTTTAATATCAGTTACAAAAAATGGAAACATTTTAGAAAAAAACAAAAATCCTATGCAGAGTCTAGAGATCAACAGTAGAGTAGAATTGTCTTGAGTTTTAAAAGCCTATTATTAAAAATTCAGGGGAATATATCTTCAAAGAGCAGTGTCAACAGATCAATTATGAGAACCTTGGGATAGCATAAAACATGTTAAATTATTAATATGAACTGTAACTTAACGTGTTACCTTTCTCAAGTAATATATTTGCATTTTAATGAGTTTTTGCTAAACATTTTGACCCAGATAAATTGCTGGGAGACTCATCACACCAGACATAGGACAAATTATAGGGCTTAAATGCTGTAGTAGGTAATCATTACTCAGAAATATATGGATCATACACCAACACACTAAAGCACAGGTCTTACTGTTGTCCATTATGATCATCCCCTCATATACTTAGTTAAGCTGAGTGGGTTCACACTCACAGTTCCAAGAGATAGACTAGGAAAAGAGGAAGCCACCATTCACAGATTTTCTAATTCTTTGTTTGTAATTCAAGGCCATTTCAATACTTAAATTTAGGCCACTCAATATAATCAATAGACCTCATATTAAGGTACTAAGAAACTTTATATTTATGTAGTTAGGTTATTATCAAACTTTAAAGGACATTGTAAATTATTAACTATAGATGGACATTTCTCTCCTACATACCAGTTCCAAATAACCATTCTGAGGCTTAATATTAATTGTAATAATTTGGCTGATTGCTCAGACTTGTTACTAGCTAGCTCTTATATTTAAATTAACACATTTCGATCTATATGTGTATTACCATGTGGCATGTGGCTTACAGGTGGTCCTCTGGCATGTTGTTCCTTGGCAAGCAGGATGACATCTTTCTGACTCTGCCTTCTTTCTCCCTGTATCTCTGCTTGGGTTTCCCACCTAGCTATATTCTATCCTGCCATAGGCCAAAGCAGCTAGCTTTCTTTCATTAACCAATGAAACCAAGACATATTTGCAGTGTACAGATAAACATCCCACATTAATCAACAAATACAATGTTACAGATATAGTATAGCTGTGTGTGTGTGTGTGTGTGTGTGTGCATAGTATCAAACTATAAATCACCAGTTTCATTGCTTAACTATCAATCTATGTTTCCAAATGCAAAATAATTCTGTAAAATAACAATGGTGTCAAAAGACATATTCAAGTTCAAGGGACATCTGGGACCTGTTGCTTGAAAAGGCACATCCCAGGAGCAGAAAAAAGAAAGAAATCAGTGAGGCAGGGAGGGAAAAATCTGAAGTAGAGTGGGTCTCTTTCTCTTCTCACTTACATTAAATCCTACTTCACATCATTGGAAGCTGTACAAGGTTCACTATGTGCTTTAATATTCTTTGATTCATTTCTGGGTATGAAAGAATTGCTTATAAATTGTATTTATAATTCATCAAGTGCTATACAATGGCTGCATTATTGCATCTGAAATATTGTCTCATGATGCTCTTGCATTATGATACTTAAAATAAGTTATTTAAGTACAACTCTAAAAGTTATACAACATACTTTAATAATATTACATTAAAATTTTTGAGGAAACATCTTTTTAGAAATATCAGTTTATAGCTTAGAAGCAAAAGCTTTATGAATGACAGCTGCATCAATTAGACAGTTTGAAGTAACAATCTATTCTTTAGTGGCTGAAAGAAAAATAAAACAAAATGATTCTCCCTTTCTCTTAAATATGTAAGACATCTGGGCAATTTTATATACTGGAAAAATCTTCATTTCATTTGAGTTTACTCCAACATGTTAATCTGCTAGCTGGCATTATGGATGGAGACTTGTCTACAATGGTATTTTTTTGGATTTACTCATAGTTTGCTGTGTATGAATCTGAAATCAACTGGTCCAAAGATCCAAGATACAATGTAATAGAATTATTGTATATAGCTTATCTTAAATTCAAGACAGCAAAGAACAGGATTTATGTAGAAATTTGAAATATGATTATTTGTTAAAAAAATCAAATAATTAAAATAGTCTTTATTGAACTTTTGTATGAATATGCATGAAAATTGTGTAATCGAAGTATTTTTTCATCTGCTTATATGCATATATTTGAGATGGGATCACTTTTTAGATGAACAATGACATGTTGCACTGTCATCTTACAGATTTCTAATGATAGCATCATTTTCAAGATTTCCCTTCAATATTTGCCTATAATTAAAATGTCATTGTAATTCCAGATGTTAATTTTCCTTTCATATTACTTTTATTCTACAAGTGTAGCCTCTTTTAACTGTTATTACTTTTAAACATACGTTTTAGTTTAGACACAGGGTCCTGATACACAGTCCAGACTTCCCTCAAGCTCATAATACTTTTGTGTCTGCTTCTTCAATACTGGAATTACAGATGTTCAGTTTACCCACAAAAGTCACCAAAGTGTAATAATGTGTCGTACTCAGTTAGAGCAAGGAGATGGTTTATATTGCTATAGTTTTTGATGAGCTGTCTAGATATGATATATTTAATTTGTAACCACCCATACACTGTTTTATTTTAGGATTGTATTTGTCTTTGTAATTTGAAATCATAACATGTAGCACTAAGATACTAAATAAACAATTATATGATACTATTAAAAAAGAGAAAATTGCGTGGTGGAACCATATGATGACTTCATGGTTGGCTTCAAGAAATGAACTGTGCTCAATTTTTCTTCAATTTTATTTAAATGAACAAATATGAATATCATCCCTGAACTATGTAGTAAAGTGTACAAAGGTTTTTAATTATATTAGGAAAGCTAGTATCCAAAAATTTTAATTAATCTTCATGGTTTGTAAGTGGGCCAATTGTATTATAAAGCTGATCTAATTTATTTGATTTTCAATAAACTTTCTGAAAAAATAAGTTACACATTTAAAATCTTTGCCAACTTACATAATTTTTATAACTTTCATGAGTTCACATTGTAAAATACTTCCCACAACTAAAGACTTTATTTCTGTAGCAGTATGAGCAAAGAAAGAACAGAGTCACAAGAATAGAGATCCAAACATTGGGAATGATACAGTACCACAGCCAAAAAAATCTTTAACACCTTTCTTTTCTAATTAGGAAGATACACATAAGCAAATGAGAGTAGAAACTATAGAAAAAAATTAAACACTTCCAAAACTTTATTTTGTAGGAATTAACAAAGTTAGCCATGTGATCAAAACATGAATACATCATTGCAATAGCTTTTCACTTGCATTAATAGTATAATAAGCATAGCTTATGTGTATAATTTGTAGTGTCCTTTTAATTAAAAATGCTAGCATATAGTATATATGAAAGAATGTGTTGGTATATATGAAAGAATGTGTTAAATTAACATTTTCCTTACAGATTGAACACTGTAAATAATATTTTCTTAAGTATTGAATCTTTTGAAATATTTCATTTGCCTTCAAGCTTAAAACTGTGATAAAAACAAATACCAATGTATATAAATGCATTGTTTCCTCGTTGTTCCTAACACGTCTTGGTGGACATATAAAAATAGGTTACTGTTGTTATCATTTTCCTGGACATCTCCATGCTACCTCAGAGTGTATCTTTCATTCTCTCATGTAGAGTTCTAGATACATCTGAATCTCTTAATACTGTCAAAAATATATGCCAGTGTTGAATTACTTTTGCGTTATTTGTATTGATTAATCAACATTTTTATTGTTATTTAAGTCTTTCCATGCAATGTATTTGTTCTTATTTTCTCTCCCCCAACCACTCCTAGTTCCTCCCTCCTCCCTACCTTCATTTTCTTTCTCTTTTCTTCTCTCTTAGCCCTACAAACAAAATAAAAACTCATGACAGTCAAACATGGGGGAAAAAGACAAATATACCAAAACAAAATAAAAAGCACACAAGAAAATATGGAGTGCATTTTATGTTGGCCAACTACTCCTGGTCTTGGAGCCTGCAATGGAATGTATGGTTGATGTTTCCCATGTCACTCTGTTTGACATGACTGATTTTCCCTTTACCCATATGAATCAACTGCAAATAGCTTCTTGGGTAAGGATGTAACTTTGTCTTCCTTCCACTGTCTCTTCTGGGATTTTATCTGAATGAAATTTGTGTAGGTATATTCTGTGTTGTCTATGTCTCTATGACTTCACATGCAGATCAGCTCTATTGTGTTTGAAAGATGACATCTCTTTGAAGTCATGTACTCTCTCTGGCTTTTTCAATATTTTGTTTTCTTTTCCTCTTAGATAACTGAGCTCTGAGGGGAAGGATTTAATGTACATTTCTTAAAATGACAAAAATATAGCTACCATAAGATCCAACTATACAAACTTAGAGTGTACCCTGAGAGGCTGGGCATGGTGACATATGTCTTTCATCCCAGCACTCAGGGTAAAAATGCAGAAAAATCTCTCTGAGATGGAAGAAATTTTGGTCTACATAGTGGCCGCTCTATTGTTAATATCAGGGCATTGGTAAGAGCCTGGATGTCTAAAGTCTGATGAGTGTATAATCAAAATGTTGTACATTTACACAATGGAGTATTATTTAGGTGTTAAGAAAATGAAATAATAAACTTGCAGGTAAATTGATGAATCTAGAAACAATTATCTTGAATTGAGTGATTCACACCCATAAAGAAAATTATTTCATATTTTCTCCTAAATGTAGATTATAGTTTTAAATATTTAGGTGTATGTGTTTCAATTAGACTATCCATAGAGGTTAGGTAGCTAGTAAGGAGTCAGGAAGGAGGAGAAATACAAGCAAGGGCAAATAGAAGATAGTGTTATAAAGAGATAAAGGTGCAATTATTATAAGATGATTAAATGGGAGAAGACAGGAGGGCAGAACAAAGTAGGGAACATCAAATGGACAACTAACACCAAAGGCCTTTAGAAAAGAATTATTACAGTCCACTACTGCACAAGCCTCCCAAAATACATACATATGTGAAATGAATATAAAGACAATCTTCCAATAGATATATTGTGCATGAATATAAACTCTTCAGTGTCAGGGATTGACCAAAAGTGTCATGTAGATTCTTCCATACATCAAACGTGCTAACAAGTCTATTGTCCACCCTCCACATAATAATAGGACCCTATTGCCAATGATACACTTACTTTGTTAACATGGAGAATACAAGCTGGCAGACAACCTGAAACTTCACCCTTACTGAGTAGCAGTCATGGTTCTAGAAGATACTTTTCACTCTACTGGATGAGGAAAGTAATGGTCCATATCAGCCAGCCACAAAATGTGCCACCTGCAACAGTGACATACATGCAAGGTACAGCAGCACAGTAGAGGCACAAATGTGAGAGTAACCATATGCTTTTTGATTGGATGTAAGACCCACTCCATGAGATAGTACGCATGCCTGGCACTGCTAAATAATATGAGACTAGGTAGGTTGTGGGTACTGGGATAAAAAAACTAGTAATATTCTGCTAAATAAATATGTCAGTAAAATGACTGTTAAGGATGTATGGCCACACTCATAGATCAATTTCCTGCTGAGCTATCATCAGAGAAGAGAATTCTTGCCTAGGATGGTAGTGAACACAGATGCCCACAACTGAACAATGTGAATGAGCGATAAATTTATCACTGGCATTTAAAAGAATGGGCTAAATGTATTTCTTTTGCGTAAAGCTGTATGTTTATGTATCTTGCCAATCCCTACGTGATTTCAGCTTTTTATTATAAGAAATATTCTATACAATAAAAATTGTAAATCTTGTCTAAGTTATTCTTCTTTTTGTGTTTAACTCAAAATGCCTTGCTTGTCCAGACTTCATGGGAACTATAATAATTTAATGGTTGTTGTAATGACAGACATTGCTTTTAAAATGTGATGTTGCATAAATCTTCGTTAATATTTGCAATAAAAACAAGGGCATAAGAGAAACTATACAGTTGAAATAGTAAATAAAAGATGAAATGATAATAAGAGAAGCTACAAAATATAATTCTAGCAGTTCACTGCACACACTGCACATAGGAGTTGATCCTGATGGGAACTGTCTTTCCAGGCACTTTTGTTCTCAATGTTGATTAGCTGTCATATGTGGCAACTTGCAAGCACTCACACTATCATAAAACTCTCACAAAAACACTCAAGCCTAAAGCCCTTCATAACTATTTCTTCCACCACATCATTAGAAAATAATAATTCTTCTTTAACACTTCTTGTTAGCCTAAACACCATATTATGCAAAAGAAAAAAAGTACCTTAAATAAGAAAACTGTGTCATTTTATTTTCTATATCCACAGAGATGAATAAGCAGAGAGTTCTTTATGAAGGCCTATGCTCCAATATGTTCTGTTAGTATTCAGAAGTAGAGAAGAAATAGATTCAGGAGTTCACAGACTTATCAAGGTCAAATCCATTGATGTTTACAGAGAAGTCCTTCTTATATAACCTTGACTGAAGTAGCCAATCTTCAGTATACATTTTGGCTGTTTTGTATGAATTTAAACCAAGAAAGCACTTTGTTTCCCCCCACCCCTTTTATGTTCTTCCTTTCCCTTCTTAAAATATTTTATAAACCAATACTGTATTTATATAATTTAAATGCCCTCTCTCTGTAACTTCTTCTGGGCTTTCTACTCCCTCTGACATTCATGTCCTCTTCCTCTTTAATTATCATTGCTACATATGTTTATGTATATATTCACATTACCTCCTCAGCCTGTTTTGAAATTTTTCTCTGGAAAGATATTTTCAACTAGCCAACTGGTATTGGATAAGCAAACAGAATGCTGAATCCTGAAGTGGTTCGTTTCCCTCTTTCTTGGCAGTATTGTTTGTATCTCTTCATCTAGGGGTAGGTAGTGCCTTGTTATATTTTTTCACACCCACATTAGGATATGACCTGTTGGAGTCATTGTTCTTAGTTTATTTAAGCAGTCATGCTCTTAAGAATTTATAGATGTAGCTCATTGCATGTATTGAAGAAACTACTGCTTTAAGGTTTCTGTTGCTGTGAAAAGACACCATGAGAACAGCAACTTTTACAGAGGAAAAACATTAAAATGGGGCTTGTTTACATTTCAGAGGTTTGGTCCATCATTGTCTTGTTGGGAAGCATGGCAACATGCAGGCAGAAATGTAGCTCAAGTTTCTTTCCAGCCAGTTCCCACAACCTTTTAGCCACAAATGAACACACAGATGCTATATTAATTATAAAACTGTTGGTCAATGACTAGGCATCTTAATGGCTACTTCTCTCATAATTATTCTCTCCTGTAACTATCAGAATATGTATTTCGCATAGTCTTGGCTTACCAGAGAATACCCAGACCTGTTACTCTTCTTCAGCTACATGGTCTCTCTTTGCAGCCTCTCTCTCCACAGTATTCTCCTCATCTCCTATACCCACCATTATTCCTGCCTTTCCTGGCCAGTCAATGTTTTATTGGTTAATCAATAAGAGAAGCATATATACAAAAGAACATTTCCTATCATTCCTCTTTTCTGTCTAAATAAAAAGGGGGTTTTAACTTTAACAGTAAAATTACATATAACAAAACAGTTACCAAACAAGAACTATAGTTAACAATATTTAGTCTATTAATATTTGGCAAAATTTAAAGAAAATATTATATCATTTACCTTATCTTTGTGAGTCTAAAGTTTTATCTGCATCCTATATTTTATCATAACTAATGAAAACAATAACCATAACTATCAGTCTTCAACTCCATCAAAGTCCTCAGAATGGAGTATATAAACTCTAGAATGGACTGAAAAATATCACTGCCTAGACAGTATCCAAATTTCCTAGAAGCAGGAAATTTTAAACTGTCTGCCTGCATCAGCAGTTATTTGTTTTTCTATGTGTCCTGTAGATTGTCTGAAAGACTTTTCCATGAAGCAGGAATCCTGCAGGAATATCCCATCTTGTTTTTTCAAGTTCAGCAGTCACTTTCCTGTGGGTCCTGCATGTCTATTGAATACAGCATACAGTCAAACAGACCAGATAAAAGTAATTTCTTGTCCAAATGGCTAGTCTTGCCATGTCAAAAACAAACTCCATAATGAGTTTTTTTGATGTCCATCTGAAGTAATTGGTGTTGCCAGGAGCAGTTTTGTCTCACTTTTATAAAAAATACCCTAAACCATATTAAATGGCAGCTTCTGTAGGTTTGAAGAATATCCATCCATTTGAAATATATCTCTATCTAGGAAATCTAACTAAAATAACTATAAGTTTTTACTATTATAGGTGACTAAAATCTGCAATTAATTATGCATTCCCATTTTTAAAAGTGCTATATAAACACAATGCCTAAACAAGAGGAGAAATATACCTATAACAACGTGACTTTAAATTTGTATCACTAAATCAAAATCTATACCAATGCAAAGTATTCATTTCAATATCATAGTCCCCTTTTTCCTTTAAAGAGAGATTGGCTGTGATGTGTGCCCATTTATAACCAAGTAAACTTAAATAAAAACAAACATTTATAAACAATATTTTGGAATTTTAGTGTTCTTTCCAAACTGCTTCCTGTTGTTTTGGAGCTCTATCAATACCAGAGAGCCTGAGAAAACCCAGAAATTTGGCCAAATCCTGGCTATAGTAGTGTGAGGCTGCATTGTCTCAGCTGTTTTGGGTATTGGATCACCTGGGCCACTGCTTCAGGGGGTCTTGCTAGATCAAACCATATGAGTCCGGAAGAAATCTACAGCTTTCCATCTTCAGTGAAAACAGAAACAGTACCTCTTTTCCAAAGTAAAAGACTTTAGACTTAAAATTTAAAGTCAAGGAATTTTTAAAATATATAGGTTGGATCAATCCAGCAACATTCATAGTCAAATGTCTGTTAGCAGCTACTGCTTTTTCCTCAGCAATCAAACAATTTAAAGAGAACACAATAACATATAGTATCCAGACTCTGTGTATTTTCCTTCTTCGTGTGGCTTTTTTTTCTATTTACCCTATTTCTTTTACTTTTGTTTTTCATTTTTTGAGACAAGGTTTCTCTGTATAACTTTGGCTGCCCTTGATCTCACTCTGTACACCAGACAGGCCTTGAAATCACAGAGATCTGCTTGCCTTCGCCTCCCAGGTGCTGGGATTAAAGGCATGCACCACCACCACCCAGCTACTCTATTTCTTTTATAACCACTTTATGTTTTTTTCCTTTATGTCCCAAGCCTATGTATATTTTTAAACATACTGCCAACCATTTAGATGATTTTTGCTCATAAGAATCTGTCTTTAATGTAATTATCTGTCTCTGGCCTCAAGTCATTAATCTGCTAAACAGCACGGCTAAGATTAAAGCAGCATCTGCCCTGTTCTATTCCTTTGTTTTCTGAGAGTCTAACTTCATTACTAGCTTCATGCATACTGCCACAACTCTGTGGGGTTTCTAAGATCATCCATCCTACACAAAGAAAAATACTGCTGGCTGCTCTTAAACTCCACTTAACTGTTTGTTATCAGAGACTCTTAAAAGATCCCTGCAGCATTTGCCACTAATGCTGAGTCAGGAAGTCTCCCTTAAAGGAGTCCTTAGTTTGTCTCTAGCAAGTAAGAGAAACACATATGCAGACATGCTGCTGGAGACGCAGCAAAAGCTCTGCATTTGGATCCAAAGACAGCAGGAGAAGACGGAGTCACTGGGCCTTACTTGTGCTTCTGAAACCTCATAGCCCACCTCCCAGTGACATACTTCCACCAACAAAACTACACCTATTAATAGTGCCACACTCCATGGGTGTCTGAATTCTTTGTTTTTACTCTGCTGATGATTGATAATTGAATCATAGTTTTCTCTTATTTTAAAGTAAAATGAAAAAAGGAGAAATAACTTCAATAGTTATTTGTCAAGTTACAAATTCTATCATTTAATGAACAGGAGGAAAGAAATTATAAATATGTACAAAATTATATTAACAGTAATGTTGAACTTAAGTAATAATTTTACTAAATTTCCTATGTCATTAATAAAGATTTAATATATATATATGTACATGTACATATATATATCCTTCTGTGTACAATAACAGAAAAATCGTTTACTTTATTATGTTCATATTTCTAAACCAATTACTTTAATTACTTTAATGGCATTTACTCAGAGAAGGATGCATTTGGAACCATATACTTATTTAAATTTTTACAGACCTAGAAATGGAAATCAGAATATTAAGATTTTCCAATATAGATTTACTCTCCATGAGCAAACAATAATCTTAATTGTGTTTATAAGATTATACAGACATCAACAGGTCCTGGATTTTTTAGCCAAGAATAGATAGAATATAATTCCAAGAAATGGAACATATTAGGGTAAAAGATCAAAGCTCGCTGTTTATTTAGTTTTCAAGTTGATTCTTTGGCCACATAGACATCATATAGTCTTGTGAGCATCCATGAACATTCAACTATAGTATTGTTTTTGATTCATTATTTGATTTAAAAATAATGTTTTAGTGGACAAGAGAGCAATGAAGAACATGATTAAAGGCCAAACATAACAAAATATAAAAGAGAAAAAATTTTGTAACAAATAAACCAGCCAATTTTTCCCTACTCTGAGCATAACTATAATTTATAGTAAACATGAAAATCCCTGATGCTTTTCTCATGCTGCTTGTGTGAGGTGGAAAAATCTCTTTGGAATCAGTAGGGGGTAAAAACAGAAACAGAGAAGGGGAAGAGATATTAGGCAACCTATTAGATGAGGAAACTATAACAAAAGATTACAATGTGTGACATTCTTCCCAAAATTATAATTTATGTAAGTCAATTTTCTGCTGCATTGAGGATGAAGGGCTCATGTGTAACTACATGTAAAATTTGTGATTTCAGAAAGTCCACTTTTTCTGTAATTACAAGGCTGATGTGATTGCCATTGATATGTGAGTATTCTTTGAAAAAAATGAATAAATATGTAAACACTGATTTGAATTAGACATACATTTACTATGGCAATATTGTCTGAATTCTAACTCTTTAGTGAAAATTGTAAAAAGTAAGTCTATAATACTGCAGACACAGAGATCAATAAATAGTGATCAACTAATTTGTTGGGCCAAGCCAAGAAAGTTGTAAAAATAAAAGAGAAATTGAAATCATTGACTCAACTTCATTTTAGCAATTTTTCCTTTTTGCATTATCTTACATAGTTATGCATACACTTCTGGAAAAGTTTCAATCAAGATAAAGCTGAATAAACACATTTAAATTTCAATCCATGTCCAGAAAAATATTGATTAGTGATTTTAAAGGATAAGGCAACATATTTTTTAGCTAGATTTGTTTGATACAAACATGATACAAATTCATTAATCTTCTCTAATACTGGATAAAAGAAAATAAATTTGAAGGTATGGTTGGCTAAGAAGATAACTCAGCAGTTAAGAGCTTTTGTAGTAACCACATTAGTTGACTACCAAATGCTGGGAACTCTAACTCAAGGGATCCCATGTCATTTTGTGTCCTCCAGAAATTCTTTAGTAGATCTGAGAAGATTAAATAGGAGGTAGCTTGTATCTACATAAATCTAAAACAATGAAAACTTTCTTGGAAAGGAAAGTATTAACACAAGTTTAGAAAATGTTGTGAAGGTATTTTTAGTTTCCTCCCTTAGACATATTGATGGTATTTCATACATTTCTATAGTTTCCTTCCTAAATGAACACTCAAAAGTAAAATAATAAATCTCTCTGTCAAAAAAAATGAAATTAGAAAATCATTCCAATAGTGTATAATATATTTTTAATCCACTAATCTTAATATAATATAAAAATCCCTAGGGCTTAGTTTTTTGCTGGAAATGGAAATGTTTCTATACAGATCTTTTCCATGTGCAAGAGACGGAAACAAGAAAGACTGGCTAATCCTACTTTTAAATTCTTTAATATACTGTTTTAAAATTAAATTAAACTGGAAGACAATATCAACAAGCATTACATTTGCCATAGGATAACTATGAGTTTAATGGCCCCTCTGTCATTTGGAAGAATTCATAATCAATTGACAAGAACAAAGTATATGTCATGTATTGTAAAGGTGTTTTGAGATAGAAAGACTTCTCTTTTGTATTTTAGAATAGATGATACTGACATCATCCTGCCTTGGTGTCCTTTATGAAAGATTGCAGTGTTTTACTTGACTTACTTCTGTCAGCCATTGTGAGGTTTTCCAGTTTCAAGTGTCCTCTGAAATAATGGCATGTACTTCAGATGCAACACAGTCATTTCTGTCTCACCCTCACATCCTTTAGATCAATGGTTCTCAACCGTCCTAATGCTGTAATCCTTTAATACAGTTTATCGTGTTGTGGTGACCCCAAACATAAAATTATTTTCATTGCTACTTACTACTGTAATTTGGTTACTATTATAAATTGTAATACAAATATCTGAACTTTCCAATGGTCTTAAGTACCTCCTGTGAAAGGACCATTACATTCCAAAAAGAGTCAAGACCACAGATTGTGAACCACTGGCTTAGCTGTTTGAGCATCCTGAACTCCTCTTTCAGCTCACATTGGAAACAGAAAATAAATTCCCACTTGAGGCAATATCTATTTTTAGACATGATTCTCGTCACCTGCTTTTCTCTCTTGACTCCGTTAGCAGAAGCATGAGAGTAAATCACTCAATGCATTTGCTATAGATAGGTGGCAGTAACTGTAGGGTCCCTGTTTAAAACAAGTGGCATTGCCACCCATATAAATTCCTTACCAAATACTGCCAAACATCAGAGTGCAGGCTCTTAATGTGTTGTGCAATCAATTTGAGGAATCAAATGTTTCACTAAATAGAAGATGTGAGAATTTCGTATTAGGAGAAATATTTGAGGGAAGATTTTATATTGTAAAATAAGTTCATGATTACTCTGTATCAGTGGGAATTTCATAAGAAAGTCATTTTGCTCTATGACTTTCCTGGGATGATAATGACAACTGTCTATTTATACAGGTAAGGCATTTACCAGGGGCCATAGAAGTAATCCCTTTCTCCCAGCTCAGCTTGGAGAAGCAATGAGCTCTCTATGATTACATACAGGAAGCTGGGTGAGCAGGGGCTACTTACATAAAATGAGTTCCTCCATCTTGGTGGCATCATCAAAAGAGCCAACCATACTTGGGTGACTACTCCCCCAAGAAGAGCCTGCAATAACTTGCACAACGTATTTACTGTTCTCCTGGAAAGCCTCCTTTGTCCTGGATATTCTTCTCTGGTCATATAACAAGTGGGAAGGGAGAGCCTTAGAATACATGTGGAGCAAATGGGGCAATGCTAACTAATAGGATTAAATGAAGTATGGGCTAGGAGGTCATGGTGGTGGAGGAAGTATGAGAGAAATAATAGCGAAGACCTTTGAAAAGCTCTAAGGAACACTACTATAGACACATCTTAAAATACATGCATATGTAAAAAAAAATTTAAATGGAGTTACTTTACAAAGTGTGTGGTGGGGGGGAGCAGGCAATGCTTCTCCCAGATACCACAGACCATCAAATAAACAGTTCAGTGCCAGGAATGCATTATATTTTTTAGAGTTGTTAGTGAGCAGTGTCTCATAGACCTATAAACATTACAGGCTATTATCATTGTTCTTGGTTGCCTTCCAAAATTTTATGATGTGTCCTCATTGCTGAAGATATCATAGTTGGCACACAGTCCATAGAGAAATCAAGCAGGTACTGGCTGATCTTATAAAACCTGTAACTTTCTGAGTTTCCTGAGACTTATAAGCCTTGCTTCTCCTTCCAGTGGGAAATATCTTGGTTCAGAGAGGATAGCTACATACTACCTCATTTGTAAAACTAGCATATGTTAATAAGATGATATACAATGCATAATCATGATATACAATGCATAATCAGTATATATTATGTGAGAAAATAATCTATTTTAAATAGAAAAAATGAATAAACGGATTTTTACAAAGAATTTTCATGTATACACTTATGATCTGTGACACTGTGATTACTGAATATATTTCTTACTAAAATTCTAGTCATTAAAGACTGAAAACCAGGGAAGGGGGGTGTTTTACAGTGCTGAGCTTTCCAGCATAGTATGGACTAGTTTCCTGTGAGTATTTTACTTAAATATAAATCAACTTTAAAATATCCATATATAAATAACTACAGGCAAATAAGAAATGCTGAGAGGTGAGAAATAGTCCAATATCAAATGGGCAATTCTGAAAAATATATCCATACAAGTAACTTTCTACAGCCTGAGCATATGATATTTGTAAACATATATGCATATACTAGAAAGTAATGGGAAAAATATATAGGTATGGAGGGGCAATGAATTAAATTATAATCTCAAAATAAAGTTGTATGTGGTGGCACACATCATTAATCCCAGCACTTGGTGGCAGAGGCAGGTGAATCTCTATCAGTTCCAGGCCAGTCTGGTCTACAAAGTGAGTTCCAAGACAAAGAGGGCTGTTATACAGAAAAATCCTGTCTCAAGCAAACAAATCTCAGAATGAAATTCAAAAATTACTCTTGTAACCACATTGTACGCACTATAGTGGTCAGTAGTTGCATGTGGCTACAATACTCAAGAGTTTACAGATAATTCCACCACTAAAGAATGTCCCAGAGTTCAATGCATATCTATAAATAATATGATTGCATATTAATAAATATCTCTATGTCCCATATCTATGTAATAAGTAATACCTAAAGTGTAATCAAGTTTAGGGTGCATTTGTCTTTTGTTACAATATAGTTTTGAGCAATACATTTACCTGGTTCTGCTAGGCAATGCTGGCCTGTTCAACTTCCCCCATTGTTTTATTCAAGTGTGACAAGACTCAGAGCTGAGAGGCAGTGTTGAGTAATGATTAATAGCAGAACCCTCAGGCTCAGCTGCTTATATTCAAATCCATTTTTCTACCCATATGAACTTGGACAATTTAGTTAACATTTATTCACCTCAATGTCCTTATCTGCAAAATGACGATGGTGTGAATTATATTAACACCTCTTCATTCTGATACTTACAAAGTGACTTTTATCTTACAAATAGTGTAGTTTATGAAATACTAGCACAAAAACACATAAAATGGTAACATTGTATAAGTTCATTTTTATGTGTTTTGTTATGGTGGTAACCTATACATTTAATAGATTTCTTAATCATCTTGTGGACTTAAAAATATAATACAACAGTTGTGATTATTAAAATTGTAATTTTACTCTCTACATATGCAAAATTCTAGACATATATTTATATATTATAGGCAAAAGGTAACTGTGGCTCTCTCTGGAAAGACTATGTTCATTATGTGTAATATTTAGATTATAATTTTTTAAAAATAATTTTCTGCCTAAGAACAAAGTATAATGGACTATTTGGAAATTTAAAAGATGTCTTCACTATGAATTAAAGAATAAACAGGGCTGATTGCTAATCCAAGCCATATTATTTGCTTACCCTACACAATGACAGTTTGTTCCTTTAACATTTTAAGTCTGACCTCACTGCCTAGAAAATGACTGTAAAAATATGCATAATAAACAGAATTTTGAAAGAAAGTGGTATGATATCGTATGCAAATGATGTGGACAATAATATACAGTATGTATCAAACAAATGCACATTTTAGTTATTTCAGTAAAAGTAATGTCTCTGTGTAAATATTTGACAGTATGTTTTTGTTCTTCCTATAACAATAACCAACCCACCAAGAGCCTGCCCTCCCCCAACCGTGTGCCATACCCTGCCCACTGTCCCACCACTCTGGTTGAGCACTGAGACAGATGGTGGAGCCAACAATACAGCCACGTTTGGGGAATTCCTGGAGCTGATCTGAGCACAATAGACCTGCCTATCCACGCGGGACCACCCGTAATTTCCATCTGCCTGGTCTCTGACCCCCACTGCCGGTCTTCTACTGGAATTCTGGGCCCCAACCAGAGATCTGCCTATCTCTGCAGGACCACTCTGAGTTCCTGCTGGCTGGATCCTTGACCCCCATCGCAGGGCCTCTTCCAAAGAAGCTTCAGCTGTCCTCTGCTGGAGCCTGATCTTTGACCCCCATCGCCAGGCCCCTGCTTCTGAGAGACCTCCTAGAGAGCTCAGACCAACCAGAGCTACAGACATCAAACCTCTGACACACCTAAGCCCATAGAGAGAGGGAAAGACCCCACCAATACCTACTGAAAGAAGCTATAGGAAGACGGCAATACAAGAAAACACCTAACGACAGAAAGACAAGCATAACACCACCAGAATCTAGGGAATCTACACCAACTAGACCGGAACACAACAAAGCATATCAAGCAGAAGAGAATGACTTAAAAATTATCGTCATAAAAATGAAAAAGGCCCTCAAAGAAGATGTAAGAAATTCCCTTAAAGAAATGGAAGAAAAAACAAGCAAAAAATTAGAAATAAATAAATAAACTTCTTAAAGAAAATAAACTACAGAAATCCAAGAAAAAAACAACTAAAGAGGTGAAGGAAATGGTTCAAACTTGAAAACTGAAATACAGACAACAAAGTAAACACATGGAATGCTGGAAATAGAAAAACTAGGCAAACGACCTGGAACTACAGACACAAGCATAACCAACAGAATTCAAGAGATGGAAGAGAAAATCACAGGCATGGAAAATAAACTAGAGGAAATAGATTCATCGACCAAAGAAAATCTCAAATCCTTAACACAAAATATCCAGGAAATGTGGGACATGGTGAAAAGGCCAAACCTAAGAACAATAGGCATAGAGGAAGGTGAGGAAGCACAGCTCAAAGGTGACGAAAGCATATTCAACAAAATCATTGAGAAAAACTTTCCCAATCTGAAGAAGGACATGCCCATGAAAGTACAAGAAGCATACCGAACACAAAATAGACTGGACCAAAGAAAAAAGACCCCTTGATATATAATAATCAAAACACCTAACATACAGAATAAAGAAAGAATATTAAGAGCAGTAAAGACAAAAAGGACAGGTAACACATAAAAACAGACCTATCAAAATTACACCTGAATTCTCCATGGAAATTCTCAAGGCCAGAAGGTCCACGATAGATGTTCTACTAGTACTAAGAGTCCACAGATGCCAGCCCAGACTACTATACCCAGCAAAACTCGCAATCACTATAGATGGAAAAAACAAGATATTTAATGACAAAGCCAGATTCTCAAAATATGTATCAACAAATCCAGCCCTACAGAAAGTTTCAGAAGGGAAATTCCAACCCAAGGAAGTTAACTTTGCTTACAAAAATGTAGGCAACAGATAATCCCACTTCACCAGAAACCAAGGATAAAGCAGGACAAATATATTCACAATCCCACTGCCAAAAGCAAATCTAAAACAAACAACCATTAACAATCAATGGCTCTTACTCTCCCTCAACATTAATGGTCTTAACTCGCCTATAAAAAGACACAGGCTAACAGAATGGATTTAATTATTTTTAATTTTACAAAATGTATTGCCCTAATCATGATGGATTTGACATTAATTGTGCCATAAATTGCATGAATCAATCAAGTGCTTGCATTTAATGAAAAACTATATAGAGGAAAATGTGTCTTTCATTAACGTCTCTTAGATGACTTCATATAGTTGTCATTCATAGAATAAGATATAAGAGCTAATATAGATTGGAGTATTACACCAATGATAAAAGTTATATAGGTAAACAACTTAGTTTGAGAGTTTGATTATTTGACAGAGTATTTAGCCGTTTTGGAGATCAATGGTGGTTCCTCAGGAAGATGGAATTCAATCTACCACAGGACCCAGAAATCCCACTCTTAGGCATATACCCAAATGATTCACATCGATGCAACAAAGACATCTGTTCAACTATGTTCATACCAATAAGAACTTGGAAACCAACTAGATGCCCCTCAACTGAAGAATGGATAAAGATGTGGCACATTTCTCCTAGCTTTCCCTTGTAAAGGAAATAGTATTTCCATTTTCACAATGGAATACTACTTTGCACATAAAAACAATGGAATCTTGAAATTTGCAGGCAAATGGATGGAACTTAAAGAAACCATACTGAATGACATAAGCCAGTTTCAAAAAGAGGAACATGGCATGTACTCACTCATATATGGATTTTGACAAAAAGCAAAGGATCACTAGCCTACAATTCACACCACCAGAGAAACTAGGATACAAGGAGGAATCTAAGATATTCACCCAAGGTCCCTCATAGAAGGGGAAAGGAACAAGATCTCCTGAGCATATTAGGAGTGAGGGGACAGTGAGTGGAGAGGAAGCTAGGGGAAAGAGATGGGGAGGAGAAGAAATCACATGGAGCTAGGAAGATTGAGTCATGGGAGGAATAGAGAAGAAAGAGGGAGAGAGAGAGAGAGACAGAGAGAGAGAGAGAGAGAGAGAGAGAGAGAGAGAGAGAGAGAGAGAGAGAGAGAGAGACCATGAAAAAGGGAGCCATTTTTGGTTTAAAAACAAAACTGACTCTAGAGAAATGTCCAGAGACCTACAAGACTGACCCCAACTAACAATTTCAGCAACAGTGGAAAGGCTACCATAAATGCCCTTCCTTGATAATGAGATGATGACTAACACATCTACCATTATAGAGCCCTCATCTAGTAGCTGATGAGAACAGAAGCAGATACCCACAGCTAAACACTGAGCCAAATTGGAATCCAGATGCAGAGAAGGAGGACAAGACCAGGCTGCAGAAACCCACAGAGACAGCTGACCTGAACAAGGAGGAGCTAATAGACTCCCAAATTGATAGCTGAGAATCCAGCATGGGACTGACTCAGACTCCCTAAACATGCATCTCAGTTAGAAGGCCTCGGGAGTCTAAGGAACCTCTGACAGTGGAGCCAGGATGAATCCCTAGTGCACAAAAAGATTTAGGAGGGATGGAGGGATACTTCCTTAACCTAGAGGAAGGAGGGAGGGCCTAGTCCCTATTCCTAATGATTTCACAGATATTGTTGACTCCTCCTGGAAGGCACCACACTCTCTGTGGAGTGTGGGGGTGAATTTGAGGATGGGGGGTGTATGGGAGGTTAGGAGAGAGGGAGGGTGGGAGAAGGAAATAGGATCAATATATAAAATAAGAAAGAAAACCATTAAAAAGTTAGCCATTGACCTATGAATTTCCAGACAGGTGTGAGGAAAGATAAAAGCATGGAAAGCACAGAATAGAACTGGAAAGTAAGGTTGTGATGTCTGGAAATGCAAGTAGATGAAAAGGCTGCCCATGTCACACTCAGTCATCCTCTGTGAACTTGGAGAAAGAGCCCATCACTCCATCAGCAGAGGTGGGAAGGGTGAAGTGATGCACAGTGCCCACCATGCTTAGGGAGAGACTTCTTCCTCATTGGAAATAAATTCAACAGTATTGCAAACCCTCTGTCATTCAGTGAATTGCAGTGGATCATCTGCTGTTCTTATTTGTTGGTGAATTGAAAAGAAATTTAACAACATATATGAAGTACCATGGTACATCATTTTTTTTCTTACTGGGCCCAAACTCCTGACAAAAAGAGACATGATGATGAAAGGTTCTTTCAAGTTTACTGTCTGTGGGGACATGGTGGGCAAACATGACAGTAGGAGCACTAAGTGAAGTAATGAGTCATGATTGCCTCTGTATACAGGAAATTAGTCAGGGCTGTATAACCACAAGGGCTACCTCCTTCTCCATCCCCAAATGATTCACTTCCTCAAAATAGGAACTGACTCTTCAATTATAAGAGTCTAGGATGTTTCTCTTTCAAATCACCAGAGATGCACTGTGTGGTAAGATTAGTTCCAGGAAAACAAATAGTAACAAAATGTTTATAATGTTCCTATTTCTCAGTCTTCATTCATTCTGTAAAGATGGAACTTTTATGTGTAATTTTCAAAACATTGGTTTCTGTGTATATGTACCATATTACCAAAATTATACTTCCTTATTGAAAGTACTTAGAGACATGCATTTATGCACATGGGCACACACACACATATACACACACAACACACATAACACAGCATACACACAACTTTATTGAACTTTAAAGACAAAAACCACTCTACACATAGCACCTGGTTTTTTTTTGTTGCTTTGTTTGTTTGTTTTTGTTGGGGGATAGTTTTGTCAGAAAGTCTTGAATATTCTGTTTGTTTTGCACTGCTTTATGTTTAGTACAGGTCTACTTAAAGAGTACATGACTAGATAGCTGTCAGTCAGTAGTGCTGATCTCCCAATGCCAACAAAGTTTACAGTTCCACATTCTTAAAGTTCATTCATCATTCTGATTGAAAAACTGAACAGAGTAATACAAAAAAAAGGCAGTTTTAAAAGTTACTTAGTTCAGTCTGTGTTCAGGAACTATAATATTTGCAGGCTGTACAAGTATTCATGTGTAGATAGCAAGAGTAGATAGTGCATCACTGAGGGTTCTATAAGGGGAAAAGACTAACGTATATAAAAACCTGTTGTAACCCAGACAACATCATATCAAAGGAGAATTTTGAATTATGTTAACAAGATATGAGAAGAGATGTTCTTACCTCTAAACACAAAAATATTAAATAAAATCTGAAGTTAAGAAATGAAGTTGCTTTAAATTAATGAGCTAGAAGGAACATAAGGAAAGAAATTGGAAGCCAAAATTAAGGTTCTGGTCCTAAGGGATGAAAGAATACTGCCTAGAATTATCCCAGACTCTGTTCTCCTAATGCTCCTTGCTTGTTACTTGATTCTAGCACGACAAGCACATACAGAGGTACTAAGACAATTCCCAAGCTTAGAAGTAGTAAAATATTAGTTCCAAAATTGACTTAACTCTGCACAAACAAACATACCCACTTAATACTCCTCCCCCCAACAAATAAATAAATATTTTATTAGTAAACATGGGGAAAAATACCAGAAAAAAAATAAGATGCTTACTTTCCTGGTCCTCTTGGCTCTAGCTAGAATCCAAAAAAAAAAAAAAATAACTTCTTCTGTATTATTAATTATACAGTAGGCTTCATAAATATTATGCTAGATATAGAGTATATCGAGCAATGTACAGATGTTGTTCTTTGGCAGAATTATAGAAAAAACAGAAATACATAATATGTAAAATATTAGATTAAATTATAAAAATATTCAATGCATACATTCCTTAAAAATTTGGCTTGAGTGTAAATACTGGCTTTGTTTAATAGAAATGCTTTGAATATATTTTCCCACATTATATAGTTGATTAAAAATATCTTAAGGAAATTTGGAGAGAATACATGTGTTCATATTGCTTGCATGTGTTAGGAACTTTTAACTATAATAAAACTCTAGTTGATTTTATTAGTTTTGGGGATAGTAATGCCTGAGCATCATAACTCTTGAATAATAGAGCAGTTCCCTCTGTTTTTGCATTTTGTGGTGATGATTTATGCATGTCCTTGTGCTAGATAGTGCTAAGCATTGCTCCTTCATTAGTGGCTCCCTCAGAAAGTGATGTTTATATTCAAAAATTCTGCCCTGGGTTGGATCATATTGAGTGAGAAATAATTACAGGGCAAAAGTGGAGAGCCCCTTGCTTAAAATGTATTAGAAATTGCCCTCTTGATGTGCCTCCCTGCATCCACAGTGTGATCCTGTCTTATTATCCCTGGGGATCTTCTGGTCTCTCTGCATATTTGCAGATAATATTTTTAACACTGAAAAATATTTATTTTTAACTAGATAGCTATTTTGAGTTGGAGTGTGCAAGTAAAATATTTTCTACCAAAATTATTTACCTTGTCAGGGTCATCCAAGTCTTACTTGTTAATCTGTGGAAGTAACTTGGGGGCACAGATGCTTTGAGATATAGCTGGTGATTGCAGTTAATTTTTAGATTCTCACCAATGTCAACATTATTGCCTGATAGTTCAGTCTCCTTTATTTGATTCTTTGGAAATTTCACATCATGTACCCCAATCCTTTGTATCTCCCAGCCTCTCCCTCTCTGCTCCTCACCCTTGTAGTGTCCCTCCCCAAAGGAAAGCTAAAAACAAGAAAAAGTAGATAAAATTAATAATAATTTTTAAGAAAAGGAAAAACACTCCATGCCTCGGTTTTTCCCACCTCTCTATCACCTCTATCATGCAGCATACCCTTTTTTTTTCAATGTATCATTCAATATATCCTTTTGTCCAAACAACATTCCTTGCAAATGTCTTCAATGAGTTAACTAGAAAACTAGTAAAACTTTGCTGTTGCAATTAGTACATTTGAGATAACAAGTTATCTCTTAAGAATGAACTATGAGGGCCTCTAGTTTTGAAGGTGTACCAAATCCAGAGGCATCAACAGTTCATTCCTAAAAGACACTTTGCTACCTTCAATATACTAATTGAAACAGCAGAATTTCACAAGTTCTCTAGTTAACTCATTGATGGCAGGATTCTAGATTGAATTAAACACAATCCAATTTACATATATGAAATTTAATTGTACATAATAGTATAGTTCTCTTTGCTTTACTTGTTTAGCTTATAACATTTTTTAAAGTTCTTATTTGTACTCTAATAAAATTTAGAGGTGCAAGTGGCTGCTTTTCCTACCTCCTTGATCTCTTTACTAGTTAACATTTTGTAACTATTTTCCGTTTAATGTTTTTGCACCAAACTGAGAACCTCAAAGAAATCTGATTTAAAATGGAAGGCAAATAATTTTGCTTAATTTATTTTTGGAAAAAGAATAATGTTCACTCCAAGTGGCTCATGAACACAGGAGATATTTGAACTATTAGTGGTGAACTATTGTGTTTGTCTTTTTATGTCTAAAAAGGATGCTTATGTGTAAAAGTTCAGGTTAGAATTAATTAAATTTGCGAAAATAAGTACTATTAAAAGCAAAAATTCAAGGTCATCACGCAACATAAACACACTTAAAACATTATAATACAATGAATGACAATGAGGCCAGTAGAGTATCAAGTCATAGGGAGTGAAAATGGTACATTGATGAGTCAGAGGGATTGTATCATAATTATAGAGTTCAAATGGGAAAGGTAAAGTTCTTGACCTCAGTAACACTCATGACTATGCAGTGTTGTTAATGTGTTTATGGCTGGTGAACTTTACACATAAAAATTAGTAAAACTGGATGCACATACTTACACACATACATATTTCCAGAGAAGTAAAAGTGAACATTTCAAATATATAATACAAGCTATTTAAAATAATTTACACTACATTTTTCTATAATAACAAAGTAAACTGAATATTTATGTTTTTCAATACAATTTTGCTCAATAAATAAACAGTGTCTTTGCAAAGTGTAAATCCTTGTTTTGTTTGTTATTATTTTCTTATACAACACAAAGTAAGTAGCTCACTGAAAATATAGATTACATGGTTGAGTTAGACACATGCACGTGCATATTATATGTGACATGTTAAATGAATACACAAGCATACATATTAATTGTAATATGATACATAGGTACAGATACAATTACATTCAAATTAAATATGGCATTGTAGATGCAAACACATACATATCCATAGGTATTAATCATGACATAAAGTAGTAAAAGGATATATGGCCTTGTTATATTTATCTTTCAAAAAAGAATACTGTGCCTAAACACCTGAAAAAGCAAATTGGACTTTACACATCAACAAAAATATTAGTCTTAGAAATTTCACACTTCCTAAGAAACTGTAATTTCTAGGGATAAAGAAACGAAAAGAAATATGAAGCTAAGTTTGTACTATCAAATAAGCGGTCTTATGTTTTATTAGCAATATAAGAGACTTTCCATTAAACATACTCATTGCCGTCTTTGCCACCTCTATCTGCCCTTTAACCCACGTTGTTGCCCACACCTGTCTGCTTCACACAGAATCGCTTGCACTTTTCTGAGCCACACTCTTAGACTTTTAACACTGTCCGTTTCCTCCACATGGCACAAATTTGCTGCCCCCTAAGTAATTTAGACAGAGAACATTCTGTCTCAAAGCTCTATTAGGTTTTGCCCTGCCTTTTATTCAGTAAACAAGGACATAAAGAATTCAATAACACTAACCAAACGGAGTGTTCATACTTGAAAAAGCCATTGTGTATTGCGTTTGGGAAATTTTCATTGAACAACTTGGAAAATTTGTTGTTACAGAAATATTTTCCAGTGTGAGTTAATTTCAAGGTGCTTGTGGCTCTAGGTAGACACTGTGCTTATTACTGACCCTAAATTACTGAAAAAGTTTATAAGCTTTAGGAGTACTATCCATTATTTTAACACACACAACAAAAGTAGGAGGCAGCCAATACTTTTAGGTGATGCTTGGTAAACAGTGGAGAGTCCCATCTGATGTGATCACAGACTCACAGGTAAGAACATCCTACAATAATTCTGTGTCATGGAAAAAGTTTGGAAATAACAACAGAAGCACAAACAAAAATAAATCCCTTTAATGAGTTACCAACCCTACAAGAAGCTATTCTGACATCGGATTGACTCAGGATTTCTTTCACAGAGTAGTTAGAAGAGATGAATAGCATTATAGAAAATGGGCCAGATGGCATATTTGAAGCCCAGTGGAATAAGCCAGATGGAATGCTTCTATTTTTTTCCATTGATATATGAATAGAAAATAGGTAGGAGTACGGTCCTGAAGTCTTTTAGTTCTAGTGATTTTCCAAAGGTTTCCTGCTGCTTCTGTGCTTAGTGTATGGGCTTGATATAGATGTATTTAGACTAAAATACTAAAAGTGACTTAGAAAGTAGCTAAAGATGGGGAAATGTGTGAAATGGAGGTGTCTCTCATTTTAATAGATTCCCAATTCAGAAAAACTGATATGGCACATACTAGTTTTAAAAAAAGAAATAAATAAAAAAAAGAAACCAAAATGTTAAAATAATGTACTAAATAGGATGGATTTCCAATCATAACATAATGTAGGATTCTCTTTGTAAGCCTGAAAAAGTGTGTATTTTTGTTTTTTTCATTTTTTGTTTGTTTGTTTCATTTGATAGGTCATGGAAACATAAATTTGTAACAGGAAAAATAAAAGACCCAGAAACTGATAATTGGTGTTGTTCAAGCTTCAATCTGAAGATCAGAGAAGCAAAGCAGGTGGCCACTTGTTCTTATTCTATCTCAGACTGAAAGGTGACCGTGGCTCTACCAAACCTCAGACTCCTGCTGCCTCTCCTCAGCATGGCTGGAGACTCCTGAGACTTCAATGTCTTCCTATTTTCAATGTGGATGAGGAATGAAGGCCAGCTCCGAAACCCTGTTCCTCTCTTAAATACCTCTCTAATGCTGGAATTAAAGGTGTGTGATCCCAGGTGCTGGAATCAAAAGCATGAGCTCTGTTAACCTTCAGTCTTGTGTAAGCCTTGATGGCCTTTAACTAACAGAGATCTATCTACCTCTTAATCCTGAGTCCTAGGATTAAAGGTATGTACCACCACTGCCCGATCTCTATAGCTTGAGGCTGACTTTTCTCTCTGCATCCTCAGGTAAGCTTTAATAAAACATAACTAATATATCCCCACAGAAGTCAAGTCAGAAATGGGGCATTTTCTGAAATGGAGAAAGTAAAATTGGGAAGGAAGGATTTGACCCATAATTTTGACTTTTTCACTGGAATAACTGCACATTCAGGGAACTTTATATTTATATTCATACATGTGAACAGATGGTGTGGGCTGGGTAAGAGTTGGGTAGTAAATTTTTAATGGGGGCAATAGAAATTTGAGGCATATAAAATCATTTTGAGTTTCTTTTTCTCAGAAAAAAATAAATCAACATAAACAATGTCCAACTATTCTGTCTGTGTCTTAGTTAGGGTTTCATTGCTGTGAAAAGATATTATGACCAAGACAAATCTTACAAAGAAAAATATTTAATTTTGGTGGTGACTCACAGTTTTGGAAATTTAGTTCATTGTCATCATGGGAAACATGGTGTCCAAGAGTATTGCATGATGCAGTCAAGCATGGTGCTGGAGAGATAGCTGAAATATCTACATCATTCAGGTAATAGGAAGTGATCTGAGACACTGAGTGTGGCTTGAGCATATATGAGACCTCCAAGCTCATACCAAAAAGTGACACCATTCCTCAAACAAAGCCACACCTATTCCAACAAAGCTGAAACTCCAAATAGTGCTACTCCCTTTGGGAGCCATTTTCTTTCAAACCACCATAGTCTACTACAACTAATGTTCATAGCCCAGTGTCTAGCAGAACTGTGATTTCTTTTAGTTCTGAGGCCAAGTATTAGCAATAAGTGTGCTAATCAGCTTTTTCTAGTTCTTGACCTGGTCTTTTTCCTGGTGCTGTCATTTCATAACTAGAATTGTACATACATAAAAAAGAGACTACACTGTAACATCTTCTTTTAATAATGGCACTATCTCATGACAGGAGTTCCACTCTCATGATCTCACCAAATCTATTACCTCGTCAAGGGCCTCACCTCCATGACAACACTGGGTATTAGGGCCTCAATGCATTTGGAACACAGCAAAGGGTTAGAACATGCTTAAATATAAGTAAAGCAGAAGTTCCCTCAACTATTGCTATAAAGCATGAACTGGTAGCCTCTGTTTACAATTTATTCGTTTTTAATTATCATTTAAATGCTGATTATAAGACATCAAATTGATTTTATATCTTGTTAAGGGTTCAGAAACACAAAAGCACTGCCATAGAGTTTGATAAATTCAAATAATTGCACAGAAATATTCATCATAATCCTAACACCCTCTTCTTTTTAGCATAACTGACTACTGAATAGCCAGTAGCTACCAATGAAAACCATTCTCCCTCAGTGAAATTCATAATAGTTAGATGTCAAATATACAGTTATAGTTTTTTTTTTTTTTTTGCTTCTTCTCCTAAGACAAACTTTTCTTTAAATAATAGTGCATACTATTAAACAGACAAATTATGGCTTGCATCGATCTGGATCTCACAGAATCCTTTGCTTTAAAAAGTGAAGTTTCCTTGAATTAAAACTACAGTGTGTGATATTCTGCAGGGAGACAGTAGTCTTCCTGTCACTTCCCATCTATTGTTTTGCTAAAGTCCTACACTAAGAGAACATTAAAGAAAGGGAACTCCACAGTAAGAACTGCATGGGATAACTCTACTTTGGCAAACCTTGAGCATTGCTGTCCCAGATGACTATGCCTTAGTAAACTTCCAACTACATTGTAATGTTAAAGTAATGCCCATTATCTTAGTGACAACTGTACAATTATAAGTTTCCCACATGATATAATATATTTTCTTGGGTTTTCTCAGGTTTCTTTTGATATCATGGTACTTTTCATTATTTTTAAAGTATTTGCAAAATGTTCCTGACAGAGAGAGAGAGAGAGAGAGAGAATGTGTGTGTGGGGGGGTGTGGGTGTGTGTGTGTGTGTGTGTGAATCTTGATGCTGTGTGCATGTGTGACAGAAACTCTTGAACACACTTTGATTGAGCAGTTACAGGTAACCAAAATAAAAAATAACTTATGGCATAGACCCTAAAAAATTAAAGAGTCTAAAGTAATGTAATTGTCCAATAAAATGACTAACTGTGGTCATTTTATGACCTCTGCTTACTATTTATACCCAATTTCCTTGTACTGAGAAATGGATGGTGCATATCATTAAAGATGTGATAAATGTCCTTTGTTATAAATTTTATTAGATCACAACACTAAACTTTATTCATGATTATATGGTTTCACACTTCACTGCTCATTTAAAACCTGTTCAAAATTTTATACTAGTTGCAAACTGTTCTACACATTGGATTTAAGGGTCTACCTGATACCAAATGTAAGTCTAAGTGCCAACAAATTCTGGGCATGTCTCATCCAAAATCTAAGAGTGTGACCTATGGGAAATTCAGTTAACATTCTCAGCTCTCAAATTTTCTAAATCAACATGAGGTAAGTAGGATACACAAATCTAAAAGAAGAGACAAAGAAATAGTGAACAAGTTTTATGAATTCTTTCATTGCCAACACATTTCAAAGTATGAAATGAGGTTAGTAAGATAACAGAATGGGTTTTAAAACAAACTAAATATACGCTAAGTAATTTAACTGAAAAATGTTTCTTTGATTTGACACAATTTAATTCCCACAAAATCAAGTTCAAGTTTTATATAATCAAAATAAACAGAATCTGTGAACTCTTTAGCAGGTTTTATTCATGTTTTGTGTAGATTCATTTTGTATCATCTTTTAAAGAATGTTTATAAGCTTATGTTGTAGATCATTCAGAATATCAAGTTTTTTTGAATTTTCAAATAGTGTATCATTCCCATTTACCTCAAATCTATAGCTTTTTTCATTGATCAAAGACATGTAACTGAAGTATTAACTATACAGGAAAATAATTATGGTAAGTCTTGCTAGCATTTAAAACATTATGTAGGTAAAGAAATATATGACACTTTAATGGTCAAGAATAAATAGAATGTAGAGTTTCTTAAAAAAATGATCTTGTCACTCAGGAAACAGAGGTGGGAAGATCGCCAGCTCGGGGCTACAAAAAGAAACCCTTTGAAAAACAATTATCTTGAATCAATTGGAATCATAGTAGAACACTTCATCCTTCAAGTGTTTTAGATGTAAATATAGGAAACTAGTAAACACCTTGTATTACATTCTCTAAAGAGGGGAAAGTGTTACACTATTCTTCTTAAATGTCATTAACATAAACTATTTAATTTACTTAGGGTCAAAACTGAATTACCATCTCTACATTCATACCTCAGAGCTCACAAAATGCTTGGCAATAATGTTAAACAAGGTTAATTTGTGCTTATTTGGTGATACTATTAAAATAATTGATAGTCAAAGATTTAGATCATCTTATTTTTCAAAATATTTTTCCTGGAAATACATCATATTTTTTCATTAGATTAGTTTTGCTAAATCAAAATTATATTAACAAATTATATTCAGCTATTTATAAATATTTCAATGAAAAGAGTTTTCATTCTGCTATTTTCATTGTTTAACTTCCCTCTTTTTTTAATCTATCATTACTATTTGTGGGTATGAGACTGCTACAAGATCAACACAGTCAACACACAAGGGTGAAGAAAGAAGACACTCAGCTGAAAAGGTATTGGCAGTTGATGGCCAGTTCTGACAAAAAAAGATGGTGTGTAATGATATGTTTTCCATGCTTCATTGGATGACTCCCAGCACCCAGGAACACAGAGCTAGCACTGATTGGGTGGAGTAATTTAAGTAAGTTTTGTTTTTATGTATAATTTTTTGAAATTTGAGGGAAAGCTGTGAGGACATGTGAAAGGGTTGGTTGGGGAGGTAGAGAGAAATAGATAACCTTCTAAAGACATGGTACTTATTTAGGTTATCATTAAACAATAGATTTTTAATAAGAAATACATACTTAATGAAACTTTTAGCAAAGCCTTTTTCTTAAAGTGCTTTATAGAATCTTTAACACTTGAATGTTATGATTTTAATAACTCTTTAGCACACTACTCATCATTTAGTTGCTCAGACAACTTCAGTTTCTTGTGAACCCTGTAGTGTGTTTCTGAAGAGGAATATATCAGAATGCTGCAGAGTTTAAAGATTCTGAAAACTGACACATTCTCTTTGATAGAGTGTATCATTAACCTACACATTCCTTAGCAAGGTTTATCACTAAGCTAAGCTATAAATGGAAAACCTGGAGAAAGGAGTACTTCTTAATAATTTGTCCATTATGTTGAATCATATACTCTACATTCACTGAAAATATGTAAAATTTCCCATAATAATAAAAGACTATTGACTGCTTACAATAAACAACAGATACTCAAATACATATTGTATGTTTGATTTTCATAATATTAAAAATTCTACTGAATCATTGTTATTTTCTAGATTTGGTAAATCTATTTTATGTACTTGATAACCAACAAGTCTATTTTAACAAGTGGTCCATGTACATTAAATACTGACCATGATACTAGACTTTTTAAGCAGATAAAAATAAATTACCAAGCAAGTATCTTCTACAGGAAGTATTTAATTTTCTAAGAAGGCAAAGCATAAGTATATTAAAACCATAGCATCCAAATCCATTTATATAAAATATAAATTTCTTCAAGGAAGAAAGATGAGGAATCAAAGATTCAAAAATGGTTGGAGTTGATTTACATGAGGCTATACTAATAAACCTTTATTGAATGGTTATGCTATTGGGATTAGAGGTTGCTGTCTATCAGAAATCATCATGGCTTAAAGTATTTTTTATAAATATAATTGTTATAGATCTCTGCTTCCTGAACAGTTCACAGAAATAATTTTATGTTGGGAATTATACTACCACAGTCTGAACGTTATCAAAAATACATGAGGAGCTTTATTCTGAGTGGCATGGCAGATCAGAACATATTAGTGGCTTTCAGAGTGATTTAAGATTAGGAAGGATATTGTAAAACAAGAAGCTATGAAAGTAGTCATTAGTCAAACAGCTATAGTATGATGGAAATCAGATAGCAGGATGCACTGGACATTTTAACTACATTTATAAATGGAAACCAAAATATTGATAGAGAAAATACTTGAATAAATCAATGTGGAAGAGTATTTTCTAACACCGTAAGTAGTTTTCTCTGAAGACATGTTGCAGGAAATTGTATTTGCCACATATTTCAATTTGTTTTATCTAATAATAGGAATCACTCTGATATACATGTTTAACTTCTTTTTTTTTTTTTTTGAGACTGCCAAATTCAGTCTGAGAAGCTCAACAACTCATTTAAGAGCACCATACTTATAAAATGAGATCTTCATACTTGTAAGGCACATAAAATACTTCAGCCAAACACTAGGATCATTGAGATTAATAAAATGCAAACTAGAGTACTTCTAAGAATCTTGGACTTCAACTGTCAAGATATCCTCAAGTTGTCTGATATGTAAATATTTACTTGAGAATCACAGTTTTAGTTGTATAAAAAAGAAAATATTCAGGACAAAATCAAATAAGATACGATTAAATGACAGTGTATTATATGACGAATGTTTCATTAAATTACCATTGAGATAAAACATACTCTCACCACTTCCTGTCTGCACTTGTCATGTAAATCTATAAAGGATAATTTTCTGCTTTCAGGTTATTCACAAAATAGTTATAGTCACTTTCTCTACTTATCAACAATGCCAAATGTCTAAAGGACAAATCCTAACACATATCTTGATTTTTGGTGAGACTACTTTCTCTTGGGAATACACATGACTCTGTAGGTACCTCTACCCTCAACCAACACAGTGCCAGGAAATATCCTCAGCTAAACAGCTTATAATGCCTTTAAGTGTAAAACTGACTTACTACTTAGGCAACATATAGACCAGAATTGGAATGCTATAAAGAAGGTGGTCCCTGCACAAATTGTCCAGGCAAATTTGTGAAGTAGTACATAGTTTTATCAATAGCTATCTACAAATTCTGTCTTATAGAAGGCACTAGAAGGAAAACTTCAATTTGAAGGGGTTGACAATACTCAAGAAAACACAATAAATAAATAATATCAAACTAGCAAATCAAGAAAACTAAATAGACACACACACACACACACACACACACACACACACACACACCACTACAACATGATAGCAAGAATAAACAAACACTTTTCACTGATAACTCTCAATATCACTGGTATCAATTAAACAATATAATAACATAAATTAACAGAATGTATTTGAAAATAGAATATACCTTGAAGCAACCAAGAAACACACCTGTGCTACTGGAGTTATGTTCAGGAAGCAGACTCCTATACCAATTTGTTCAAGGGTACCTCCTACTTTCTCTTCTAACAGGTTCAGTGTGGCTGGATTTATGATGAGGTCTTTGATCCATTTGGACTTGTGTTTTGTGTGTGGTGATAGACATGGGTCTATATGCAGTCTTCTACACACCATCATCCATTTATGCAAGCACCATTTGATGAAGATGCTTTCCTCCCCTTACTGTATTTTTTAGCAGTTTTGTCGAAAATCAGATGTTCATAGGTGTGTGGAATAATATCTGCATTTTCAATTCAATTCCATTGGTCTACCTGTCTGTTTTTGTGCTAATACCAGGCTGTTTTCAGAACTATAGCTCTATAATAGAGCTTAAAGTCAAGGACGGTGATGCCTCCTGAAGGTCTTTTATTGTACAGGGTTGTTTTGGCTATCCTGGATCATTTCTTTTTCCATACAAAGGTGATGATTATCCTTTCTATGTCTGTAAAGAATTGTGCTGGGATTTTAATGGGGATTGCATTGAATCTGTAGATTGCTTTTGGCAAGATTGCCATTTTTACTATATTTGTCCTTCCAATCTAAGAGCATGGGAGATCTTTCCATTTTCTGGTATCTTGTTTAATTTCTTTCTTTAAAAACACAAAGTTCTTATTGTATTGGTCTTTCACATGTTTGGTAAGCATTACCCCAAGATATTCTATGTTGTTTGTAGTTATTGTAAAGAGTGATCTTTCTCTGATTTCTTTCTCAGTCTCATTGTCATATGAATAAAGTAGGGCTACTGATTTTTTTGATTTTTCTTGTGTCCTGCTAGTTTGCTGAAGGTGTTTGTCAGCAGAAAGAGTTGCCTGGTAGAGTTTATTGGGTCACTTCCTCAAACTTAGAAGATTCTATAAGGCAAAGGACACAGTTGATGAGACCAAATGGCAGCCCACAGACTGGGAAAAAATTTTTACCAATCCTACATATGACAAAGGGCTGATCTCCAAAATATATGAAGAAACTAGTCAGAAAAACACCAAATAACCCTATTAAAAATGGGGTACAGAATTGAAGAAAGAATTCTCAATAGAGGAAATCAAAGAGGCTGAAAGACACTTAAGAAAGTGTTCAACATCCTTAGCTATCAGGGAAATGCAAATCAAAACAACTTTGAGATACCATCTTACTCCTGCCAGAAAGGCTAATTTAAGAAACACCAATGACAACTTATGCTGGAGAGAATGTGGAGAAAGAGGAACACTCCTTCACTGCTGGTGGGAGTGCAAACTCATACAGCCATTTTGGAGATCAGTATGGCGGTTCCTCAGGAAAATGGGAATTAGCTTACCACAGGACCCAGCAATTCCTCTCTTAGGTATATAGCCAAATGACCCACATCCATGCAATAAGACACGTGCTCAACTATGTTCATAGCAGCAGTATTTGTAATAGCAAGAACCTGGAAGAAACCTAGATGCCCCTTAATTGAAGAATGGATAAAGAAGATGGGGCAGATCTACTCAATGGAATACTACTCTGCAGAAAAAAATAAGGGAATCTTGAAATTCACAGGCAAGTGGATGGAACTTGAAGAAACCATCCTAAATGAGGTAACCCAGTTACAAAAAAAGAGGACCACAGTATGTACTTGCTCATACATGGATTTTAGACAGAGAACAAAGGATCACTAGCCTATAATACACACTCCAGACGAACTGGAATACAAGGTGTATTCTAAGAAATTCATATATGGTCCCTTTCAATAGGGGGAAGGAAAAAATCACCCAGAGCACATGGGAATGAGGGGGGGCAGTGAATGGAGAGAGAACTAGGGAGGGGACATAAAAGAGGGAACCATTATTGGTTTGAAGAGAAAATTGAACCTAAAGAAAGGTGTAGAGAACTACAAGACTGACTCCAACTAACAATTTGAGCAACCGTAAAAAAGCTACCATAAATGCCCTTCCCTGATAGTGAGATATCATCAACTCAATTATCCACCATCATGGAGCCCTCATCTAGTACCTGTTGGAATCTGTAACAAACACCCATATCTAAACAATGAGTTGAACTAGAATCCAGATGCAGAGAGAGAGGACAAAAGCGGGTTGCAGAAACACAAAGACAGGTGACTTGAACAAGGAGGAGTTAATGGGCGCCCCAGACTGATAGTTGGCAACCCAGCATGGGACTTACTCAGACCCCCTGAACATGGGTCTCAGCTAGAAGGACTGAGCAGTCTGGGGGACCTCAAACAATAGAAACAGGATGTATTCCTGGTGCACAAAAGAACCTTGTGGACACATCCCCATGGAGGAATACCCCCTTAACCTAGACAGGAGAGAAGTCCTAGTCCCTACTTCAAATGACTTGACAGATTTATATGAACCAATCTGGATAGCATAGCCCTACAAGAGGAATGGAGGTGGGGGGATGGGAGGAGAGGTTGGCCAGGATGCATGTCTCAGGGGAAAGACACTAAAAAGGAGAGAGGGAGGGTTGGAGGAAGGAATGGAGAGGAAACTGGAATCCACATGTACAATTTTTACATTATATTATTAATTTAAAAAGAAGGAAAAATGCTGCTGTATTAATTCAATATATATATATACATACATACATACATACATACATACATACATACATACATATAGAATGCTTTGAGTTCAAAATTTAAGCCTAAGGACAAGTTACTGGGGAAAAGGATTTTTAATTTTGTTTCCACAGAAAATGAAAAGCTGTGGATTCCTTTCAGACTAATGTGGTTTGATCGAGCAAGACCCCCTGAAGCAACATCAATGGGAAAATGCAGCCTTGCAGACCACTACAGACAGGATTTCTGAGTCTCCTTAGGATTCAGCCATGAATGCACCCCATACCAGCAGGAAGCAGTTTGGAAAGAACGATGCCCAAATTCCCAAATATTGTTTATAAATGTTTGTTTTCATTTTTTAACAAAGTGCATGTATAATTATGTCCAGCATAAAATAAATAAATGTTTGAAAAAAAGAAAAAAAATAGAATCAAGTTAGTGTGGACATTATAATATCTGAAAGAAAACAGACTTCTAACAAAAATTAAGCAGAAGAGGAAAGAAGTGACACTCCATACATGAGGACAAACAAGTTTATAAAAAGAGCAACACTGCAGTTTGAGTCAGATATACAGCTTCACATATAAATAGTGAGATACTTCAATACTCCACTCTCACCAATAGACAGGTTATCTAGATGGAAACTAAACAGAGAAGGGCTGGAGCTAACTGATGTCATAAACCCTAAAATGGACCTAACAGATACTTACAAAAATTTCACCAAAAACAAAGGAATATATATCTCAGCACATCATGGAACTTTTTCAAAAACTGACTACATACTCAGACACAAACATGTCTCAACAGATACAAGAAAATTGAAATAATGCCCTGAATCCTATCTGATAATTGCTGATTAAAGCTGAATATCAATAACAACAGAAAGCTTATGAACCCACAAGAGCTGAAGAAGTCATAACTGAATGAAAAATGGGTCAAGGAAAAAAATTAATAAAGAAAGAATTTAAAGATTTTCTTGAATTGAATGAAAATGATTACACTATATATCCAAACTTATAGTGCATAATGAAAGCCATTTTAAGAGGCAAGTTCATAACACTGAGTATTTATCTAAAAAAAAACTTGGGAGAGATTTCATGTTAGCAATTTAAGAGCACACCTGAATAATCTAAAACTAAAAAAAGATATTTTAGTCAAAAAGAGTAGATGGTAAGAACAACCAAAATCAGGGATGAAATTAATAAAATAAAAACAAATACACAAAAGAAAAAACAATATGAAGAATCAATAAAACAAAGAGTTGATTATTTGAGAAGAATCAGTAAAGAAATATTTATCTTCAAATTACCTAAAAGGGAAAGAAGACTAAAATGAACAAAATTAGAGAAGAAAAGGCAAACAAACATAACAAGACAATGGAGAAATTCAGAGAATCAAGAGACCAGACTTTAAGACCTTATAATCCACTCCAGAAAAATAATAAATTCCAAAAGAAATTTATAATTTTCTTGATACATACCTACTATGAAAATTAAATAAAGATTATATAAACAATTTAAACAACCCTATATTCCCTAGTGAAATAAAGGCAGTAATTGAGAGTCTACAATCAAACAAACAAGCCCAGGGCTAGATGGATTTGGGGCAGAAGTCTACTAAATTTTCAATGAAGAGCTATAGCCAATGATTCTCAAATAGCTCCACAAAATAGAAACAGAAGGCATTACCTCCCCTTTTTTAAATGAAGCCATAGTTACCTTAATACTTAAAGCATAAAAATATCAAAGAATTACAGAACAATGTCCATGTTGAGCATAGATGCAAAAATTCTTTATAAATTCATTGAAAACAGAATCTAACAACACATCAAAATGAACATTTCCAATAATGAAGTAGACTTCATCTACAAAGGCAGGGGTATTCAACAAATATAAATAGATAAACTAAATCCATCTTTAAAACAAAGTGAAAGACAAAAATTACACGAACACCTTATTAGATGCAGAAAAATGCCCTTATTAGATGCCCAGGCTTCCCAAATGAAACCCACATTCAGGGGGCCTGGTTTAGTCCTATGAAGATTCCCCAGCTGTCAGACTGGGGTCTGTGAGCTCCCACCTGTTCAGATCAGCTATTTCTGTGGTTTTGCCTAGCACCCTTTGCTTATCACTCCTCCCTTTCTATGACTGAATTACAGGAGTTCTGCTCAGTGGTTAGCTGTGGGCGTCTGTTTCTGTTTCCACGAGCTACTGGGTGAAGGCTCCAGGATGGCATTAAGGTAAGCATCAATCTCATTATGGGGAAAGGCATATAAGGTAGCCTCTCCACTATTGCTTAGATTCTTAGTTGGAATTATTCTTGTGAATCCCTTAATATTTCCCTATTGTCAAATTTTTCCTTAAACCATAATGACCTCTTTTCTTGTTCATCTTCTATTCTTCCCTCTGTTTTAATCTTCCTGATCTCTCATGTTCTCCTCTGCTCTTACCTTCCCCTCTCCTCTTTCTCCTCTCCCCCACCCACCATTCTCACCCATGCCAATGCACAGAATTCCTCTTGAGATTCAACTCTCCATTGGTGGGAAGATCTCCTCCTTCCTAAGTGCTTAGATAATCTTGACAGTTAATTTCCAGTACTTGAAGCCAATTTTGAGGCAAGCTTTATTAAATACTGGCAAGAATGATGGACACTGGCCAGGTCCATTTGCAAGATTCCCAGAGATTGACTGTGAATTATGTTAGTCAGGTGCTTATAAAGGTAAGATATTCATTAAATCTGCAAAAGCTGCTTCATTAAGAATAAAATAAAACTGAAGGCAAGAAAATTATTTGGAAGAAGTTACAATGTCATAGCAGCATAGGTGAACAATTACAGTAACACAAGTGGTGAAGAGATGTCCTGTGATCCTGAACTCAAGAGTTATTTGATGGAAGAAGTCAAGAATAATGACCAAATATTTGGTCTACATTGTGCTGGATAAGGCAAACATATAGTAAGACAAGAAAACCTCAGGAGTGAGTAAATTCTAGAAGGGAATTTGTGTTTTAATTAACTAATAAATAATGAGGTCATCCTATGTATACATGTCTGGCCTCAAATTCTCGTGTATGCACTATCCTCCTATCTATGTGTGCACAGGAGCCGAGACTATAGGAATATACAAGCTAACCATCTAGAACAACTTAATTTTGGAACAATTCATATCTCAATTATCATATAGAGAGTTTAGTATTTGAGTGGCATTTATGTTGTAGGGTGGCATATAAAATTGAGAGTTTGTTTTGGACAAAAGATTTAAGCAATCTATAATTTGATAAAATATAAACTAAATGTACATATGAAATGTAATGCTTTACAAATTGATTCATAATCTCTCCAATGTTAGAGATAAGGTTATGAATCTTATAACTTTTAGACTACCAGCAAAAGACTCAAAAGGAAGGTCTCAAACTTAATTGAATAAAGTATTTCATGGGAGAATAGCTATTAAAATAAAAGGATTAAATAGGTTTCTGAGAAAAATTACTATTGAATATGACAATATAAATAGGTTTGAAGAATTGTACAAGAATGATTTCAATGAACTAATGGGATCCAAATGGATTCACAATAAAATGTGATATCAGAAGGTTCAAATATTGAGTGGAGGTTTTGCTGTAAATAGGTAGACCTGAGAAAATTCATTAACTTATGTAAAGAACAAAGATTGATTTGTGTATGGGTTTTGGTCATAAATCAGTAATAACATGACTGTCAACATATAAAACAGTAAAATTCATGCCAATGTACTATTGAGGAAATTTAAAACAAATATATCAAATTTGTGATATGAAAACTGAAATGATAGTTTACATTATAATGAATTAAGAAGCAGGAGGAAAACTGAAGCAAATGCAAGTGCAAAATTTTGAAACTGATGTCTTTAAGTGAACAGTGAGGTTTATGCCATGGGAGCAGAGTCATGATCTTAGATAGCTTGGTCAGTGTACAGGAAGCATGAAGATACAGGATTGTACATTAACAGAAATTTCTATTCTCAATAGTTTCTTTTCTTCAGTGATACACAAGAACACACAAGAAGAAAAGTATTCTTAAAGCTTGTTTTTTTGCTTGTTTGTTTTTTTCAGTAGCATTAACAGAAAATACAAGGACCTCATATAAGCATTAAGAACTAAAAAGAGATTGTACACATTTACTGTAGAAGAGCAAAATGAGAAAGATCATAACAGCTTACATAAATGAACCAGGCTGGTAGAATTATGTTGAAGTCCTTACAGTTACCAATGTTCCTATGCATCTAAAGATATGTTACTGTTATTTTCCACATTTGATCATTGTTGGAAATCATTGTGGAGTAGGTCGAGCTTTGATTTTAACATGACAAAAAGTTTAACAAGAAACATGAGATAGAGCAAGAGAAAAAACAATGAGGGTTCTTTAAGGACATTGCTATAAGAATAGAAAAAAAAGTCTATACATTCAATCTGAGGATTCCTACGTCTATTTGGTCTGAGGATGCAGTAGAGATAAGAACTAGTGACTGTCTGTTTTGCTCTTTTGATCTTACAGCATTAACCCCTATACCTAACTTGGGGTTTTTATTATTAAAACCAATTAGAATTAATGGTACAGAAAACCATGATGGTTTGAACAAGAGTAGCCACCACATGCTCCTTATATTTGAATGCTTTGCCCCACTTAGCCGAGCAGTTTGGGGAAAACTGGGAGGTGTGGCATTGGAGGAAGTGTGTCACTGAGACTGAGCTTTAAATTACAAAAGCCCATGCCATTCCATGTTAGTTCTCTGTGCCTGATGCTTGTGGATCAAGATGGAAGCCCTCATCAACTGCTGTGGCACCGTGCCTGCCTTCGTGTCACCATGCTTCTGGCAATGATGATTATTGACTCATTCCCCTTGAAACAATGAGATCCTAATTGAACATTTTTTTTAAATACTTTGGTTATGGTATCTTATTGTGGTAAAAGAAAAATAACTAACACTATTGCGATTTAATAAGGATCAGGATAAACAATTAGGCCGAACAGAAGTTTATTAAGGGAGAAATAACTCACAACATAGGCAGATGTATGTGGCGGGTTCCAGCAGATCCTGAGCCTTCCAGTGTCCACCACCAAAAAGGCGGCCCGCCCTCTCCCAACCTTTTCTCCCCGCTCCCATCTGGCCCTGTCTCCGCCCCAATGGGCATGGCCTAAGCCACAGGTGCAGACAAGGTGAATATCTCGCTATATAACACAATCACTATTGGATTTGCTTGTGAGTCTTGGTGGTAGTCTTCACTAGATTGTTGTCTGCATGTAAGCTCTTCTCAATTAATCTAAATACAGAAAGAGGGCAATAGACAAACTGGCTAGAATTTTTGGCAAATGAAAATAAGTAATTTAATATTTATCCTGCCTTCCCTACTATAGTACAATGAAATACCAGGTGAAGGTCATGCTTTTATAAGAAATTCAGGTAATAAGTGAAACCTCAGGTGACAGAATGAAGCTATATTTCCAAGATGCAGACATCAAGGTTGTAGCCAATCAGGTGAGAATTACCATCTGAAAATGATAACACAATATGCATGTTAACCAATAGCCTTGGTCTTGCCAAGGGAATCACATGTGCAACATCTCATTGAATCTAATCAGCACTGTGTGGAGATGCAGAGGATAACGTATTCTGCCTTATAAAACACATACACCATCAGCAGTGCACATATTAAAGAAGTATAATAGATTAAGAAACTATACTTAAAAACTAGGAAAATAAGGAATGAAAACTGACTACATTGATCTAAAATCCATAACACATTTTTTTCATTACACTTCTAAGACAGCATCTGAGGATGAAGGCTTGAATGATAAAAATCTAAAAGAAATGCAGGGGCATTTCTGACAATAAAAGGAAAAATATTGCTATTTTGGAGGCAGAAAAACTGTGACAGGGATAGTGAACATGGGCATTCAGATATGGCATGCACAGGCATATATTTTTAATATTTCAGAATATTTAATGGAGTAGGAGGACAGTGTATATACATATAAATAAATATATATGCATATGTACTATATGCATTATAGAATTATAGAATTTTGAGGCACCAATCATAGACTTTCAGGTTAATTCTATTAAAGGTATCTTTGGTATTGTTTGTAATAGAGTATAGTACTAATTCTGAATAAACATGCAACATATGAAAGTGACTAACTCTAAGGCTTAGTGATATTTAAATGTGCATAATCTGAAGTTTATTTAGAAAGTCACAATACCATATAAGCACAAATAATGTATATATTTTCATGACCAATTTTATAGTTGAGAAAATACAATTATGTTAGTATGAAGTGTTAGAATTTTTATACAGAAAGGCTTAGGAAAATATTTTATTTATAAAAGAAGTGTTTGCCAGAGTATGTTTCCAAGGTATACATTCATTCTATATCTGAAATGAGGACTATATAACTAAAGAATGCTTCCAAGAATAAGATTAGAAAATGTATGAGGTCTAGACATTTTGAGCAACCGTGGTTAAGAGAGTGGAACAACCTAACAGGGAAGACATTTGATTGACAGGCTTGAGGATGACTCAACTTGTGAAGAGAAGAATAACAATACTGCTTCAAGCAAACTTTCTATTTCTGCTTGGCTTATTTGAGAAACTCAGGCAAAATTCAAGACATTGCTTCGACTCTGCACATCACTTCAGTGGGAGCAGAAGGCTATGCTGAGAAAATGAAGCACACTGATTTAATAACTGACAAGAATGTGGGATATGTAGAAAGCACTAGTGATGGCATTGCTTTGCAAATGCCTTGACTTTGATTCTTCATAATGTAAGCACAAAAAATAAGATAATCAATTTTAACATCATAGGAAAAATGATTTCTAGTCACCTTAATATTTCTATGAATTGTGCATGTAAATAATTACCAGAATACATTTGGAGACAAATAGCATTAAAGTGTGCAGAACATTCTATTGTAGAAATTTTGTTGACACATAATTTATAACAGGACAGTATGAATGTAATCAACTTCAGATTATTACAATATCAAATAAATAACTGTGATGTTTGAAGAGATCTTTAGATAATATGAAAAAGAAAAATCTTGAATTAAAAAGGGTGCAAGCAGTGAGAAAGAGAAAGAGGCATAATAGCAAGGATTTCTTTAATAGAATTGCAATTCGGTTTCCCAGAACAGCAGTATTAAAGGTGGTAATGAACTGGAAAGATTCTGGGCCAAAATCAGCCAGGAGGTTATTGCAGTGAACCTGAGTTGTCCAATTCATCCAGGGGAAATGCAAAGATATGCAAGTAGATTACACTCTTGACTCTAGTCCTAATGTGTTTGTATCTAAATGGCAAACAAATTGTTGCTTATCTGTAGCAGTCTTTCCTTTTGCTTCAGAACCTAGGCTTGTGAACTCCGTGGCATCTGCTTCACACTGCCTTCCTCACCTATAAACCAGTTATTTTTCCTTTAATTGAAAATAGTTTCTTTTCTCATACCATATATCCTGATTATAGTTTCCCCTACTCCACTCCTTCCAGTAACTCCCCAAAACCCATCCCCTTAGGATCCAATTCTTTCTGTTTCTTATTAAAAAAGAACAGGCTTCTAAGAATAACAACCAAACATGACAAAATTAAATTCAGTAAGATAAAGCAAAACCTTTTGTAATTAATTTGAACACAAGAAACCAACAGGAGTCCCAAGAGCAGGCACGAGTGTCAGAGGCCCACTCAGTCTCACAGTCAGAAGCCTCATAAAAATACTAAGGCATTGCTATAGTATATACACAGAGGACCTAATGTAGACCATGCCCTTGCTACTTCAGTCCCTGTGAACTCCTAAGCACCTTGCTGAGTTGATTCAGGTGACCAAGTTCTCTTGGTATCCTCCATCCCCTCTTACATTCTGTCCACCTCATCTTCAGCAGGATTCCCTGAACTCTAAGGAGAGGGATTTGATAGAGGCCTCAAGTTTATTTTCTCACTCTCTGCATCTGACTGTGGGTCCCTGAATCTGTTCCCAATGTAGGAAGCCTCTCCGATTAAGGCTGGATAAGGCACTGGTCTATGAGTATAGAAGATTAGTATTAGGAATCACTTTTTTAAATGTCCCCTTCATTCATCTGTGTATTTCTCATTCAACAAGAGTAAACACTGATCTATTTAAATATTATTTCTTCATTGTAGACAGAATATGTGAACTATCTTGGATATTTCTCTAAAGAGTTCTATTATCTTTGATTTCTATGCTGAAGTAAAACCTTTATAAGCTCTCTTTATATTATCTGGGCATTTAACAGCCCCATTTGATTGTAGGTAGAAGTTTAGTTATTCTAATCTTTATAAATTAAAGTATACACATCAAAATAAATACAATATAATTATGTAAAACAGTAGCAAATTAATTACTACATATTTAATGTGTATGTAACATATTCTACAATAAATACATAGTAGCTTATTTTGTGCATGTGAATATATATGCTTGGTTTATATGCATATAGTGTAGCTTTAGATAATAATGAATTGATGCATATTTGATTAATTTGGTAATATCTAATAACATGTTAAATAAGATGGTTAACATTTAGTCTTCAGTTTCATAACATATAAAATTAGTACTTTAGTAACGTCTCTATCATTTTATTTCACCTACCTCTCCTACAACTACAGAATAACCTGGGAAAAATTGAAGTGGTGTCTTCATGCCAACAATAAACTACACATAACCTCTTTTCTGATTGATGGTATCTTCCAAGATTATTCTGTCAAAAATTTAGAATGATTTTCATTCCCCAGTAGCTTACATTTATATTTGAAAATATGTTGCCATCATGGAAACTGTTTGCTTTTTGTCAGTAGCATAATATGATTTTAAGCACGAGAAATAGCAATAAACAAACTTTTATGTACATTGGACTAAAATCCAACTACTAGTATAACGCTAGCCCTGTCTTGGGAACTTGATATTTAGCCAAGTTCAAGACATGACTATTGAAACAAATCTGAGATGTCTGTCCATTAATGAAAATATTTTCAACCCAGAGTCCACCAAATAATTGAATTCTAAGCAAAATTAATTCTCAACAAGTTGTTCCTTCTATTTTTCAGTTCCCAACTTCTTTTCTGAGTCCTTACTACCATTGATACACACAGCTAATAATGAAAAGTCACCAATATATGCATGTTTCACACCCACAAACTCTAAACATTTACAGTATTTGTGTATCTTTTTTCAAAATATGCTAAAAGGCAGATACTTTATAAATACTTATACAAAGTGTTAGCATGATCATATTAATAGCTTCATGCTGCTTTATATAGAATTCTTTCACTTGATTGCTTTTAGTCAATTTTAGTTCAACTACTTATTTAAATATGAGGCAATAAAACCCCACAAATCATGTTTCTAACATAAATGGTGAGAAAATATTTAATAAGTATGCAATGTTGTTGTGACTATATCCTTTTAAAATATTGTTTGATTGATAGATTCCACCTAGAAATCCTCCATCTGATGGCTATTGTGACATAAGAAATGATGTTTTAAAATGCTGACATACCTTTATTAATTTGAAACTGATAAGGTTCTTTGCTGCTACTTTGGTTTCTGAAGCATCTTAGGGAAGAAACATAAGAGTAGAACAGGATATGTTTTTGCTGTTTTCTTGAGTGAAGAATATTCTTCGTGTGATTTTGTCACCATCTTGTCCTTAAAGAAAAAAAAACATAGCATATTTCTCATGAAAAAACTGAGTCAGATGATTAGTTATAAATATTTTTTTAAGTAAAATCCTGATTATAGACATACAATTTCTATGTTCTATGGGCTCTGAATGTATACTTTTATTTACATTATATTTTACTATATTTTATATGTGTAGTAGACATTCATGTGTATATACATGGGTGTGTGTTAAAGAGGGTCAGGTATAAGAGAAAAATGTTATTTATAAACAATATTTCTTATTGGTACAATCACAAAGTTTCCTTCGGCAGGCTGATTTAGAATTACTGTGCTGACCTTACAGATCATTGAAAGAGCTTTCCATTTCTTTCTTTTGTGAGGCTGATTAAATATAACACTCATGATATATAGGCTTTTAAAACTGAGGCTCATATTTGATATGGAGTAATTAGAAATGGAAAAAAGAGTGTGTGTTACTTTCTTTGCTTTTCCACAACCTCTGCCCTCAGTCTGTGACTTAGACATCTCTTACTGACTAGGACCCATCTCATTTCTTACACTGCAACAGCACATGCCAGCACCGGTCTCACTTCAGGCAGGTAATGATGTTGTTCCAAGAAGCCATTTCTGTTTTATTCTACTGGGAAATTTTTCCCATCAAGACTGAACACTCCTGAGAAAAGTTATGTTTTCCACAGGTAATTGTGCCACATTTCACCAGTCTAGACTTAAATGTTGCTAAATAGGATGAGGAAATACCATAGATCATTCTCTGGTTATGAATATAAAACTGGTTGAACATAAAACTAAAACGATTCTGAAGTTGTAACAGGTTTCCGTAATAAACAATAACTGAAAGTTTGCTTTAATTGAAATTGGATACATTGCTTATATTGTATGTGTGTAATTTAATGTTGATGGCAGACCATTAAAGACATCTTGATGGCATTTTGGTGAGGTTGGTTGAAAATTACAAAAAATAACGTTTCTGAATAGTTATAAGCAAAAATAGTTATAAGCAAATAGTTATAAGTTGAATGCATAGCTAAACCCCTGAGAGGTGGAATTCAAAAATCTTGTAGACACTTTTAACAGAGAAATAGACAAAAGTTACTTTTAACCTTGGCAGGGTAGTGGTAGGAGAAAGAATTTGCATTAATGTATGATAAAAAGCAGATTAGTGCACAACACAGTTTTAAAGATCAAGTGTGAAATGGTAAGAAAATTTATCATCCTCAGGTCTCTGATTCAATGGGAACCTGTATTGGCATGCCAATTCTTCTTTACAGGCTCTCTCTTAGTAATCATGAATGTAATTGCTATAGGAAGAAAAGCTGAGAAAGACTACTGCTGAGTCCCAACATGAGACACATCTTAAATGCTAAAAGGGAAGTTAAGATTGCCTTCAAGGCTTGGTAGTCTGGATATAAAAATGCAATCTCTAAAAATAAATGTGATGTTTTCAGAATGACAAGAGTTTATATCTAACAAACTATACTGTAGAAATATTATAAGAAATTCCCAGGCTAGAGGGTAAAATCCAGATCCACAGTTACAATACTGCAAGCAGAGAAGGAGCAGCACCATAGAAGTCAATGACACACAAAGGATAGTCACATTACGGCATGAAATTGGCAAATTAGAGGACGTACTGTATTTCTTGAAAATCGCAACCTACCAAATCTTAATCAAGTAACAAGACATTTTAAGAAAGAAAGAGAAAAAAAAAATCCAGGCACAGGTGTCATCATTGGTGAGTTCTACAAAGCATTTATATTAATTACACAAAAAAATGTCATGCAACAATTTTGAAATACTAGTGAAGGAGGGAGTGATCCCAACCTGCTCCCATACAGCCAGCATCAAACTGATATAAACTTATATAAAACTATTATAATAGAACAAAATTTCAGGCTATATTGCTGATGAGTATAAAGTATTATCAAAACCAGTCCAGCATAAAAAGGGTAATGCATCATGGTCTGGTTAATTTCATAGCAGATTATAAAGTGAGTTAACAAACCACATTGATGTAATCTGTTCTATATCGTTGAAGAATCATGACAGTAGATATGAAAAAACATCTTTTTGGCAAACTTTAAGACTGATTCATGATACAAACTAAATTGTGAGTCTATAAAACACTATAGCTTATGTCATATCTAGTGATATGTTAATAAACAACCCTCAAACCTCAATACTGGGAGCCAGGAAGTCCTTCCTTCAACATTTCTTTCGATCTCTACAACTGCCACCCACTTAGAAACAGAGTGGTATTTACCAGCCATCCATGATGTTGTTGACCTTCACCAAAATGTTCAACAATAACAGAGGCCCTAGGGTGTTAGGAGTAGTTTTTCCCTGCCGGTCTGTTCCCACCGCCATGCCAGCCCCAAATAACACAGAGACACCGTATTAGATAAAATTCTGTTGGCCTGTTACTAGTTTCTTATCAGCTGGATGTGTCTTAAATATTAACCTGTTTCTATTAATCAATGTCTTATCACGTGGTCTCATCTTACCGGAGAGAGGGGCCAGCATTCTGCTCTCTCAGGTCTCTACATGCTTACTCCTCCTTACTACTTCCTGGAATCCAGGTCCTGCCTACATTGCTTTCCTATTGGCCAACGGTGCTTTATTAATTAACCAATATGAGAAACATATTTACAGAATGACATCTCCCATCATCTCCTCTTTTTTGTCTAAAGTAAAAAGAAGGGTTTTAACTTTAGCATAGCAAAATATATCACACAACAGTTATCAAATAAGAATCAGTTAACAATATTTAGTACATTAACATTAGTAAGATTTAAAGAAAGCATTCTATCATCTATCCTATCTTTGTGAGTCTAAAATCTTATATATAAGTTATCTTTAATACTAACTAAGGAAAACTATAACCATAACTATCTGTCCTCAACTCTATCAAAGACCACAGAAGGATAATATGTAAACTCTAGAAATGACAGAGACAACTCACTGCCTGGTCAGTCACCCGAAGTTGTTCTGTAAAGTTCCTTCTTCAGCCTATAGGCCATAGTGTGTCTGGAAGACTCCTCAGTAAAGCAAGAAATTTTAAACTGCCCACCTGTATTGGCAGTTTGTCAGTCACTTTTCTCTGTGTCCTGCAGAAAGTCTGGCAGACTCTTCCATGAAGCAGGAACCCTGTAGCAATGTCCATCTTGTATCAGTACTCACTTTTCTGTGGAGCCTGCATGTCCAGTTTATATAGCATAAAGTCAAACAGTCCAGACAAGAGCAGTATCTTGCCCAAATTGTATTCTAAGTATTTCCATGTGGTCTTATCTTACCAGAGAGAAGGGCATTCTGCTCTCTCTGTACTCCATGTTGAATCCTCCCTACCACTTCCTTGAATCCTCCTTGTCTCTTAGTTCCACCTATCTTGCTTTCTTATTGGCCAACAGTTCTTTACCTATTAACCAATATGAGAAACATATTTACAGAATGACGTCTCCCATCACTAGAGTGTTCAAGAATATTTAAACTGAAGTTATGTCACATGGGTGAATCATAAAATACAGGGATAAAAATATATAGGTGCTCTCCTTTTCATGGAACATATGGCAATGGCAGGAGAATCAGATGTTCAGCACTTCTCTTTACTACAAGATCAGCAAACATTGGCCAGATACATTGAAATTATGTGGGAATGAAAACAATATAAGAGCAGTAGGTTAAAGCTTCATTATCTCTTTTAAATCATTGTGCTGTTTCTGAATCAGTTAGTACAAGATGATGATTTAGAAATATGCTTTCTGTGCAATAAATATTGGACTATATATTGAAATTTTATGATACCAATGGTTAAATTAATATGAATTATCTTAAATAAAGTAAATAGCTATATGACATATATAACTGAGAATTACATATTTGCTAGGCAATAGTTTAACAATTCCTAATGATGCTTTAATAAGATATAAATGGAGAGAGAACATTTTAATAGCACCCTTTCTCATTAAAAAATGGAAAAAGCAACATATACAAGAAACTTCTAACAAGCTCCAATTACAATGTCTTTAAAAAAAGTTTTAAGTATAATTTCAGATACAACGTTGTTGCTAATGAATTGAAAAAGTGCAATTGAAAAAGTATTATAGATGCACTTTGCTAATCTGATTAGAGTCACTCATTGATTATCCCTTGAGCAATTAGCTACTGAGAACAAACTGTATGCCTGATACCACATTTCATAATGCAAAACTGGAAATATAACAGTACATATACCGTGGCTTGTTTCTAACCTCAGCTAAGAAATGAAAGAGACAATTGAAAATTAATTACACTTCACCTTATAATGACTTACAGATGTATGAACAGATGTTGCAGGGTACAGAGCATAAAGTTATGTCCTGACTTGAAAAGGCACTTGAAAATGTGACCTTCCTTACTAGCTTGTTTTCAAGTGACATACGCTCAGGGAAAATAGTGCTTTGGTATATGCACTGTAAGAAGAACATTCTAGGTATACAAAAAGACAACACTAGTTTTGAAATCTTATAGCACTAATTTGGAACTAATACCAAGCATTGAGACTGTAAGTTGTATATTTTAGAAACCTAGTGAAAGAATGGTAGCAGAGATACAATTAAATCTAAAGGTGCTGAAAAGTAACAAAAGTCCTTAAAGCCCAGCTTAATGTGAGAGTTAATATTCAGGGTGTTCACAGAAGTGGATGTCTGGTTGTTTAAATTAGACTGTTGCATGGCAGTTTATATTGTAAAGAAGTCCACTTTACACGTGAGAGTTCATAACAGGGATTTGTCTGTGTGAAGGTCCCCCATCAGGGGGATGAATAGTTATTTCAAGGGAGAAGTGAAGACTCAGACTGCATAGAGGTAGCAATTTTATGTCAAATGGATTTCTATATAAGCATTATGCAAGAGAGTGATGATGAGGTTTTTTTTTTAAAATCTCTGTCTGCACTTTATTCAGAGAGCTGGTGATCTGAGAAAACAGTGGACGAATGCCTTAAATTTCTGCCTAGCTCTTCCCTCCATGCAGAAGGTTTTATGAGAAGTCTGTGTGTGGAGCTGAGCAAGGTAATGACAATTCTTCAAGAGCTCAATGTTGTCCCTCTACACAGGTGGTCAGCCACACTTCTGAAACTAATGGTGTCTCACTTCTCTTGTTTAATTTTTTTTATTTTTCCCTCATCCTGTGCGTGATTGGGTTCAGATTTTTTTTAATATCTTTCTTTAATGTTGAGATTTTCAGACATGTATATAATGAAAAAGACCTATTTCCCAGGACCCAGTCACACTAATTCAACCATTTCTCCCCAACACAACCCTCCCAACTTCCTAACTTAAAAAAAAAATCCCCACCTAGTACAATGATTGTTCTCCTTATATATGAGAATTTGGTCCAACCATTGGAACATGGGAAAATTAAGAGTTGTTATATCCTCAAAAAAGAATAATTCTTCCCCCAAAATTACCCACAGCAGGTATCTTCTCAATATGAGATGAGGCCTGGGGACCATCTATCCCATTGCTGCTGCAGTTCTGGGTAATTGACCCATGTAGAATATATGGCTGTTGTGAGTTCATGAGTGCAAAAACCACACCATGACTAGAATAGCAAATTCACAGAATTCCTCTCCATCCCCTGATTCTCATATTCTTCCTGCCTTGTCTTTTGTAGCATCCTCTGAACATTAGTGATAGGGTACTTAATACAAATGTCTCTTTGAGGTTGAATCTTCAGTCTTTTATTCTCAGCATGTTGACCAACCTTAGCAATGGCAGTTTGATGCAGATATCTTGTTTGGAATTGAGCATTCAGGCTCTCATTCTTAGCATGTTGACAAAATGTGATCTGTCCATTACAACATCCATTAATTAAAAATAAAAATGTTTCCCTGGGCAGGGGCAAGGTTGAAGACAAAACAGGTCTGTGTATATTTAGATAGCTATTTAGAGGGCACTTGACAACATGACTATTTATCAAAACAAAAATAGATTCTACCCTAGTGTCTATGACATCTCAAGCCATGGACTACTGGCCAGGATTTCAGTACCTGGCATGAAATTCCTTCTTGTTGATCAGACCTCAAACTAATCTAAAACTACCACAATACTGACCTACAGGGAAAGATGTTGAAACAATGGTATGATTGTTATGGGGTGGTGTCGATTTTTATATTTCATTCAGTGGATTGCTTAAAGAAATCTATATAGTATCTATAATTTTGCAACAATATTTCTGTCTTTCTCTTTAGAAATTTCCCTTTTACACTTTCCTATATAGTCAAACACTCATCCTTTGTTACAAGCATGTTAAAACTGTTTGCTTTGCCGTGTTTGCTTTTGGAGGACTTAATAGAATGCTAGTAGAAATATTGGAATTGCTTCAGCGTATGCCGAGACATATTTAAAGATAAAAACCCTTAACTATGTCAGCCCTCTTCTAGCCTTTTTCAGGTTTGATTTTGATGAAGGAACAAGTGACATATCAAGAGGTTTCAAATTTTTCTTGGCAAGAAATTTAATATTATGGTCCTGCACAAACAACAGGATTCATGTGTGAGCTTGAGTGAGCCGCTGATGCAGGCTTTAGTGATTTTAGTAACAGGAAGAAAGAAATGAGGTTTAAGGTCCAGATAGTAGATAGTTTAATGATAGTTTAATTTGAAATGCTGTATGTTCTTTTTCAAACAGTACACATGTATTACTTTTAAGCATTCACTTTAATTTTTGAAAAAAAAATGCTTTGCCAAAATAATGTACACACAAGGACAGTCATATCTGAAAAAGAAAGAAAGAAAGAAAGAAAGAGAGAGAGAGAGAGAGAGAGAGAGAGAGAGAAGAAAGAAAGAAAGAAAGAAAGAAAGAAAGAAAGAAAGAAAGAAAGAAAGGAAGGAAGGAAGAAAGAAAGGAATAAAGACTGGATTCGGGTTTATAGAGGCGTATCTAGAACAAAACACTATTTTCAAATTTTTAAATAGTCTCTTCTGTTTCATTTAAATGCAAGTGAATTCTCAAGTTGTCTTTGACTGCAGACTGCTATTTTCCAAAGTATAACATTTAAGACAAAACATGTTTATCAGTTCAGAGGATGTGATTCCTAGGGGTCTGTCCAGCCCTCAAGGTGTAGGTGTGAAGGATGTGGGGAGAAAGGCACATTCTCCCACCAGGATTTGATGACAGGCTACTGTAACCTCCTACTAGAGAGAATTGGTCGGTTTGTTCAGGTTGGAGTCAACCCTTAGCCTGTGCATACATATCAGCTCAGTGAGTTGAGACACAAAGACACATACTTATCCTTGTGTCTTTGTGTCTCACTACTAAATGCAACCCCAAATGTGGAAGATGCTGAGTAACCACTCAGGTAATCCAATGTGTTGTAGTACAATCTCAATGTTACCTTAACAAAGCTACTTTGGAAGCAAAATCACATACCACATGTTCTTAAAAGTTGGTCTCTGCCATAGAGAAAAAAGGAATGTCCTTAAGACACCTTCCTTAGTTTTGGGAAGTGGTTTTCCAACACCTTTCTGGTCTAAGCAAAATTCCTAGCCTCGCCTCCTGGAAGCTCAGTTTCCACAGCATGCACAGGCAGATCAGGAGGTAAAGACATTTGCAGACGAATCCTGATGACTTGATTCAATCTCCTGGAGCCATGGAGAAAGAAAAAACCTGACTTCCAGGAGCTATTCTCTAACCTCGGCTTCTAACCATGGCTTAACCATGGCATAAGCCATTCCCATTCATCAGATCCAAACTAACAGCAATAATAAAACAAATTTTCAAGTTTATTTTATGTGTTTGAGTGTTGTGCTTCTTTGTGTCTATGCTCCTGGTACCTATAGAAATGAGTAGAGGGTGTCAGATCCCCTGGATCTGGACATTATTGAAGATTGTGGGTTGCCAAGTGGGTGCTGGAAAACAAATCCCTCCTAGAACAACAAATATTCTTATTCACTGAGCCAACTGTCCAGCCCATAAAAAAGCCAGTTCCCCATTTCTTTTCTTTTTTTAACCCCTTTTTGCTTTTTAAAGTTGTTTTTTAAACAATCTTTTTTTATTTTACATACCAATTCCAGTCCCCCCCCCCTTTCTCTCCTCCTTCTGCCCACCTTACCCTTTCCACTCCTCAGAGAGGGCGAGTCCACCCATGGAGAGTCAATGAAATCTGTCACATCACATTTAGGCAGGATCAAGCCACCTGCTCCTTTCCCCTCCCGTCAAGGTTGAGCAAGGTATTCCTCCATGGGGTATGGGCTCCAAAAACCCAGGTCATGTATTAGGGATTAACCCTGGTCCCACTGGCAGTGGCCCCATAAACTTCCCAAGCACACATTCAGAGAGCCTAGTCCTATGCAGGTTCCCTAGTCATCAGTTCAGTCAGTGAGCTCCCACTAGCAAGGGTCAGCTGTTTCTGTGGGTCTATCCATCACAGTCTTGACCCCTTTGCTCATATTATCACTCCTCCCTCTTTTGGACTGAACTCTGAAAGCTCAACCCAGTGCTTAGATATTTCTTCTTTGCAACTGTAAAATGAACAAAGGACAGTGATTCAAGAATTATTAACTGTGGGTATGAACCTACCATAACACATGTATGTATACAACCTATCTTAGTTCTTGTTCTCACTGATGTCATAATAAAAGGACATTTGGGAGGAAGAGTATATGGTTCACAATTATAAGTTACATCCAATCATTGTAAATGAAGTTATTGCATAAAGAACATGGAACAGCAATACTCTAGTGAGAAGCAGAGAGCAGGAATTGAAGCATCTTTGCTAGTACTTAGCTTGCCTTATTCTTTATATAGTCCAGGACCAGGAAATGGTCCCACCCACAAACAAGATGGGTTTTCAGTATTAATTAACATTATTCTACAAAATTCCTCACAAGTGTACCTGTAGGCTTTTCTCCTAGGTATGGTGCTGACAATTATTATTAACCATAAAACAACTATGGAATACTTTAGGACATAGACAACCTATTTCTCTCTTACTTCTATGTCTTTATTTCTCTGCCATATGAGGTGTAGTGTCTCAGCGGAGGGTCAGGACTAATTAAGGCAATTAGCAGAAAGCCCTTCTTCTTAGACTGTCCATTTTATATCAGACCCACTAGTGAAGGTATGGGGATAGCAAAACCACAGTAGTCTACTGCCACGTTCTGTTCTTTGGTTCATGAGGGTCAGGGAGTGACATTTATAACATTCAGAATTTCATTAGATTATTTTGTCCATCATAGTATGCAGTTTCCTAACATAATCAACAACTATACTCGTCATTTTCCATCACAATTGCAAAATCAACTTATAATGGTAAATATTCCAATTTAAAAGGTTTGTAGCATGTGAGGGGAAAATAACTGGAAAGGAATATATGTGTGGCAGTCTTACATGCTTATGCTAAGTGTTTTTCTGTCAAAAAGTTGAACTAGAGACTTCAAACATGACTCAAGGATTAAGACTTTGTACCTGCTATAGCAGAGGACCTGAGTACTTAAACAGTCCCAGGTCAGGCAGCACACCAGCATCTGGAATCCAGTTTCAGGAATCATGACACCCTCTTCCAATCCCCACAGACAACTGCACTCATAATCATATTAGCCTACCAAATACCTGCATACACCACACACAAACACACACACACACACACACACAGAGAGAGAGAGAGAGAGAGAGAGAGAGAGAGAGAGAGAGAGAGAGAGAGAGAACCTAACAACCCCCATGCTATTAAATATACTGTGCAGATAGTGCCCAAACAAATGAACGGTGGCTTAGAATGTTAAAAAATGAATTCATCCTATAAAGTAAATCACTCATCCATGTCATCATTGATAGAATTGCTTGGGACTGATATTTCTTTCACCCAGATGACTTGATTTCCAAGTCATACACATTTACTAATGCCAACAGATATACTAGGATCCTGCAGGTCTCACGTTGTGAAGAAGAGCTGCAAAGACCTGGCATGCCACTGAGGTTCCAAAAACCTGGTGCTTATTCAGACTCCCTGGAGATGTTAAGAAGTTGCAGATTGTCTGAGTAGGCATAGGATGGCACCTGTCATTATCGAGTCACAACAGTTTCCCAAGGGAAGTCAGTGTCCCTGTTTAGTATAACCCACATGAGTGGAAATGGAAAATTTCCTCTCCAGAGCATACTAACTTAACTTATGTAGTTTATTACTACATAAGCTGCATTAGAGGGGAAGTCTCCAGGTTTTGTCTGGTTGGGTACTATCTGCACAGTATATTTAATAGCATGGGGCTCTGGCTGGGGGTTAAGTACAGATTTACTGATTATACTGCCAACTTGGATATAGGGCTTTTGACACTTCAACTGTGGGAGTAAGACACGTTCATCATTGCAATAGTAAAAGCTGAGGAAGATGTGAGCAGTCATATGGGATCTTTAATAAAATATGGAATTACACTTTCTCCAAACAAGAATTTCCACAGTATTTTCAGTTACCGATAAAAATATGAGTATACTGGTAGATTTTAAAGCTGCATGAAGTGAGTTTTCATTTAATTTGATACTATGAGTCCTGAGGTTGTATTGATATCACATGCCTTCTGATGCTGTGGAGTTACAATTATTTCTTTATTTTTTTTAATACTAAGCATGCTAAATAGATGTAGAAATAACAAAGAAAGAAAAATGCTGGTGTTATTACTATAATCAAAACTTAATCATTTTTAGCATTATTAAAACTGTTCACATCCTATAAAGAAAAGATTTTCATTCCTTTATGGTCTTCCTGAGAATTATTAATTTTGAATTATAAATTATTATTTTTTAATTCATTTCAAAGCCTAAAACAATTAGACCATGTAAGTTGTTCATTTAGTTTTAATTTAAAAAGATCAAATAATTGTTGTAAAATGCTATGAGAGTTTTTAGTAATTTATTTTCAAATTGTGATTACTGAAAGTGGTTAAGGGTTCCCTCTTCTGGTTAAACTATGTTGGTGCAAAGAAAGCGAAGGAATTAGATGACTTAAATCTGAAAACGTTGAAAAAGTAAGTTTCAGAAATCTGCACTGTTCTAAGAACAAAAAGAATCAACGATGTAATACTAACTTGATTCAGAGATTTATGTGAAATTAATTACTTTTCCATATATAAATGTTAGCAATTAACTAAAGCAACAAACTCTTAAAATAATAAAGATGGTAATAATTAAAAGCATTTATTTATTCACAAAAAGTTCCCTGTCTTTCTGGCATTTGAGTTCCAACATAGCCTTTCATTCCTGGAGTTGCATGTGGTCTACATTACTTTTGACTAAAGAATACTTATATTTCTTTCTGTGCTTTATCTTTTACGGTTTACCAGACTGAATAGATATCTCTGATTTACGTATCCTAGTATCTCAGTTGACTTTTCTAATTTATGTCAATGAAATATTTTTCTTTTATATCCAAGTTCTCCACAAATTAATTTTAAACCAAATAAAGCATCAAGTGTCTTCTTACAGTGTTGGTATTTTCTATGGCATGTATAATTCACTAAGGGGCTTAAATTTCTTCCTTTCCTTTTTTTATTTGTTGTAACTTTATTGACTCTTTTGCTCTTTGAAAGATTGAATTTACAATAAGTTGTATAATTTTTTGTGTGATTTGAAAAATAAACAACTTTGGAAATCCTAAAGCTTTGGTTCCATGTAAAATTAACAGTAAGCAAGATATCCCCTGTCACCCCTGAGAAACTAGGTAACAAGGAGGACCCTAAGAGAGACATACATGGATGTTTTTGGGAAGGAGAAATTGTAAGATCTGCTGAGTAAATGGGAGCTTTACAGGAGGCAGGTAACAGGCAGGGGAAAAACATGAAAGAACAAGATGGTAGAGTTGGTGGAAGTACAGAGAGAGAGAACAAGCTTGATAGAGGGAGCCATCATGGGGTGATGGAGAAACCTGTTGTTAGGAAAATTCCAAGTAATCCACAAGGATGACCCCAGCTAAGACTACAAGCTATAGTGGAAAGGGTGCTTTAACTGACCTTCTCCAGTATTCAGATTGATGACCACTGTAATTCATCATAGAACCTTTATCTAGTAACTGATGGAAGAAGATGAAGAGATCCATAGCTAAGCCCCGGGGTGAGTTCCCACAGTCTAGTTAAAGAATGAGAAATTATATGAGCAAAGGGGTCAAGATCATTATGAGGAAACCCACAGAGACAGCTGACCTGAGTTAGTGGGAGCTCACTGACTCTGGACTAATGGGTGAGTAACCTGTATAGTAACCTAACTAGGCCATCTGAATGTGGTGACATTAGTGTACACAGGCAGTCTGTGGAGCCACTGGCAGTGGGTCCAGAATTTATCCCTAGTGCATGGACTGGCTATCTGAAGCCCATTCTTTTTGAAGAGATACCTTGCTCAGCCTCAACACAGGGAGCAGGGTTTTGGTCCTGCCTCAACTTGGTATGGCGGACTTTGTTTATTTCCCATGGGAAGCCTTTCTGAAGAGTGGATGTGGGGATAGATGGGGGGAAGTGGAGGGGTGAGGAGGAGAAGGAGAAGGAGCTGTGGAGAGGAGGGGAAGGAGAAGGAGCTGTGGTTCATATATAAAATGAATAAAGAGAATTAAATCTCCTAGGTGGGAGGGGAAAGCACAAGTGGAGTTGTCTCTGCTAAATTCTTAGGGTTGTCACTTCCCAGCTTGTTTTGGATATCAAATAAGAGCTCATTCATCTAGAACCATCTCAATAATGTCATAAAAGGTTCACAAGCCTTAATTTTGCTACACCTGCTGTCCTTCAACATCTTCCATGAAGTTATTCCTATACTCAAACAGATTTGAAATTCCATCAGCTTTGTGGAACTAATAACTTTCTTTTTTGGCTGTATTAATATTTTATTCCTTTTATTCTGGCTATTTTTGAACCACAACAACAGAACTCCCAGAAGAGTAACAAGTAATTACAATCAAATAAGTAATTTACAATCAACCTACAAAATTCTCCAAACAAGCCCTTCCAAACTTTTAGATTCAAGGTTCTCCCTTTTGCCTCTAGCTAGTTAAAAATATCACTGCAGAAAAATTCATAATATTATTGCATAAATAAAACCATGAAAAGTTAAAATGATCATATTATATTAACTCCAAAATATTTGGGGAAAAACATCATAAAAGCATGAAATTGTAAATTCAAACTTCTCTAAACATGATATGGATTTGATTATTATGATACCTTTTTAGTGTTTAATAAGATGTAAAAACTATATTTAAATCTATGCATTATAAACTAGTATAAATTTTCAAAGACCTTTCAGCTTACCTAAAATTAAAAACATTGCTATAACTGTTTCACAGAGCTAAAAGACAGTATTATGAAAATGAAGTATGAAGTGTGTCTGAAAAATTAGAATATTGGGAGCAAGAGACTAGAAAGATGAAAAAAAAGGTTAACCAATGCTAAAAATCTCATGAAAAAGGTGAATAATCTTCATGTTGACTAAGTTATTTTTGATGGAAGAGATGATTCAAGAATTGAAACATTAAATTCCCTTTAATTTTTTTTAATTAAAAGTTAGTCAAAATGACATGTGTTTTGGAGACACCTTGGTAAATAATGTACTATCCTGCCAGTATTTGTGAATTGTGTATCACTTTAGCAGATACTAATTTAAACAAAATACATCTTTAGATTATAATGAAAGAAAATTATATTGGCACAATTTTAGAAATTATAAGTTCATGGGTCAGTGAGTAACTTTCTCACTTGCATTTAAAAAACTATAAATGAGTAACAATCATGTAACTCTCTAATTAATGTACATATAATATAAGCACTATAAAGCTTGAAGAGAATTTGTATGTTCTGTGGGAAAAAAAAAATGTCTTTACAACTCTATGCTTTGGCACTATCTATCTTTGGAAAGACGTGATAAATTTACTCCTTGGGGTGTTTTGAAAGAAAATAGGAGTGGCCTTCTTTAGGTGTGGACTTTTGGAGTATATGTGGTTTTGTTGAAGGAAATGGATCACTGTGAAGACAGGCTTTCAGGTGTCTAATATGCTCAAATTGAGACAGTTCACTTCCTGTTTCCTTGGGATCAAGATTCATTGGACAAAATTTCTGCCTACACTTCACCATGTCCCACCATGATGATAATATACTGAACTTCTAAAAATGTAAGCCACTAGAATTAAATGTTTCTCCTTTTTAAGAGTCACCTGGGTCATGGTGTGTCTTCACAGCCATAGAAACCCTAAGTCAGAAAAGGAAGTAGAATATGATTGGGGGCCATTGAAAAACATGGCCCCCAAAGGGAACGCCACTACAAGACTGACTCCAACTAACAATTTGAGCAACCATGGAAAGGCTACAATAAATGTTCTTCCCTGACAGTGAGATCAATGACTAACTTATCCACCATCATAAGCCCTCATCTAGTACCTTTGGAAACAGAAGAAAACACCCATAACTAAACACTGAGTCGAACTTCCAGACGCAGAGAGGACAAGACCAGGTTGCAAAAACACATAAAGACAACTGACACCCCCCCCATGGAGGGACACTCTCTTAACCTAGAGACAGGAGAGAAGTCCTAGTCCCTACTTCAAGTGAATTAACAGATTTACATGACCCCACCTAGATAGCATAACCCTACATGTGGAATGGGGGCAAGGGGGGAATGGGAGAGGAGGGTGGTCAGGGTGCATGTGAGGGGAGAGAAAGGGTAAGAGAGAAGGAGGGAGGGAGGGAGGGAGGGAGGGAGGGAGGGAGGGAGGGAGGGAGGGAGAGGAAACTGGGATCGACATGTAAAATAAAAATAATAATAATAAAAAAAGAGGTGTGACTTTGTTGGAGTAGCTGTGGTCTCATTGGAGGAAATGTGTCACTGTGGAGATGGGCTTTGAGGTCTCACATATGCTGAAGACACAAACCCAGTGTCATAGACCATTTCCTGTTGTCTGTACAAAATGTAGGATTCTCAGCTACTTATCCAGCATCATGTCTACCTGCACACCACCGTGTTGCACTGTGATTATAAATGATTAAATATTTTTTCTTTATAGGAGTTATCATGCTCATGGTTTCTGAAACCCCAAATCAAGACACTCATATTAATTTTCCCAGCTCCTCAAATAGCATGCTTGAAATATGATGTATTATTCTACTCATTTTCAGGATGCTTAGTAGTTTTTTATGTTAATGAATGTTAACATTTGAGATATATTATGTGGTTCATAAAGATTAGAAAATAAGTAAAATCATTATAAATATGTCCCATTAGTGTATATATTTTTATATAATTTATATATCATAGTTTATCAAAAACATTTTATTATAAATGAACACAATTTTAAATAATAATTCTACTTAGTACAATTTATTGTTCCTTATCATAACATTAAACAAAGTAAATGTGAAATGTGGGCTCTTGAGACAACATGTCAGACATTGATTATTAGTTATGAAGGTATTTCCAGTATTATAAATATTCAAGAAATTGTTTTAATTAAAAATGATTACTCAGCCATCCAATCTCCCTCTGAGAAGCAGCTACCTTCTATAGTCTATTTTCCTTCCATAAGGATATTTTAGAGGTGGGTAATAGTGGCACAGGCCTTTTAATCCCAGGCCTCTGGAGTCAGAGTCAAGCAGATTTCTCAGTTCAGTTTACCCTGGTTTACAGAGAGAGTCCCAGAATATCCAGGGCTCTCAGAGAAATCCTATCATCATGGGGGGGGAAAAGGATTGAGAGACTATTTATGTGATTTATGTAAGTAAAGCACATGTAAGTGAATATAAGGGAAGATGGAAGAGAATAATCCTTGATATTTGAATTACTTTCACTTTGACATTTAATAACCTCATGTGCATAAAGAACACATTATTTATCCTCTGGCCTCTTTAATTCTATAGACAGTAAGAATGAATCTGTCTCTTGCTGAGAAAAATTTTAAAGAATTTATAGAGTTGTGAAGATAGAATAATAAATAATTCTAAAGATTTCCTTCCTAGACAGTATGAGATGGTTTGTAAACTAATTGATTTGTGGAGATTATCTTGTCTTTTGTTGTTGTTCCTATATGAAATAAGTTTTTAGTTCAAAATACTCAGTGCTTTCTTGTGTCTTGATTTATTCTGATTATTTGTGGATATTACAAACATTTCTAGATGGGTGATGAAATCTCCACAATGACTAAATAGACTCACAAAGATCTACAGGTACTTGGGTACTACAAAATGAGCACCACTAAACAAATATCATCCTTAATTAGGTGCCATTAGCCATAATTTCTTGAGCATAAATAGGTGCCCCAAATTACCTGGTACATATTCACCAATATGAAATACTATTTATAAGAAGTTTTCTCATTAATTATAACAAATAAGAAAAGAATCTTTCCCATTAATTACAACAAAATGTTTTCAATTACAACAAAATGTCTGTATGTATGAATATGCATCACTTGGTGCCTGTATAGGTCATATCTCCTGGAACAGAGGTTACAGATGATTGTGAGCTACAATTCAGGTGAAGAAAACCATGTCTGGATTCTCTGCAAAAGAAATAAGTGCCTTTGATATCTGAGCCATCAATATAGTCACCCAACAAAGTTCTTATACTCAAACAGATAAGTGGTAGGTAAATTAAGCCATACAAAATGAAAAAAAATGTATTTTTCATGATACAATTAAGTTATTTTCATTAGGTAATGTAGAATCTCAAGCAACAGATATAGAAAGATCAAGGAGAGAAGTTGATGGGCATTACAACACTCCATAGCATTTTTATTTAAATCAGGCATATAGCCAGGTACTCAAATCCTTTAATACAACATTCATCTCTATGATTATTCCTTATTGACTTACTACTAAAGGATGACTTGTAAGAAAACATCTGACACTGCCTGCAGTGACCTTAAAATATTATATACTTATTTTGGTCTCTGAAGTCACTTTTAGTTTGGGAACAAAATGGAAGTTTTTAATGTTGACTTTATATTTCTAAATAATAAAATCTAAAAGCCATATATGTATATAATCCTTGCAGAATATGCTTTTACTATGACAAATGATGTAATTAGACACAAGTCCAGTTTGACCCAGGGAAAATATATCTGTGCTTTCATTAAAGAGGTTGTAGGTTTTCACATAGAGTGATGGCTACCCACTCATAAAGTTGAGTGTATACTGAAAATACTGGATTTATAAAAATTAATAAATGGGCAAGAATCAAAATACTTGCTATGCAAATTTCAGTAGGGAATCAGAAATGCTGTCTGATGACTGCCCAGGACTCCTACATCTAAACTTTTGCTGGAAAATGAGATGCATAGGACACACAAACATTCAGAAGCCCACAAACCCTACAGAAGCAACTCTGGAAACAAGTAGTTATAAGTCCTTTCATTATCTTGGAATCAAGTTCATTCTTGTAAACAAAAAAAATGCAACTTTAATTATGGAGATGTTGTCAGTGATTTTATTTAATGTTGCATATCCCACTCCTGTGTTAAAGACATGCTATGAGATGATCTGCACAAGTGGGTTTAGTTTTGAAAACTGTTATCCTCGTTCTTGCTTATAGCTCATATAAAAAAAAAAGAAGTTTCAAATATTACTCCATTTGCTTAGAGACATATGAAGACTGTAGTCAGTTATTTGATTAGATTATAATTGTTCCTTTCTAAAAGATACATTATTCTTAGGGGAATTTTAAAAAAAAAACTCCTTTATTATTTTGTTACAAGTGTTCATCACACTTAAAACTGCATTGTAAGGTGATGAACACAAAACTTAAATTTGATATAAACTTTTATAGCAGAACTGAAACATAATGACATCAAACATCTTAAGAAATCTGCTAGTTTTGACTAGTGTCTTTCCACAACTGGTCAATTCTCATGACTGTTTACCTATGAAATTTCTCAGGAGGTGGTGGCACATGTCTTTAATCACAGCACTCAGGAGATTGAGGCAGGTGGCTCTCTGTGAGTTCAAAGCCAGCCTGGTCTATAAAGTCTACAGAGATAGTTCCATCCAGTACAGCTAGTTCCAGGACAGCAAGTTTCTCTGTTACACAGAGAAACCCAGTCTTGAAAAATAAATAAATAAGAAAGAAAGAAAGAAAGAAAGAAAGAAAGAAAGAAAGCAAAAAAGAAGAACATCCGACATAGAGGAATATTACCTCAGCCTAGACACATGGGTGAGGGCCTAGGCCTTGTTCCAAATGATATGAATGACTTTGAAGAGCCCCCATGGAAGACTTCACCCTCCATGGGTAGCAGACAGAAGATGGGATGGGGGTTGGTAGGGGAAACAGGGAAGACAAGGAGGGTGCAGGAACTGGGATTGACATGCAAAATTAGCTTGTTTCACATTTAAATAAAAATATAAAAAAACCCAGAATTTTGGAAATTATAATGTGGTGGTATATTATTTATGATTTAATAAATCCACTAGGGATCAAAACACAAAGCTAGCAATAGCCATAAAACTAAGCAGTGAGAATACACACCTTTAATCCCATCAGCAGTACTAGTTAGCCATAGAGGCCAGGCAATGGTGGTACACAACTTTAACCCCAGTACTTAGGAGACAAGCAAATGGATCTCTGTGAGTACAAGATCACCTGGGCTACACAAGAATGAATCAGTCAAGAAGAGTAACAGAGCTCATGCCTTTAATCCTATCACCTGGGATCACCTTTGCTTGTATCAATAGGGAGGTGGAGATAGGAGAGATACAGTTGGGCAGAGAAAGGAATATAAGGCAGAAGGAGACAGAAACACACAACTTTTGCCTCTTAGGATTCTGGGAGAGCACTGGACTCTGAGGATTCATGAAAACAGAATCACCTATTTAGGTCTGAGGTAGAAGTAAGAGCTAGTGGCTGGCTGCCATGGTTTTCTGATCTTCAGCTTGAACCCCAATATCTGTCTCTGAGTTTTTATTATTTGTGTCACATTATAATATATCATATGTTTTAAGGAATCAAACATGTAGCACTATGCCATGAAGTTTCCATTCTGTGTTTCTCTGGATGTTAATATTGGCATTGTTATATATTAACTAAAAACTAAAGGTAACATTGAGGAATATAAAGAAATTTACATAATAGACTGAATTCATATTAAGAGGAATAGTGAGAAGCCCAAGCTCAAGATAAGGAGAAGCAGTACTCTTCTGCATTGCTTATTTTTGTGTGAATGCTCTCACTCACACTGCTAATAATCTGCTTTCTGGATATTACTTTCCATGAATGAGCAGGACCCTGGGTGATCATTGAAGCCATAGCAGTTTTAAATTGAGGAAAATATTTCATACAGTGGTCTTTTTAAGTTTTGGCTGATTTCCTCATGATACCTGATCTCACTCCCTAGCTGCTCAACAGAAATTAATACCACATGATTGGAAGATTATGACTCCTTTGCATTAGCTATGGCCCACCTGAGAATGTTAGGTATGGAAATGTGTGCTACCTGTTTAAATTTACATCACTAGTTCTTTTAAATGGTAAAATGAATTGTGACATTGTGGAATTCCCATTTGGGGACTCTTAAAGGTCACTATAGTTATCCATGATAAATAGTTATCAAATGATGTTTGATCTTGAAGGTCAACAAAAAAAAAACAGTAGCACACTACACACTGTGGGTGAAGGGAGATTTTTTTTTTTAATTTCAGAGATTAGATGATGTTATAAGACATCTGCATCTAAAGGGAGACATTGGATGTTTTAAGTATTTATATTAGCTATTTTTCTATTGATATAAAATAATTGTCAGAAAGAACTTTAGAAAGAAGAGGTCCATTTTGGGAGTTACTAGTTTGAGGGTATGGTTCATCCTATTCTATCACAGTAGAGAAACTATGGGAGCCTATAGCTGTGAGATTTCTTATGGTAAACAGAAACAAAGAAGAGGAAGAGGGAAGAAGGAAGACAAAGCAAGAAGATCTTGTTATCCCAGAGGGTGGGGGAATATAACATTCAAAGGCCTGACTCTACATCATTCGGAGAAGCCTTTCTCTTAACATTCCCCACCCTCCCAAACAGTGCCACTAGTTTGGGACTAACTTTTCAGACACATGTGCTTGTGGAGGTCATTTCAGACCATAACCATGAAGTACTTAAACGTTATCTATACATGGTTTTTGCCCATTTTATATGTTTTAAGGTATTAGCGATTTTTCTTTTCTTTATATAACCTTCAGTAATTGTTTTCGAAACTTTTCATGAGCTATGGCATATTCAGTTTATATCAGAAGTCTCCTGAGTATTTTGAAAAGCTGTTATCTATTTCCTTTGTAAGTATGGAAAAAAAGATGGAAGCACACCCGGAAAGAGGAAAGAAAATTTCAAACAAATAAAATTCAGCCATGTTAAAGATAATAATGATATACATTTAATTATCTTATTAAGAAGAATGCATTATTTCTCAGACATTTCTGAGAAATAATGTATAAGGATAACACTTCTTTAATGATGAACAACATTCATATTTGCCTTGAAATGCTACTTTAGCTAGCCATGTCAAAACAAATATTTTTTATTAATTTATTTTTCTGGCACTACTTTTCAAGATATATGATTATAGAGAAGAGTATGGCCATATTTCAAGAGACATTTATTACATTTCGAGAATAAACTTTGAACATCATGTCAAGATAGAGATTGATTTAGGAATGGCCAAATAACAGTGCAGTAGAGATGAAATATCCATTTTGGATATACCATTTGGGAAGCCTTTGAAATAAAATTTGTCTTAAAAAGCTAAAGCTATCTTTTCCAGTGGTACTTTTTAGAATTTTATTTGTATATTTAATCTCAATATTCAATGGTTTTCTAGTATAGTGTATGTTTGTTTCTCTGATAACATTCACCAATAGTATTTAAAGTAATTTAATAGACTGAAAATACTTTGCTTATTTTATCAATGGGAGCTGTTCATTCAAAGTTAGGTTGTAAAATAGTTCACACAATGGGCTTTCAGTACTCTTTGAGCTTTCAGGACAAGCTTTAATAAAGGAGAAATTCAGTAACCATAGTTGGCCACACATTCAGAAGACTATCTCAGATACTTAAAAGAATTTATCTTTACACTTCTGCTTTTCTAGAACTAAAATCTATATCAGTTGTGGATCTTTAGAAGAACAGAACTGACAATCCCTTAGAAGCTGAATTCCTGCTAGTTTAAAAATGGTTATCCATCAGTGGCATCCACAGGCTGGATATATTCAGTATATTCTGGACTCCCAAAGAAATGGGCTCTAATGCCAGTAAAGGAATGAACTTGACAGCCAGAGTGAAGGGAAGCAAGCCAAAAGGGAGAATTTTCTTATTCCATGTCTTTTACATAGGCTGCCTGTACAGAGCAGGTTTTTCCCTGCCGGTCTTGTTCCACCACCTCGCCTGCCCCAATAATACATAGAGACTCTCTATTTGATATAAAGCTGTTAGCCAGTTACTAATTTCTTTTTGGCTAGCTCTGTCTTAATGATTAACCTATTTCTATTAATCTAAGTATTTCCACATGGTCTCTTCTTACCGGAGAGAGGGTCGGCATTCTGCTCTATCCAGTCTCTCCATGTTGACTCCTCCTTACTACTTCCTCTTTCCTCCTAGTCTCCTACTCCCTCCTATCTTGCTTTCCTATTGGCCAACAGTGTTTTATTTATTAACTAATACAAGAAAAATATTTATAGAATGACATCTCCCATCAGCTGCCACCAAAGATATGACCTCTATTAAAGATGGATTTCTAACCTTAATTATCCAGATTAGAAGTGGGTCTTCCCACTAAAAATGATTTAGTTAAGGAAAAGAATCCTTCACAGATGTACTCAGCTACTTGGTTTTAGTTTTTTCCAGATGTAGTCAAGTTGACAACCAAGAATAGCTTTCTCGGATAGGTACTTATGTTCAACCTTGTGTATACCTGCATATACATATTAGGAAAGAATCCCTCCAAACAACACTCTCCTTTTGAGTTAAAAAGACAGTATACATAATTACAGGATGGTCTAGGTAGCAAGCATAAGACAATGTTCTAAAAAACCTCCACTTGACTTAGAATTAGAGTAAGTTCTGTGAACTTGGAGGTCGCTACATATTATCTATAATTTAATTCAGTGATCAGTAATGATAATACTTTCCTACAGATTATGAGAACATAAAGAATTATTGTAATGACTTATGATGGTGCCTATAATGTATTAAGCACCGTGTGATTTTATAATTTCTCTCTCTATTTCTGCCCCATTGCTGCTCTTCAGTCCCAAACAATGAGAAATTTTCCCAGAGGTCATGGGATTCGACTACAGACAAAGAAGTAGGTTTTGCAATAGTTGTATCCTAGATCATTCTTTTGGACAGATTCTTTATTTTTCTTCACAAAGGAAATACATACTTAGTAAATAAGTTTTTGGGTAATTCAGGTCTATTATCACAATGTTATATAATCATGACATTGATACACATTATTATATAATATGTTTCAAGTGTCCATTATTCATTTGACCATTATAGTTATCTTAGAACTCATGCTCTGCTCAAAGGGAGTACAGATTTCCCAGACTTTGACAATAGCAATAAACTATATGGTGTCTGAAACTTCCTTTGGGAATATGCAATGCTTTACGTTTCAGAGTCTGTTATACTTGTTTTGACTTTTTGCCTTAAGCCAGAATGTAATCCAGAGGAATTGTAGAATATGTGGTTTTGTCATGGAACATTAATATGTTAGTAATGGGAATATTATTTTTATGAAGACTGTAGTGTAACCAGTCATATTCAAGAATGAAAATTAAGAACCATAAAATTAATATGTGTCTCATAATTTGTATCATACAAGGCAACAATTTGTTGAAGCATAAAATGAACCTCACTCACTCATATATCAGCCAAAAAAATATCAAAATAGTATGTGTTGGAAAAAAGTAATTTTTGATTTCTTTGTTTGTTTTTTACTCTTTATTGGGTGTTATTTTTTTCACACACATTTGGAAGGAAAACTCATATGCAATGTTCCTTGTTTTCAGTAACAGTGACTATTCAGTCTTGATATCATTTAATAAAAATGCAAATAATAAATCAAGTTACATTTGCCTTTACTCATTTGATCACTAATGTGCCCCTTCCCTTAAGTGATTTAAGCTCTGTTATTTTACTATTATGCATATAATATCATGTTCTGTTCATTGCCATTCTGTCACAAATGGTTTTTCTGACATGGTATCCATTTACCAGATATTAAAATTTTAACTTTTATGACATGCAAAAACTAAGCTTCTTCACAAAAAAAGAAGTTATGAGAGCAAATTTTTTAACATTATGGCTAAGAGTTACATGTATCTTTCATTTATGTCCTGTTGAAGTAGGGGTGCATATACTCATTTGTTTATTATCTGAAAATATTGTTTATGGTTTATCTTCATAATAACCCTTTATTAGGCACCTTTCCTTGTAGCAGGTAAAAGAGACATGGGTTGTGAAGAAATGGGGGCAGAGCTGTGTGTCTGAGCTGGGGCAGGTGCTCACTAGAAACATAGCATGGGCCTACTGTGTGCTAACAGTTAAGTCTTTATATATTTTTCATATTCCCTCTCCTATCCAAGTGCAGTGCAAAATAAAAAAGTATACATATGGGGCTTTATTTCCTACTGTTAATTACTATTTCTTTCCTTAAATTCCCAAGCCGTCCATCCAGTAGACAGTCAAAAATTGTTTTGTAAGGACTGTCTGTAAGAGTACAAAGAACTAGTCCTAAAGTATTTTATAAAAGCTGGTTTTCTATTAATTCTTGAATTATATTTATAAAATTAATGTTATTTTTCAAAAACAAAAGCACTAATAAAACTTTTCTAAGCTAAATTAAATTATAGTGTACTTAATATTTTTATGAGGAGTTAGTTAAGAAGTTTTTGTAGTGATAATTACTTCCTAATTTATCCTTGCTAGTAATGAGAGTATACTAATTTTCAAGTAAAAAGACAAAATGTACTATGCATTATGGCTTGTACCTACCACATAATATAATAACATTATAAATTTATTATGTTTAAAATGTATAACCTAAGCATAATCATCCTAACCACTTGTTTACTTTCTTTCCAGGGATCCCATTGTGTTGGTAGCCTCCTTAGAAACCCATAATCTGAAACTGAGCAGTGTGAGACCTGCAACACTGAGAACTCATAAGTTTTGATCTACTATGTCAGCTGGTACTTACATGATGTTTAAGACACTTTGATTTTCCTTTAGATCAAATCATTGACTCTCTCCTTGTTAACCAAATCACCTTTATGACTATAGAGGAACACTCTCTTACTTCAAATCAATAACAGATTAGAGATGGTTTGGATGCACACATATCAAGGTCAAGGGTACAGTGCTTTTTGAAACAGTGGTGCAAAACTGTTCAAATACACTCATGTTTTGTCTATCTGCACTAATAAGAGGTCAATATACCTATGGGAAATAAAATTTAATCATTTCAATTTTCTGAAAAAATAAAATTCAAAACTTAATATAAAAGATAACAGAGACTAAAATACATGAAACAACTCAACTATCTAATGATGTAAACCTACTATGATTTTAAGAACAATGAAGTCTAGGAGAATGCAAATATTTTTGAATGCTGGGTGATTCTCATGCTCTATTTGGTTTTGCAGAAATATATGCTATTGTGTGTAACAAGTATGTTTTTCTTAGTTTTAAGTGAAAGTTTTTATTTGCCACGTTGGGCACCAATTGTAATGAGTATGTTTTCTCACCAGCCACCGGTCTGATCCCACCACCACGCCAGCCCCAAATAAAACACTAAGACTCTGTATTTGATATAAGGCTGTTGGCCAGTAAATAGTTTCTTACTGGCTATCTCTGTCTTACTGATTAACCCATTTCTACTATTCTAAATATTTCCACATGGTCTCATCTTACCAGCCAGAGTGGCTGGCGTTCTACCTCTCTGGTCTCTCCATGTTGACTCCTCCTAACTACTTCCTCTTTCCTCCTTGTCTCCTAGCCCTGCCTATCTTGCTTTCCTATTGACCAACAGTGCTTTATTCATTAACCAGTATGAGAAACATATTTACAGAATAAAATCTCCCATCAGTTGTGTTTCAGAATGTTTAGTTTAAAAGTTGACTAACCAATTACATGAGTAATCACTTTGGTGTAACTCCTGATATAGATTTCCACATTGGAACATCTACTATAACTCAAATAAGTATTATTGCATGAAGATATTCATGTATTAACTGATTGTCATCCTCTGTTATCACTGTCACACTGTTCTTATATGACTATAGTAGTCTCATCAGGGCCGAATGTGCTGTTAGGAAGTATATCAACTTGAAGAAAGAAGGTTACTATTGTATCACAGTTACCATCTATTTCTGGGAAAAGACACCACAACCACAACCAAGAAAACTTACAGAGGAAATTATTTAATGGGTATAATGCGTCTAGAGATCATTGCCATTAGGATGTGGAGCATGACAACAGGTAGGTAAGCATGTCACTAGAGCAATAGCTAGAAGCTTGCTTCTTGAGACAACAGCCATGAGGCAGAAAAAGAGCTAACTGGAAATTTGGGCTTTTGAAACCTCAAACTGATTCCTAGAGACACACTTCCTCCAGTAAGATCACAACTCCTAATCCACCCCCAAAAGTTCTATCAATTAGGGACTACAAAACTCAATCAATATATGAGCCTATGCAGACAATCCTCATTCAAACCACTATAGCAGGTACACCTTAAATTACATATCTTTCCAATGGATGTTCTGTCTTAGTTCTTTGTGTTCCCTGGCTATTATGAGGTAAGCAATGTTTTTTCAACCAAACTTACCTTCTATTATATTATTATGCCTCACCACAGGTCTGTAGCAATAGATAGAACCATGAACCTAAACCTCTGAAATAATGAACCAAATAATTGTTTTATATTTGGAACTTATTTCTCTAATGTTTTCTTGCAAACATAACCAGCTATACTAACAACAGCTGAGCAGTCTTAAGGCAGTCAGTTTTACTAGCTGAAAACATAGGAGGCTGAGTTTAGAAATATCAGAGATACCATCTTGTACCAAGCAAAATTTCAGAAAATGCATGGAGGATCACCAGATATCCTGTGTATCATATATTTACATTTAATTTGTAACAGTACAAAAATTACATTTATGAAGTAGAAACAAAATAATATTATTGTTGGAGTCATCACAACATGACATACTATATTAAACAATTACAGTCTTAGGAATGTTAAGAACTACTACCCTAGAATATTATAGTTGACCTTCAACAAAGTGGATTTTGAAATAGTAGAAGTACAAAGCTAAATTACAAAACAAGAGCTACAATTTACACAGGAAAATATTTGAATGAAAAATTAAATGAAATTTTTGGGAATATGAAGTAATCTTTTTAATTGAAATTGGCTAGACATGTTATTTTTTGATGAATAGAAAAGGGTTGATAAAAATGAAAAAAGATTTTAAAAGACTATAATTAGGCATTTGGGAAATGTGAAAGTCATTAATGATATAATATGTTGAAACTAATTTTTTTCCATCATATAAAATCTATTTTGACAAAAGAAATTGGTATCTATACATATATGTATATATGTATGCACATACACACACACACATATATATATATATATATATATGAATAAATAAGCACATTTTTCTGACCCTAACAAAAGGTTGTTACTGAAATAGAAAAAGTTTCATCTGTGTTTATTCCCTCACTATCTTCAGTGAAGGATAATATTTCAATTAAGTGATTCTTGTCATTACACTAGAGCAGAGAAGGTAAGTTGTCATCATCTAGGATACAGATATTATTGAAAATTTGTCCTTCCTCTTCCATAATACAGATTTCACTAGACATGTTTTACAACTTTATTCACTTAACAAGGTTATTCACTTGACTTGGTAGCCAGGTATCAAGTCCCCTTTGCTGAACTGTAACTTAATTGTTTGCTGTCTTGTAATGCAACCTTTTTCACATATGATCAGAGACTAGATATATTTGGACATCCTATAGAACTGAGAAAAGCAGACCATGGTGGACTGGAAAAGTATCACTCCCCCACTGAAGTCTGACCTGCAGCAGTCAATGGCCTTGTTTAATCACATTCACATCGAGGCAGAAGCAGAGCTAACAATGTTCAGAGCCACACTTCTCTGCTGGACAGGTACCCCTGTTTTTGAGACTTTATGAATGCAGAATTCTATAGAATTTAAGGACAAGAATGTAGAGAGTATATTGGATATTGGAATGAGTGGACAGTTTTAAAAATTAATATTTCAAAAGATAGATTATTAATCCTACTAGGATGTGTTGGGTCATTAAAAGAGGACAAAGTTTTAAATATAAAACTGAGAAATCATGCCAGGTTTATGAACAACTGAAATCCATCAGCTACCTGAGTTATCTAATGATAGCATGACCTTCCTCTCCATCTCTACAGAGTGTCACCATTGTGTTCAATTAGGTAGTAAGAACAAAAGTGGCTGATTTTAAGAGATTCTGCATGTGTGTCTTGCATGTGGATCATGGGAAAGAAGAAAATTACTTATATTACAATAAATAATAAGAAAGTTACTGATATTTGTCACTAACATAAGGCAAAACAGAATTTTATTTTGAGTAATAACAGTTAATATTTATGTTCATTAGTGCTTAGATATGAGTGAAATTAATTTAGAGAAGCGGCTATAGTTTTATATGTTAACTAAAATGCTAATAGTTAAGAGGTTTTCATAAGGACTCATTCAACCTTATGGGATTATATTTTTTAATCTTCAAAAATGTTATTTAATAGCAGCATTTCTGAGACTTTTAACAGTTTACAAATTAGATGAAACAATTGTCCTTATTCTGTTAAATTATCTAGAAATTCGTGACTTACATATCAACACACATTTACCTAATCAACACATATTTATATAGTTTTATAAACTTGCCTCTGCTTTAGCAGTCATAAATGGGTATATTTGCCAAATTCAGATAAATTAATTCATTCTTTTGTTTCATTTACTTAATTGAGAACTTGTCCATTGCTTCATGTACGCAATGTTCTTTCTCAAAAGGAGTTCGCCATATTTCCTTTGGTCCAAAATTAGTTGGAAAAATTATCCCAAGTCATGGTGAATATTAATTTACAAATGTAATTAATGTGTGTTGCCTCCAGCCTTGGAGCAATATTAGGAATTGGCCTCACCAGGATGGAACATTCTTTTTCCATTACTGTTCTGATTGGAGTTTCCATCTGTATATATTTACTTACTATATAAACCTAAGAAGAAGGAAAAATAAAATTTTCAGAAAAAGGACATAATAAAATATTGCAACATTCATAGTGAAGTTTAGATAAATGGGATTATTTTAGCTTATTATAGAATCAGCTGAATGCATCACCTAGTATGCTTCAATATCATAATGTATGTGTATGGCCCTACATATGGCTCAGTAGTTTCTTAAAAGAAACAAGAGTACTGAAGAGGAAATTGGACAAGTTTAGTATAGGTCAGGGAGTGACTTAACACTAAGAAAAAAAAAAGCATTCATTTCCTCCTATGGTGGCAGAGTTAACTTGAAATTTCTATGTGACCGTGATGGTAGAGATTTGATCAGAGGAAACACCCATAGGGTAAGACTTGACTGACATTTATGGTGTAACGCATTTGTTTTACTTGAAGTCTCGTACAATTGAGTAGAAAATAAATTAATTTTGTGGAGTCAAGTTTCAGTGATTCAGCCTAAGTTAGAGCATGAAACTGAGCCCAGATGTGTGTGAGGGTAAGACCCAGGAAATCACCCTATGCTAGACACTGTGAAGGGGGCTGAGTCTACAAACCAATGATATAGTTTTAACAAAGCCTAAAGAAAAAAAAAGCCACAGTTGTGACTGTCAGAAGTACTAACCTCACATTCAACAATGCTAGTCTTGAGCACATAGCAGCACAGCAGGGTAGTCCATATCTAAACACTCGTTTGCATTTGTAAAGTCCTTTTAGATGGTAAGCAATTTATGTTCTCTAAACAAGAATTTATCTAAACCATAGCCTTTTTGATATTACTCTAATACTGACTCTGCATGAGCAAACCCTGGCTGGTAAGAAAGAGGAGAAAGCTTTGTATTTCAGCTTTAATCTATTGGTATGGCAGAAGTGCCACAAGATATCAGGTTTCATCAAGTCAAATCAATGTGACAGGGTTGACAAGATGAGATGGTCTCATATCTATAAAACTGTGCTGCCATTCTAGCCTCATGAGATTGATCTTTAAACTTTAGACAGTAGATAGCTCATATAGTATAACATTGTTTATTTTCATTATCTTTTTGACTTTTCTCCTGAAGGGATGAAACTAGCCAGGTCTTGGGAGAAAATGATTCTACCTAATGTTCCTTAAAAGCTCCTAGCACAGTCATGAGCAAGTACCTAGTGCAAAGAACATTAGAACTAAGACATGCATTACCTCACAATTTCACAATTTTGGAGCATTGGGATGTGAACGTCTGGGTAAAGCCATGAACTCTGTCTGATGCTCAGTGGGAAAATCTTCTTTGAGTTTCTCAGATTTTCTTATCATCTTTGGAATTCCTTGGCCTGGAGATGCATCTCTCAAGAAAAATGTGTTTTCAGGCTGTTATCTTTGGTGTTGTTCGCCTATCTAAATTTATAATTTTTGTAATAGCAGCTATGTTATATATTGGTCTACCTACTAAACACTATGTAACTGGTCCAACCTTTTAAGTGTTCTATTTCCAAATAATGTCCCACCTTGGATTTGAGAAGCAAATATTCAGGAGGGAAGGCAGAAATTGATTCACAAATCTGCAACATGGATTTGGGGACTGACATTATTGTATATTGAGTTTCCATATCAGTGAACATAATTAAAGCAGATTCTTCTGCAAGATTCCAATATGATGATGTCACTGTGATTGACTCTACTAAAAGACTTCTCCAGAAATTACAATGGAAGAGACCACAGCTGTAGAGTTATTGGCCTTTCCCTTGTATTGTAGTGACACAAGTCTAGCTTGATTGTCATTATATGGTACCATCAACACCTGTCTGTGGAAACATTGAAGGTAAGATGTGGAAAAATGAAGGAATAACTAAACTGAAAAAGAACTTTCCAGGATTTGCAGGATTCTGAATTGCTTCTAGGTAGCTGCTCAGACAGTTTCCCCTTGCTGTTGTCAGTTTGCCACCTTTGCTCAAAAATTAAGTCTGACCTCAGTTTTAAAGTTATTGTGGGGATAATTTGTGTTATATTATACAAAATGGTTCTAATATTAAAAGATTAATCCCTTTTGCCTCTAAACATATGATTAACCATAAATTATCATACTAGACCAGATCATGTCTTTCAAAAGCCTATTAAAAAACAAATTAACCTTTTCTCTCTGGGTTGAACTCCCTTGTTAATATGAAAATTGGCAGTAACTCAGAACTCTTAGCTTTTGTAGTCCTAGTCATATTCTTTTGTGTTGTTCACATTGAATTGTGACTGGAGAGTGAGTCATACCAGCCTAATTAATTTAGTAAAGCACCAATTAAGAACATTGTCTTTGGGAAATCTTGTTTGAAGTGTCTTCAATTTAAGATGTTTCCTTATTACGCAAGCCTCAAAACAGATGATTTGTGTCATGCTGTGGGCAAGAAGACAGTTGCTTATTGATTAAGCCAATCTGTAGTTTTTGTTGCAAGTCAATTTACATGTTTCCAGTTTTAAGGAAGGCATGCTTTTTAGTTGTTCTTTAAATATATACCACACAGTAAATATTCTTGTTTTAACAATGTGGCTGAATGTTTTTTTAAGACATTGTTGTATGTATGTTCATCTTACAGTAGACCAGTTGATCAAAACCAACACTTACATGCAACACCTCTTTTTTCTTCCTATCAGAATCATTTGAAGTGAAAAGCTGTGACACAAGATATATTTAAATTAGTATGGTGGCCAGGTATGGCCTGTATTTCTTGTACTCAGGAGCAGAAGCAGGAGCTCTTCTGTTCAGTCAGCTTGGGCTAAATAGCAAGTTCCAGGTTAGCCTGGGCTCTATAGAAAGAGCCTGCAGCTGAAAAAGAAAATGGTAACTTGATTACTAATATGATTGTTAGATTATCTATGCTATACACTTGTAGGTGTTGCTGTTAGGATAAAATAATCGTACATGGATCCCCTTATAAAATCTGAAAGTCCTGTGCATGTATAATATACATAATGAGAGAGAGTAAGCAGAGAATTGGTTGTTTTGAGAAAGAGGTCAGAGGTTGGAGAGATGGCTCAGGAGTTAGGAGCAGTTGCTGCTCTTACAGAGGACCCAGGTTTGATTCCTAGCTTCCACATGATATTTCACCTGCAACTATAGTTCTAAGGATTTGACACCCTCTTCTGGCCTGTGCAGGCACCAGGTACACACCAGTTGTAAATAGATACATTCAGATAAAACACACACTTTAAAACCAAAACCAAAGAGTTAATGGTTTCTATAAAAACAGTGTAACCAATGATGTGGAAATCTGGTTCCATCATGTGTATAACAAAGAAATGTTTTGAGCACCTTCATTTCCTTACTCATCCTGCCGTCCCTTAAATTTCTTTAAAAAAGAAAACAATGTAAAGGAAAGAAAGGTTAGAATATGTTTTATATAATGGACAAATAGCAAATACCTCCATCCTTCTGGGCCACAGAATTCTGTCAATGGTAGTATCATAACAGCTTACCTCTGCAATCTGACATGGCACGTAGTCATTGAAAATATAAAAAAGAATGAACTGGCCATGCTCTAACAGAACTTTGTTTTAAAGCACCATTATATAGAGAGCAAGTTTGGTATAAAGGCAATGGCTTCCAACTTAATGTTCAACAAGCAAAACATCTACCACTCTAATGTTTGAGCTTCTTGTCCTAAAATGAGGTAGATCTGACTGAGCAGAGGTTTTCTTAAACTTTCCATATCTACGTTTACAGAGTGAAATAGGAAATCAGCAGGCTAGTTCTAGAATTAAGTAGCTGATTCAGTGATATTATCTTGTAAATTATCCCAATTAGAAATTGGATGAGGGATTTTCTCTGTATTACCTGAACTAAAAGATAATTGCAAACAACTATGACACTGAGGATTTCAAAATTAGGGATCTGGGGTAGACTTTCTGTTTTACATGTACAAGGCCATGCACTTGATCTCAAGTTATACAAAAAAGTCAATTAACAAAACCCTTTAATTCACTAATTATTTCATGCATACACTCTGTCTTAGGGGAGAGAGAAAACTTATGATACCACTTTGAAAAATACCAATCAGAAAGCTAGTTTCCAAACTTGCCTATGGGAAACTGGGTACTAGAGATATGAATATTGGTACAAGGCCGCAAGGCTTTAAGGCATGTATCTTGGAAAAATAATCTGATTTCCATAAAAATGTTTTTAAAAAAGGTCATAACACCACTGAAGAAATTCTCTTTGTCCTAACACCTCATTACCCAGCAATGCAGAATAAATAGGGCATTGCTCTTTACTGGCTTGCCTCTGATCCTCTGTAGCTAAACATGGCCTAAGGCAGTTCTTCAAACACTGGGATTCTTGAATGTGTAATTGTTGCTTGAATAATTCTCCATTCTCATTACCCTTGGCTCACAATTACTTCTTATACTTCACATTTCATGTTGGATCTGGATTTTCACCCAAAGTCTTCCAGGGCAAAGGCTCTGTTCCCAGTTAGTGACACCACTGGAAGGTGGTGTCACTGTAAAAGGGAGTGCCTAAGGTGAGGAAGTGGATCCCTGAGGTTATACCTTTATTAAGCACATTTCATTGAAAACATTCTTTCCTTCTCACCCCCATCTGTCTCTGCCACCTTGGGAAGAACAACTTTACTCCATATTTTACTTTCCTTTTTGATTGTCTGCCTCACCACACAAGTTCACAGCAACAATGAATGAATGAAACAATAAAACTTCCTCCTTTAAAATTGTTTTTTCTAGCTATTTTATCACAACAACACAAAGTAAGCATTACCTAATTAAATATTACTTAAATATGGCTGCTTTACCATCTTGTCAATCATGTTAGAATCAATCAACTATTTTCTGTTTTACTATCTAATACAAACATTGACAAGACTCTCACTACACCATGAACTGAAACTACTAATGTGCAAGTAATCAATTTTCCTGGTTCTCACACTGTGATAGGCTTTCTGCTGCTGGGAAGAGACACCATGACCACAGCAACTCTGATAAAGGAAAAGAGTTAATTGTGGATGGCTTAGCTACAGTTCAGGAATTTAATCTATTATGGCAGAAAGCCATCATCATGGAAGGAAGGAAGGAAGAAAAGAAGGAAGGAAGGAAGGAAGGAAGAAAGAAAGAAAGAAAGAAAGAAAGAAAGAAAGAAAGAAAGAAAGAAAGAAAGAAAGGAAAACAGCATGCAGACAGACATGGTGCTGGTGAACAAGCTAAGGGTTCTTACATCTTGACACAAAGACAACAGGAAGTGGTCTCAAACACTGGGTGTGGCTTGAGTGTATATGAGACTTCCAACAAGGCTATATGTACTCTAACAAAGCCACAGCTCCTAATAGTGACACTCCGCATGAGCTTATGAAGGCCAATTACTTTCAAACTACCACATAGATTTTGTTTAACTTTTATTTATGTGTTTGTGAGAGTTTTTATATAAGGATGTGCTACCTATGTGTCAGTGTCCACAGGGTCCCCAAAACATTGCAGGATCCCATAGATCTGGAAATTCAAGTTTTTATGGGTTGCCCAATGTAGGCATCAGGTATGTGCTTGGTATACAGCTCTGGTCATCTGGAAGAATGAGAATTCTGAATTGCTAAGCCATGTCTCCAGTTCAATACACAAATTTTATTTTCTTTCTGTTGTTTTTTTTGTTGTTGTTGTTTTCTTTTGTTTGTTTTTTTGTTTTTGTTTTGTTTTCGAGAAAGGGTTTCTCTGTATTGTTTTGGAGCCTGTTCTGGAACTAGCTCTGTAGACCAGGCTGGCCTTGAATTTACAGAGATTCACCTGCCTCTGCCTCTGGAGTGCTGGGATTGAAGGCAATGCCCAGCACAAATTTTATTTCTTAGAGGATCTTTTTACTTCTGATTGAACTTTGTCTTTAATAACAGCCCCATTCATATTTAGGTAATGAAGATTCTACATATTTTAGTGTCAACTTCATAGTTTGGACATGTTCCAAGAGTGTTTCTTTTCATAGAGTTCCATTAAAAGAACCTTTTCTATTATGGACAGACTCTTCACCCATTAAATATAATGTCCATTATTAATAGTGAGACAAGAGGTTTAAAAATTTGTTGTATAATTTGACTTACTGTATTTGTCTTTAACAAAAGGACCTCCGTTGATTACTTTTTAAATGTATGTGACAAAAATACCCAACTGAAGTTACTTAATGGAGGCAGGCTTTAGTTTGAGTTGTGATTGATCCACAGAATACAGTCTGTGATGGCATGTGTGGCATAATGGGTGAATGGGTGAGCACTAGACAGCTGTTCACACAGGTTGGACGGTCAGAAAGCAAAGAGAAATGACTGATAGTGCATTCTTCAATTAATCCTATTTTTACTTTTTGTGCAGCTTAGACTCCAGTCCATGGGATGTTGGCATTCATTTTGAGGATGGTTTTTCTCTTTTTATTCAAACGTCTCCATAAATCTGCCAAGGATGCAGCCAGAAGTTCACACCCTAGGTGGTACCCAATGCAGTTTATAGTGAAGAATAACCATCAAAGTAGCAAGTGGAAAGTTGGGGCACTGTACACATACTTAAGCCAGGAAAGATTGACATCTCGTTTTGTTGTTGTTTCCCACTTTTGCAACAAAGGATTGATTATAGAAGAGAATATAATTTCATGAACATGATGCTAAATATTGGATTGGCTTCTATGACTATGTTGTATGAGTTAGGGAATCCAATACATACCTCACATCAGGTCCAGATATCTCTTCTAAGAGAAACCTTCATTGAACATAATTATTATTTTATTAAAGTCTCTGTCTGGCCTAATGCAAGTAACAAGGCTTGACAAATTGAGATGGCTTCAAGATTTCTGTATAGACATTTGTTTGGTTTGTACTACTACTCAATAGCTACTATAACACAATTTAAAATCCAGTTTTTATTAAAGTCTCAAAAATATTATTGAATATACTGGAAGTTGTAAACATTAGTTGAAGAAAAATCTTAATAGATTATGAAATTATTTTAACATTTGTTTGGATAATTTTTAAGACTGCCTAAAATTTCAAACTGTTCAGGCTACTTTACATTTGTACTAATTTATGAGTTTCTTAAAAATTTTATATATGCAAACATTGTTGTAATATAACAAAATAGCGCTCAAGAGAAAGACAATGTGACAGGGTTCAAGCAGAGTGGGTTTTTATTAGAGAAAAGGATCATAAAAAGGGGAAAGGGAGGCTGGACAGTGGTGGCACATGCCACATGGAAAGGAAGGCAGAGGTAGTCAGATATCTGTGAGTTCCAGGCAAGTCTGATCCACAGAGTTCTAGGACAGGATCCAAAGCTACACAGAGAAACACAAAAGGGCGAGGGAAGAGGATAGGGAGGTGGGAGACCATCCTTAGGAGCCAGGAACAGCAGGAGACAGAAGAGAAGAAAGAGGAACAAAGAGTGAGAAAATCAGAGAGAGGGAGAGAGAAGAATGGGGGTGGGCAGGCCCCTTTAAAAGGGAACATAGTGAATATGCGCAGGTGGTTCTCTTAATGGCTGCTGCTGATGGCTTATCCTGTCAGAACTCCAAAGTCAGGCCAGTACAGATGCCTGAATACTTACAGACATTGCTAGCAGACAGAGTATTAATGGCTGATCTATATTGCTGTACATTTAGTCCCAATCCATTTCTATTGGTTCTTTATCCCATGGATAAGAAAATTACAAAATAAGTAGATCTGAAAAAAAAAAAAGACTGTGTACAAGATTGTTCATTTTTACAGTGCCCCAAAAAATAACATAGTAACAATTCTATAATATTTTCATTTTATTGGTTTAGTATGATAGTATTTATAATAACAGAAATTATTTAGGATATATACAAGGATGGACCTAAGTTCTGTGCAATACGACTCTACTTTATATGAGACTTAAAACAAGAGTAGGTTACCTGGAGGGTGTCTTGGGATAAGTTTCCCATGGACATTATAAAGACTTATGAATTAGTACCCATTTCATCCACCTTTCAAGGACAGATCAACCTAAAAGCAGATGTAGAAAATAGCCATTGATTTTGATAAAAATATTGATATCATTGTCTCTTCATGAAAATATACATTAACTTATGAATATGTTCATTCATTCTTTTCAACAACTTTTGGTTTCATGAAGTTTACTTGTATTAATCTTGTAAGTCATGTTTGACAGTAGATCACATAATAAGCATTTTGTATTTTGATATACATTAATGAAATCATATTTATAGGCCCAGGAAATTTAATAATTTAATATTTGAAAGCACAGTGAGAGTATAACCAAAGAATTTATTATAAATTTACTCTCTTCCAGAAGTACTGAATTTCACTTTGTAGCACCATTAATGTGTTTTTGAGCATGTTTCTAAATGTGGTTTAGGGCTTTTGACTACTAATCCTCCTGTAAGTCTGCTGGATTGACCAAGACTGGTTAATCATAAATGAAGAATGCCAAAGGCAATGTGAAATTTACATGCTTGATCTTGAAGAAAAGGGGCAAGAAGACAGAGAAAATTACTCTGTTAAAAAAGAAATTATTTCCACTGGGGTGTATCCATTAAGAACGGTATTTTTATATGCTCTATTAAAATTGTTCATCATCAATTCTCATTGGGATTGTATCACATAGCAATAGCAAGCCTTAAGGCAAAAGGTGAAAAGTTAAGATAACATTTAAAAGGCACTGTGAAATTCAAAGGAAATAAGGGATGTTTCCCTAATAAGAACATTAATAACTTGCAAGTGTGTTGTCACATTGAGGGCAACAATTTATAGTGCATTTCCCCAAGTATCTGGATTTCTGAACTTACTTAAGGAAAACATACTGAAAAAGCAAAACCAATGCTGAAACTGTTTTCAGCTCACCATAGTTGATTCTGGTCAATGAGATGACTCAGCAGGTAAAGGTTCATCCCACCAACTAGCCTAAGTTGTCCTTAAAACACCATATGGTGAGGTGAGAAATGACTCTCAAAGATTTTCCAACCTCTACCCACAAGAAGTATCATGTATGCACACAACCAATCAGCAATCAGTCAATAAGCAGATAAATTAAAAAATGTAATTTTAAGAAACAGTTGATTAATTCTTTTCTGATGGTATTTTGACAGGTTTTCTAAAGTGTCTAGCCCTACATATCTAAATTCAGCTTACTGAATTGCTTCATGCTTCTCATTTGTAGCTTTTTCATTCTATATTAGTAGTTTATTCAGTACTGACTAACATTTAAAATTTATATAATAAAAACTTACTCATAAACAATTTAGACAGTATTTTGTTTTGTTACTATTACTATACTACAAGAATAATTAAAGCATTCTAATACCAATTTCATAGCTAACAGGATGACTGTTGTATATGATAATTTCTATTTCTTTATTTTTGAAACAAACTTCTTTTGTTACCTTACCATTTTAAGTATTCCATCATATATGCATTAAGAGAACTTTGGTTACAGTAGTTGTTGAGGCTCAGCAGTCTGTGGGCCCCGCCTCTGATGGGCAGGACGCATAATCACTACATCAGGCCTTACCTGGCTGGGCGGAGACTGGGTTATGCATTCTCAAGCCCCGCTGCCCAAGCTACCTGGCTGCAGAGACTGGGTTACTCATGCACAAGCTCCCCTTTTAAAGCAAGTGTGCCAAGTGCACCTCTCTCTCTTGGTTCTCTGTCTCTTGCTTCTCTTGTTTCTTTCTCTCTTGTTTCTCTCTCTTGTTTCTCTCTCGTCTCCCTCTCTCTCTTGCTTCTCTCTCTTGCTCTCTCTGGGGCCCCTTCTCTCCCCCCCCCTTCCGCTTTCAGTTGGCCATCAGCTACCCCCTCTTTCCTCTCCCCTCTGTCAATAAACTCCACGTGGGGGCTCAATCGTGTTTGTGTTTCTTAGGCCATAGCAGCTGCGCAAAAACAACAGTAGTCACAAAACAAAGCCACGAGCTCCAGTCAGCCCCTCCTCTACCTTACAAAGGGTTATGTCTGAACCTGAAACCAAGCCCAAAGGGTGTGGCCACCACCACAAGTTCATTAGCAAAGCAAGATGCCATTGCATACTTTGGAGAAGTTTCTCACTAAAACTGTAAGGACTATAGTGAGCTGAGCTCACTATAACCCAGAGAATCAGGGAAACCAGTGATCTAATTAGGAGTAGTAGGAACTGGAAGGCCAAAAGTACAAATTCTAATCTGAACATGACTTGGAACCTGATATATTAAGACAAATAATCAGTGTCTTGGTAAATAAAAGTGTAGAGGCAAATGAACTTTCCTGTACTTACCTTGTTTATTTACTCTTTGAATATCAGTACTGCTATTTGATGTGCACCTGCATTGGAAAGGGCTGTCTGATTCCTTCAGTAACAATTCAAATGCTGGTCTCTTTCAGATATCTTTACACATACACAAGCACACACACACTAAAATCTGGCTAGATGTTTAAGCATTGTTTACCCAAGTAAAACTGACATATAACATAAGCTCAACATCACAATGGATTAATGGAGCCAATGGATTTACCTGTTATCATTCCAAAGCTTTTGAAGGCATGTGCAATCAGTTTAGCAGTTTAGCAACCAGGACTTTTTAGAAATTCACCAAGGGACTTGTGAAAGAGAAAAGGAATGAAGGAATCCTTCTATAGATCTCAGTTATGGATTATAGGGTGAAGAATTTCTTCATTCTCATTTTTCTACTTTTTTAGAAATGCCCTCCAGTGAACAAAGGAAATCAATCACCTGAAACAGCCAGAGGGTATATTCCTTTCAAGCCTTCTTTCACCCTCTTAGCCACAAAGAAAAGGCCTGCACTGGGAGATGAGGAGTGCTTGAGCTGTATGCTGAGTCCTCCTTCTAGTTTGTGGCATGTATTCTATGCTTGTACTCTCACATAGAATACAACAGATAAGTTCTCACTCCTTCTGCGTTCTTTCTTGTCCAATCTATTGCTCAAAAAGCAAAGCTCCTAGACGTTTTGTCAAGGACACCAGAAACCCTCTACAATAACAATAGCTGATACGACTCTAAACTGGGTAGCATTGCCCTGCAAAATGAATTATATTTGTTAATGCCAGGAACCTTACACAATTAAGATTAGATCACATTTCTTTTGTTTTTAAAATATTTTTAGCAATTCAAATATATTTTGATCTACTCACCTCTCACTGCTTCCTTAATCCCCTCCCACCTCCACTTCTGATTCACCTCTCTAACCTCCCAACTTTGCTTTCTCTAGATTTTAATTGGAAATATGCAATTACTATAATTTGTACTATTCATATACTTCTGGGTGCAGGGTTGCCCTACCAAGAAGTGAAATCCTTAAAGGAAATTGCTTCTCCCTCAAAGAAGGCCAGAAGCTGCCAACTGTTCAGAGTTCCTTGGTTATGGTTGGGGACACCTGAATCCCCTTCCTCTCCATGCAAGCTTGTTGACTGGCTTGAATTTGTGCAAGTCTTTTCAGGCAAGCACAGCTGCTTTGGGTTCATACATGCAGTTGTCTTAGCATGTCCAGGAGACACAGTTTTAAATATGTCTTCCTGACCTCTTTCTCTTACAGTATTTCATATCCTTCTTCTAGTATGGTCCTTACCCATGTATTGGATGTGATACAAGTGTCACATTGTGACTGACCTCTCCACAGTCTCTTCTTCCCTGCATTTATATAATTGTAGCTTCTACAAACTACCTTCACTGTACACAAAAACAAATCAAAGCAAAAATGTTTTCTGATGAAACAGTTGACATTTTAATCCATGAAAAGTTTAAGCATCTGCTTTAAAAAATAATGCTGCTTTTGCATCAACCAATCATTAGCAGAAATCAGAGATACTGCACAAAGCTTGGAAGACCATGCCTCCAGAATTCACCACGAGCTATCTGAATCAGGGAAATGATATTTTAAAGTTTGGCATTTGTTATGTTGTTTGCTTCACAGGCAAGTCCTTGAAAATATTTATCCTGGAACTGTTGTATGGACCACATCTACTAAGTATCTTAGCATTTGTTTTACGTGAAAACCACTAGACTCCATATGTTATTTAAACTAGGCATCAGAAGAATCCATAACAAACTTAAAAGTCCAATGTGTTTACACAGTCAACTACAGAGGGAGTTAAGTGATCCACAATATATAGTACCTGTTCCCCCTGCCAACTGATAGCAATTGCCAAAGATAAGGTCTCTTGCTCCTCCCTTTCTCATTGAGAAGTATAGAGACCACATCTGTCAAGAGGAGGTGAGATACAAAGATATAGCCAGACACACCAAAACATGAGCCTTTAAGATTATTAACTACCTCTCAGACCCAGCAAGCAGAAAATGGATGACAAGTAACTACCCTTGATTGCCCCTAGGATATACACATACCCTCTACCTAATAATGAATCGTGAGCATTCGGGAAAGTCAAAATGGGTTATCCCTTTCTGCGCTCTTCCCTTTCCTTATAGATGAGAAAAATCCTTTGACCCAGGGATGAGAAGCCTTTGCACTGTATGCTTGCTCTGGGATGTTCCCATCTTGTAAAATGTATTCTAAGCCTTTGTTCTCTCCTTTAATAGATCTGTGTATTCACCTCGACTTCTCTGTTTCATGATGTATTCATTATTCTATAAATGAAGAACCTGGACGTGTCACCATCAAATGGCCCTGACAAGCAACTCTGTTAAAACACCCACTAAAATGGTCATTATGCAAGAATCTCATAACCTCATGGTATATGGCTTAAATGTTTGGCACAGTGCAATTTTCAGAATACCAGTCATTCAGGTGCTTGGGGTAAAAAGGAGCATGGGGAAATGTAGCATGTATGTTTCCGCCAGCCCGCCAGCCCGCCAGCCCACCAGTCTGGGCCCACAGCTGCGCCAGCCCCAAATAACACTCAGAGACTCTGTATTTGATACAATCCTGTTGACCAGCTGCCATTATTGTTTATGGGCTAGCTCTGCCTTAATTATTAACCCACTTCTACTTATCTAAGTAATTCCACGTGGTCGTTTTCCTTCCTCCCTGGGCTACATCTCGACTCCTCCTTCCTATTTCCTCTTTCCTCCTTGTCTCCTAGCCCCGCCTATCTTGCTATCTCATTGGCCACAGAGCTTTATTAATCAGTATGAGAAACAATAACATCTCCCATCATCTCCTCTTTTCTGTCTAAAGTAAAAGAAGGGGTTTAACCTTAACATAGCAAAATACACCATACAACAGTTATCAAATAAGAATCACAGTAAACAATATTTAGTCCATTAACATTTTGAAAGTCTTTAAGAAAATATCATCTATCCTATCTTTGTGAGTCTAAAGTCCTATATGTAACTTATCTTTAATCCTTACTAAGGAAAACTATAACCATAACTACCTGTCTTCAACTCCTTCAAAGACCACAGAAGGACAATATATAAACTCTAGAAATGACAGAGACAGCTCATTGACTGGTCAGTCAACCGAAGTTCTTCTGTAATGTTCCATCTTCAGCCCATAGGCAATAGTGTGTGTCCAGACTCCTCAACAAGGCAGGAAACTTTTGTCTGTGTCCTGTAGGCTGTCTGGCTGTCTGGCAGCCTCTTCCATGAAGGAGGAATCCTGTAGCAATGTCCATCATGAATCAACAGTCACTTTTTTGTGGGTCCTGCATGTCCAGTTTCTACAACATAAAATCAAACAGTCCAGAAGAGCAGTACCTTGCCCAAATGGCTAGTCTTGCCATATTAGAAGCAAACTCCATAACATGTTTCTTCAATATCCATCTTCCTTTCTGACACAGGTAGTGTTACCAGGAGCAGTTGTGCCTCACTGTCAAGAAAAACCCTAAATCATTTTAAATGCCATATTCTGTAGGTCTTTGAAAGGTTTGAAGAATGCCTATTCATCTCAAATACATCTCTGCATATCTAGAAATCCTAACTAACTTAACACCAAGTTTTAATTATCATAGGTAACTCTCAATTATACATTACATTTTCCAAAGAGCTATATAAACACAATACCTAAACAAGAGGAGAAATATACATATCATAAAATTGATCTTAAATTGTATCAATAAAAGAAAATCCATTTCAAAGCAAAGTATTCATATCTACACCATAATTCCCTATTTACCTTTAAAAAGATTGTTTGTGGCTATAGCCATTTATAACCAAGTCCATTTAAATGCAAACAAACATTTATAAACAATATTTGGGAATTTGGGCGTCGTTCTTTCCAAACTACTTCCTGCTGGTAGAGGGCGCTGTCATGGGGGTCCAAAGAAGATGCAGAAATCTTGGCAGTAGTCTGCAAGGCTTTGTTTCAACTGCTTTGAATGTTGGATCACCTGGGGAGCTGTTTCAGGGGGTCCGGCTTGATCAAACCATATAAGTCTGAAAAGAATCCATAGCTTTTCATTTTCTGAGGAAACAAAAATAGAAATCCTTTTCCCCAGTAACTTGTCCTTAGGCTTAAATTTTGGAGTCAAAGCATTTTTAAAATATATAAATTGAATTAATCCAGTAGCATTTCTTTTATCAGTTGTTATTTTCTCAGCAATCAAATAATTTAAAGACAACAGAAGCGTGTATTGTATCCAAAATTTCTCTGTGCTTTCCATGTTTATGTGGCTTTTTTATTACTCTATTTCTTTTATTTCTATTTTTACATATTTTGAGACAGGGTTTCTCTGTGTAACTTTTATCTGTCCTGGAATTCAGTGCACATCAGGTTTACTTTGAAATCACAGAGATTTGTTTGCCTCTGTTTCCCAAGTGCTGGGATCAATGTGTGCGCCACCACAACCATCCATTTTACTTTCTTTTTGCTTTTTAAACCATTGTATCCTGTTTCCTTTTCTCTCCCAAGCCAGCGTATTTTTTAAAACACAGTGTGAACCTTCATTGCAGCTCTTGTACACACCAATGAATTATTAGCAGAGCTCTTTAAAACAATGTGGTTTTGCCGCTTATGCTAATTTTGGTAACCTCCCTTAAAGGAGCCGCGCAACTCTCTGTCTACAGCAAAACAAATCCAACCGAGAAAATGCTGCTACTAAGAAGTCTTGCAAGTCTCTGTTCCCTTGTTTCTAAAAACTATTTTTTAAGCTTTTGTTAAGTTTTAAGTGAAAGTTCTCAATCCCAGTTCTGACACCATTATATTACGGCAGGTTCTGTTTAGAAATTTGGTTGCTTAAATTTTTTTTTTTCCAACAGGATCTCATGGATAAATCATCGTCCCATTTCAGCAGGAAGTAATCTTAAGATAACAACGCCCCCTTTCCCCACTCTTGGAATTTAGGAATAATATTCATCTTCATAGGGTTGGTTTTAGTTACTTGGGGTTGGGTTTAGAAGGTGATACTTAGACTTGGTTATCTCTTTTAGACAGGAATAGGGTATGTTTGGGAAAGGTATGATTCAGAATGGATATAGGTAGATTAGCCTATTTTCTTGTGAATTATTCAGTAAGAATGAGACATTAGTATTACAGCTTACATTGTTAAATATTATTATTTGTGGTAACCTATGTAAAATTAAGTTTATTCCCTTCCTGGAAGAATTGTATCTTATATTTGTTGTATTGTGTGAAATCTTTCCATTTATGATGTTTTATGCATATTATTCTTGCCATATTCTATGTATGTATACTATTGCTTGTGTTCAAGACGTTTTGTATTTGATACAATTTGGGATATTTGTCTTGTTGCCCTTTAGAGCTCTACCTCTTGTTTAGACATTTCTACTCTACCTCTACTTTAGGAATTTACATGTGAGATATATATATATATATATATATATATATATATATATATATATGTACATAGTTATATTGTTTGGGTATTTATCCTTGCTTTACTCAAGGAAGTTTTATTCAGGTTTGTTAGCCAAGTTACTGAGTATTACAGATTATCCTCACCCATGTTTCCTTTGCCTATGAGATTAGTCAGACATAGATGCTTAATCTTCAATCACTTCATAGACCTGCAGAACATGGCATTTAAATGTTTTATATATTAGTACACTCTTGACATGAGACACTGTTGCTCCTGACAGCACCTTGCACTTTCCCGAAAGTATGTTGGACACTGTTGTTGCTCCTTCTGGAGTTCATCCTCGCTTCGGCTAATGGCCTTTGGGCAAGGAACTGCCTCAACCTTGACCACTGATTTGGACATGCGGTCCTATATGCTTACAGGAGACAAACTTAGAAGATTGCTGAACCTTGCCAAGTCAGGGTAAGACAGCCTTTCTACCTCCCTGCTTTTGTTGTGGTCTGTCAAATACTCCTGGCCTTAGTCATATCTGGCTGTACCAACATTGCTTTGAGACCTTGGGTGACTGTCCAGGTAGCTTGCTGTTTCTGTCCTCACTGCACCTTTTGGAAGTTGCCCATCTGTACTTCCCGTCTACCCTAGTATCGTAATTTTCCTTCTCAGGTCTTGGTGAGGTTGTAGATTAAACTATTTTAGTATTATTCTCTCTTCCTAGTTAGATATTATGTACTAGACTTAAGCTTTTCATCTTAGGTCAACTCTATTGTAAACTCCCTTATGCGTTCACCCTAGGACTAGGTATGTTTGTGGTTTTGGTCTCGATTTTCCTTTTCTTAGAGCACACATGTTATTCACTGTTTTGTATATAGTTTTGTATCAAGCTTAAATCTTTTCTTTAGACTAAAAGGGGAATTGTAGTGGGATATTCACTGTGTCTGCTTCTGTGGCACTGACCACACCCATTGAGGGGTAGAGCCAGGGGCGGAAGTGACCTGTAGAGCTTGGTCTCAGAAGGAGGCGGAGAACGGTCTTTTCTGGCGGGACACGGAGAGAGGAGCATCCAGTTTTAACTGCTGTGTTCATCTGTCTGTGTTGTGAGTTGTTTCTCCCTTAATAAACATCTATTCGACCTATTTGTTTATCCTGACCCTTATTGAACCGCAATAGGGGAACCTCCCTGAAAGAATAACTTGCTGTTTTAATAGATTCCCAACTCCATCTTGATATGTGCTTTTTGCTATTTGAGCTAGAGAATTTGTTCTATGTTCAAGAGGATATGTGTCTCTGGTAGAGCACATGTGTTTTGATGCCAGTAAGCATATGGTAGCTCCCAACAGTTTGTAACTCCAGGTTCAAAGTTCTAAATATCTTCTTCTGACCTTTGAAGGCACCAGTCATGAACATGGTACACATGCATACATGGAGACAAAAGAGTCATACACATAAAATATAATAAATAAACAACAAATAAAGAAAATTGTCAATTTTACATCATTCCACTCTTGTAAGAAAAAGTATCTACCCATGAATATATGAGGGAAGATGATGTGAAGACATGGGGAGGAAGACAAAGGAGGCAGAGCAGATTTTTCCTTCAAATTCTTTAGAATTACAATACTTACATTGGTTTTTGACAACCAGAACTATGAGAAATGGCATTACTGTTGTTGAAGCCACAAGGAATTGTCTGTGTCACCTCCTAAGAACAGCATCAGCAAGATCAAGTATCTGAAGATCACCATGTATTTAATCATATTACCACCGACTACCCTGTCTTCACTCCTTTCCCCTGCTACTGTTCTCCTTACTACATTCAAATTGCTCCACATCTACTATCATGTCACACAGACTTATTTTTAAATCTAGATCCTACATGTTAGTAAATATATGACATTTGTCTCTCTGAGTGTGGTCTATTTCACATAATATGATGATCTCCAGTTCAGTTCATTTTCCTGAAAGTAATAAAAAAATTATGGCTGCTATTATGCTCTATTAAATATTTGTGTATACATATATATTTACACACATCTTTTCATTTTACAAATTAATACATCAATGGACATCTGTGTTGACAGTGTCTCAATGAACATGGCTATGGAAATATGTCTTTGGTACGCTGATGTAAATTTATTTGGGCAAATAACCAGGAGTATTATAGCAAAATCACATGAAAGTCTTGTTTTCACTTCAGAGGTTAGGTTGAAGAGACATAAACTGAAGAAGGCCACTTTAATCTTGACTCAAGGGAAATCATTTTTTAACAGTGCATGGGAAAAACATCACATCTACAAACATTTTACAAACAGGAGAACATGTGGTGATTGTAAGAAATGTGATACATTCACAGAGGTTCAGGATAAACCACTGTCATCTTTGAGAGGCTATAAACATGCCTTAGTGTGTGATCCCTGGTTGACAATATCAGAGGCCTCATACTTCAAAAATGTATGGTGAGAGAGAAGGGAATTTAGGGAAACACTCCCTATAGTCATTAAAGAAATAGAGAAGCAGCTAATACCAGCAAAGCATCAGGGAAGGGGTGCATATAGGGTACAATGGAGCCATTTCAAAGGATGGGCATACCATATGCTCGACTCATTATTCATGGAAGCTGTGCCATATAATGTCACGTCATACACTGAATTAATGAACTATTTTTTCTGGAGAAAATTTAAGCACTTCCATTACAAAATTATGGTCAGATCATGTTGCAATAAAATCAAGACTTAACGTTTTACAGGTATACTCTGTTTGGAGACACCGTGTGTGTGTGGGGGGGGTTGGGTGTGATGAAACTACATAAAACAAAATATCCAGGTGGGGATGGAGCATGCCTTTAACTCCAGTACTCAGGAGGCAGAGACAAGAGGATCTCTGTGAGTTTGAGGCCAGCCTGGTCTACAGTGCAAGTTCCAGGACAGCCAGGGCTATTATAAGGAGAAATTTTGTCTCAAAAATAAAATTACATGAGATTGAATTTGGATAATTTTGGTCTTGCTGGACACAATTCATGACGTAGAAGGAAAGAGTATCCTACATCCATCAGGATAGACACCCCTGTGTTTGAGTTCCTCCAGACTTCACTCTTTATCTTTGCAACTGTTGATTCTGATAAACATAGTCTGCTGAACACAAATGTTTCCACAAATTCTGTGAGTGACTCAAAATCCTAAACACCAAATAACCCTATTAAAAAGCGGGGTACAGAACTGAATAGAGAATTCTCAATAAAGGAACCAAAATGGCTGAAGGACACTTAAGAAAGTGTTCAACATCCTTAGCCATCAGGGTAATGCAAATCAAAACAACTCTCCTGCCAAAATGGTTGAAATTAGAATCACCAGGGACAGCTTATGCTGGAGAGGATGTGAAGAGAGGGGAACACTCCTTTACTGCTGGTGGAAGTGCAAACTTGTACAGCCATTTTGGAGATTAGTATGGCAGTTCCTCAGGAAAACGGGAATCAGTTTATCACAGGAACCAGCAATTCCACTCTTAGGCCTATACCCCAATCATCCATATCCATGCAACAAAGACAACTGTTCAACTATATTCATAGCAGCATTATTTGTAATATCAAGAACCTGGAAGCAACCTAGATGCCCCTCAACTGAAGAATGGATAAAGAATATTTGGTATATTTACAGAATGGAATGCTACTCAGCAGGGAAAAACAAAACAAACAAACAAAACACAATATAATATTGAAATTTACAGGAAATGGATGGAACTTGAAGAAACCATCCTGAGTGAAGTAACCCAGTCACAAAAAGAAAAACGTGGTATATACTCACTCATATATGGATTTTGACATAGAGGAAAGGATTACCAGCCTACAATTTACACTGTCAGGGAAACTAGGATACAAGGAGGAATCTAAGAGATTCATACAAGGTCCCTCACAGAAGGGGAAATGGAGACGATATCCTGAGCATATTCGGGGGGGGGGGGGGGGGAGGGGTCAATGAGTGCAGAAGGGGTTAAGAGAAAGAGAAAGGGAAAAGAGGAGAACATGTAGGACCAGGAAGATTGATTAAGTCAGGTGACAAATAGACGAGAACAACAACAACAACAACAACAACAACAACAAAAGAGAGATACTATAATAGAGGAAGCCATTATATGTTTGAAGAGAAAACTGACTCTAGAGAAACGAGAAACAACCAGAGACCTAAAGGATGACTCCAACTAACAGTCTGAGCAATGGTGGAGAGGCTACCTAAAATGACCTTCTCTGATAAGGAGATTATTAACTAAATTATATGTTATCCTAGAACCTTTATGTAGTTTCTGTGGGAAACATAAGCAGATACCCACAGCTAAACACTGAGCTGAACTCCTGAAATCCAGTTGCAGAGAGGGAGGAGTGATAAGAAAAGGGGTCAAACCAGGCTACAGAAACCCACAGAGACAGCTGGCCTGAACAAGGGTGAGCTTAGGAACCCCCAGACTGATAGCTGGGAACCCAGTATTGTACCAACTCAAACCCCTGAACGTGGGTCTCAGTTAGAAGTCCTGGGAAGTCTAAAGGACCCTGACAGTGAAACCGGGATGTTTCCCTGGAGCATGAAAAGACTTTGGGAGCACATTCCCCATGGAGGGATATTCCCTAGCCTAGAGATGACATGGGGGTGGGGTGGGAGATCTAGTCCCTACTCCAAATGACTCCACAGATGTCTAGTAGACATCGTCCTCCCTGTGGAGTGGGTGGGGAATAGGACAGAAGGTGGGATCAGGGGCATGGGAGAGAGGGAGGGAGAAAAAAAATCCATCAGCTCAAAGGAAAGGATTGTGGGTTTTTTCTATTTATAGACTATAGGTTCAGATTTGCTCTCCATATCTACATTGAGAGGGAGTGTTATGGAACTAATCATAAACCTATTGATGACTGTAAGTACAATGTAACCTTGTGTTAAATTATGAGGTGAACAATCTGTGGTCACTGTAGATTGCATGGTGTTTGGAGCAGTATCTTGTATCTGATACAAGGAATATTGTGCTGCGCTGATATTAAACTGAGAAAAAAGGCAGACAGTTTGTTTCTGCCTTTCTATTGTACAGTGAATAATGTTAAATTCTGATGGATAGTTTCATGTAGATCATATGTAAAAATAAATGATTGCTTAATTATTTAGAAAAATTACATTTTAATTCATGATGAAAACTTTAATTGCCAAGTAGACCAGAAAATTATAGAAAATCATTAACTAATACATTTGTATTTCTGATTTGTAAGCCAAATTAACATGAGATGAATATTAAACCAGAAAATATTTATGAAATGAAATTGATGTTTCTACTATTTTTCTTTTATTTATGTGTTCATTCCCCCAATTATATAACAGATGTTCAACAAATATTTTCCATTATTCCTAGCCTAATGATGAAGTGTACTGAACTTATTTTTAAAAATCTAAGTAGTGAGCAGTCAACTGGGTTAGAAATTACAAGAAAAGACACCATTGATATATTTGAGCAAACGTTGAAAGATGAATTGAATATCAAGAGGTTGACCTGACATTTAGAAATGGAATTACAGATAAATATCCTTGGCATGTACAATATATGACACATTATCTTAGTAACTTTACATGATTATTCTATGGTAGACTGTAGAAATAATCTACCTGTTTTGTATGGTAATGGAATTAAACTTTACAGAAGATGAGTTGTGGGAAAGTCTCCTGTATGAAACTCTGGGGTTTGAATCAAGGAATTCACATATGCTAAAAAAAAAATCATGCTTGATTACAAAGTTAAATCACTAGCTTGGAGATACCAGAAATTTCTAACTGGGATACAATGATGTGAGAAATAATCCTTCTCATCCCATTCATCATTTATTGTTGCACAATCACAGATGTACATTTACATTTTCAATAATTATGATTCAAATAAAAGAAAAAGTAAAAAAGTAATTTTGTCTTTCTCTTTAAATATAGTATCACAAATGACAATTATTAGTAAAAAGAAGATAGTAGCTAATCAGTCTATAAAAATCCCTTGAAGACCTGAGTTCAAAATCCTAATCACCCAAATGAAATTCTTTACCTGTTCATTTGTGCCTGAGCCACACATAGAGGGAAAGGTAGAGCAATGAGGCTTGTTGGAAATCAAGCTAGCTATGAAATGAGGAGCATCAGGTTCAGTGAGAGACCCTGCCTCTAGGGAATGAGATAAGGTATGACAGAGGACAATACGTATGTGCATGCATGAGTAGAGCAAACAAACACACACACAAAGATATAACACACACACACAAACAAAAACAAAAACAAGACAACAACAAAAACAGTAGATGGAGTATTCACCACCATTTGGAGTTTACCTTTTGCCTTTGAAAATTTAACTTAGTCATAGTTCCTTGTATTTTCCCCACTTGTATGTTTAGTTTATTTATTGTGATTATTTGCAGCCAATTGTCTCAGGTCACCAATCAAACATTATGATATTTTTGCTTCCACTGTGACCTTAATATCATTGTTGTTTTCACTGTATGTATATATGCATATATATTTCTATATTTCATTTATAAATATGAGGATGAGTCATTGACAGAATCCTCGTTGTATGACTACAGACTTTCTTAATCGGAGCATGAAGTCTGTGACAAAAGAATTAGCTGAACACTTTTAAGGAGATAATTTTGATTTGTGATCTGATGTTCACATTATTATCAAGACTTTATCCTCCCCTGATTATATTCTTGAAGCAGTCTTTAAATTATTAACATTGTTAAAATTCACCTGATTTTGACATAAACTATCATGAAACTATGTCCTATTTGATCATTTGTTAAGTCATGACTTTTTATTTAATTTATAATGTATTATAATCAAAGTCTTTCAAAAATATTACTTTTTTCACATCACAAAATTTTTTTTCGAAATTTTAAGCAAAACAAAACAATAGCACTTAATTTCTATAAGTTGTGAATTGATTCTGGGATACATTTTGAATATTACATTGAATGTGTTTTAATAAACATTTGCCACTTACTCCCAAAAACAAGCAGCTGCAAAATATTTTCTTAACTTTTTGTGATAAGCTTTTAAGGAGATACATAATGTCTCTTTAAAAATTTTTTCAATGTGTCATAAATAGATTTTATAAATATCCTCATATTTAAATTTTTACTGTTTTACTAATAAAAACACTGCCTTTCATATTAATCCAGGCTATTCATGCTGCTTTCTTTCATTTTTTGCTGTTTCCATAGTAACTCTTTTGTACTCCCTCTTGTTTATCATTTACTCTTAACTTCTAAGTTTTATGAACAATTTCTATCTTCTCCTGTTTTATATAATCACACTGTAGCACGGTGCTACATGTGAACCATAAACACTTTCAGCTAAATATTAAGGTGATTAATATCATAATGATTAAATTTGCTCGACCCTAGCCACATTTTAACCTTGATAAAGATGAAAGTATATCAGTTTGTTGGTTTGGTTTGGTTTGATTTGGTTTGGTTATCCTTAAGTCTCAACTCAGTTTTGTTTATTATTATTATTATTATTATTATTACTATTGTTGTTATTATTATTATTTAACTTGTGCTCTAAGAATTTGCATTTTCTAAGCATACACGTGGAACACACCCTCTCCACAAATCTTTAAATGCATTTTAAGCCAGGTTTGATAAACATAAATGTTATGAGAACCCAGGTGTTCTGCCTTGCACTACACATCCTTTTCAACAACATATAAGCTGATTTCCCTTTCGGGGCCTTCCCACAGAAGACAGTGGACATGTACTTCCTGGAGAATGATGCACACCCTGCCATGGGCACAAGGAGCTGGTTCATGTCTATGGGAATTAGAAGCAGCTACAGTCTCACTGTGTTCAGGGCATAATAGACTCCTTTAATTACACATCTACATGGCTCCCTTAGCTGCTAGGAGACCCCACTCAAGTGTTCAATGAAGGAGACCCTCTTGATTCAAAGACTCAGGATATGCGGATTTGAATATCCACTACATCCTGGCCCCTGATGCCACTCTATCCCTTTGTTGCCTGCAGATGGCCTGGCCTGGCAAATACTCCCCTTGTTTTAAAGGAGATTAACAGGTGTTAAAGATCACTGGCTTCTAATCAAGGATTTCCCCTCAAGCAATCCAAAAATATGAAAAAACATGGAAAAGGAGAGTTACAGATAGAAAGAGAGCAGCTGTTGGAAGCATTTTATGTAGGAAATAGATACTTGTGTCCCTTTGATGCTTAGCATCCTTTAAATGTTCCCCTGCACAGAGAGGCAACTTCCTATAATCTGGCCAGCAGACTTTATTTGATAATCTATTTCTATCCTTGAATTAAGCTATTGTTGACTGTAGTAGGGTACCATTCACATAAATATTAATTAGCAATGTATAATCAATGTAATTATGCTTTGAGGATGTCAAAATTAAACCCCTGAGTATGACAACTAAGAAACAATTTAAGGTTATTCTCAGTATATTCCTTTTAAATGTGTGTGGGGGGATGGTTGTCTATAATCTAAATTATCTGAAGCTGATGAGTATATATATGATGAAAATTTGTACTCACACCAAAACAAGTTGAAAGGTACCTATGCATAGCATTTTTTTTCTGTTTGCTTATTTGTAAAACACTGAGATATTTTCTCAATTTTTACATACATTGATAAGGGTTTTTCATAGAACAGTCACTTTTGCCTTGACTGAAGACAGAAAGCAGAGTATTTCCTAAATTCCATGATTATTTAATGAGTCAATTTTGAAAGAGTTGGTAAACATGGGAAAAGTTGGAGAGGGATACTGTCCCCCAATGCAGGGTCCGTGTTCTTCCAAGATTCTTCTCATCATGCTAGGACCTGGTTTGGTTTGTTCCCAGAATTTATCTACAAAATATCATCAAATTAAATTTGGTTTTTACAATTTTATGTAATCGGACATTCTGCCAGATTTTTAGGCTTAATCCTAATACATTTTCAATACCATTATTTTCTCTAGTGAGATTTGTGTCTTTGCTAGCTACTTTATAATCCATAGTCATATTCATTGAGATAATTTCAGGTACCTGTGGCAGAGCTGAAGAGAAATAATGCCTTAAGTTGTCACTCAATAGTGAAACATTTAAAATAAAACAGTGTGTGTGTGTGTGTGTGTGTGTGTGTGTGTGTGTGTGTGTGTGTCCTATTATTTTCCTAAATAGCTTTCCGTGTCTGTGTGTGTGTGTGTGTGTGTGTGTCCTATTATTTTCCTAAATAGCTTTCCGTGTCTGTGTGTGTGTGTGTGTGTGTGCGTGTGTGTGTGTGTGTGTATGTGTATCCTATTATTTTCCTAAATAGCTTTCCATGTTTTATAGCAAGAGTATAGTTAAGGAAGTTTAATAACAGAATCAATAAGTGAATCATCCTGTTTTTTTTAGTTGTATGTAAGAATCCATAACATAATATCATCAAAAGTCTGTCTGTCTGTATTTGTTAGTGACTGCCTTGAGTAGCACTTGTTGATTTTTCTGTGGTTTCCATAAGACTTTTAAAATTATGTGCAGTAAGAATTTTGTAAATCATTTGTGAGACCACAAATTGTTCTTTAAAGAAATTTTAATTAATAACTACATTTTAAATGTTGCTATATATTTTGTATTTGTGGTCATTGATTTGTGATTGTATACATTGTTTTAAGAATATGCTATGTAGCCTTCTGGTGTCAATAAAAGAAATCAATAATATTCAGTGTGCTCTAGACATCAGGTGCCACTCTGTATGAATGAGCATTTATTTTTTATTAGTGAATGTGTTAATACACATTTCTGATGTTGCACTCTTATTTTCATTTTTCAAAGAAAATTCAGAGTCAAACTAGAGCCAGTTATATTCACTGTCTATTTAGTAATAATAAGGGACATTATGGATCAGGAACTTCTTAAGCATACTTTCCTTTATAAAGTGGCTTAACCCCTGGCATTTGTGGCACATACTTTAATCCCAGCACTGAAGAGTCAGAGGTGGACAGATCTGTGTGAGTTTGAGGCCAGTCTGTCCTGTATAACTAGATTCAGGACAGCTGGAGTTGTTACACAGAGAAACCCTATCTCAAAAACAAAATAAATAAAAATAAAGTGGATTACTATTTTAACATTATAAATTTTGGTTTTAAACAAAGTTAAAGTAATATTTTGAATAAGAGATTTGCTCTTATGCTTATGTGATAGTAATATTTTGTATGTTACCATCTAAACTCTACATTCAATCTTAATACATTACAGAATAGATGTCACTGTTCAACAAAACACAGTGTCAATTTTCAAATTTCATAAAGGTACCTTTAGATTTTTTGTCCTGCAAACTGACTAAGCTTTTCCATGTATATGTCTAGTCTTCTCATTTTAAAATCTGCTCTAGTACTGCATGAAAGTGACAATGATAAAAGAGGAAATGATTTAGAATTATGATTTAGAAAAATGATTTTTAAGTAGCACCAGAATGATGGCTTAGTTGGTAGAGAAAATTGTTCTAAGCCTGAAGATCTGCTTGTAATCTCTAGGCCCTATGTAGCGGGAAGAAAAAAATGACTTCTTAAAATTGTCCTTTGATCTCCACATGTGCTGAGCCATGTGTCCATGTGCATATACACCTAGAATTAAGTAAACACTTGTAATTAAAATTTTAAAACAGCATGCATACAATATTCATTCACTGCCATAAGAAATACATACAATATTGATTACTAAATGCTCTTGAAAGAAATCTGCAGATAGACCCATGTCTGTTGCCATGCACAAAACTTAAGGTCCAAATGGATCAAAGACTTCAACATAAATCCAATCACAACGAACCTCTTAGAAGAGAATGTGGGAGGTATCCTTGAACAATTAGTACAGAAGACCACTTCCTGAACATAGCACCAGTAGCACAGACACTGAGATCAAAAATTAACAAATGGGACCTCCTCAAACTGAGAAGCTTCTGTAAGGCAAATGACACAGTCAACAAGACAAAACAGCAGCCCACAGAGTGGTAAAAGTTCTTTACCAATCCCATATTTGACAAGGGGTGCTCCCCAAAATATACAAATAACTCAAGAAACTAGTCACCAAAACACCAAATAATCAAATTAAAAAGTGGGGTACAGAGCTGAATAGAGAACTCTCAATAGAGGAATCCAAAATGGCTGAAAGACACTTTAGAAAGTGCTCAACATCCTTAGCCATCAGTAAAATGCAAATCAAGGCAACTCTGAGACACCATCATTCTCCTGTCAGAAAAGCTAAAATCAGAAACACCAATGACAGTTTATGCTGAAGAGGATGTGAAGAGAGGGGAACATTCCTCCACTGCTAGTGGCAATATGAACTTGTATAGCCTTTTTGGAGATCAGTATGGTGGTTCCTCAGGTAAATGGGAATCAGTCTACCACAGGACCTGGCATTTGCACTCTTAGGCATATACCCAAATGATCCACATCCATGCAACAAAAACATCTGTTTGATTATGTTCATAGCAGCATTATTTGTAATAGTGAGAACCTGGAAGCAACCTAGATGCCCTCAACTGAAGAATGGGCAAAGATGTGGTGTAGAGAGCTTCAAAGTGCTGCGCCTTAAAGATGGCGCTGGCTTCCACCTTATGATGGTGAGTGTTCTCTGGTGTAAACAAGTCCTTATTTGGTTAAGCCTGTCCGGCTGTTTGCTTCTGTGTTAGAGTAGCCTATCTGCAGGGTCCACGTGGCTCACTGGAGTTGGTCGGCACAAGGGGATTTAAGCCTGTGCGGGCATTTCCCTGGGGGCAGAAGAAGATTGTTCAAGGTTCCTGATTAAAATTGCATGAAGAAGATCTTCCCAGAGTTGCCTCTTCCTTGCTAGTTGAGGTAGGCGCGCATTACAATGTGGGACATTTACACAATGGAATATTACTCAGAGGGAAAAAATAATGGAATCTCCTTTAAAACAAGAGGAGTGTTTGCCAGGCCAGGCCATCTGCAGGCAACAGAGGGATAGAGTGGCATCAGGGGCCAGGATGTAGTGGATATTCAAATCCGCATATCCTGAGTCTTTGAATCAAGAGGGTCTCCTTCCTTGAACACTTGAGAGGTATCTAGCAGCTAAAGAAGCCATGTCGATGTGTAATTAAAGGAGTCTATTATGCCCTGAACACAGTGAGATTGTAGCTGCTTCTAATTCCCATAGACATGAGCCAGCTCCTTATGCCCATGGCAGGGTGTTCATCTGAGCATCATTCTCCAGGAAGTGCATGGCCATTGTCCTCTGTGGAAAGGCCCCGAAAGGGAGCACATTCCCTAGGGAGGGATAATCCCTTAACCTAGAGACATGACGGAGGGCCTAGGCACTACTCCAAATGCCTTGATAGAGGCCTCACTCTCCCTGTGGAGTGGGTGAGGAATGGGATGGGAGGGGTCTTAGAGGGTATGAGAGGAGAGGAGGGGAAGGGAACTGGGGTCGACATATAAAATAAGAAAAGAAATAATAATAAAAGAAAGAAATCTGCTAAATGGCCGACCATTATTTTGCATTTTGTGTCTGTTTGTAATCATGTCATTCAATTAGTTATTTCATATCAAAGTAGTACCACAGCTTGGCCGTGAGCATTCTAACATGACTCTGGGTGAATATGTAATATTTAAAATATCAAACTTTCTGTGTTTGTGTGATAGTTTGTTTATCATGGGACTGGAATAGCATAGATTGTTTTATACATGTGTATCTGGAATCCCATATCTGACACTTTGCATCTTTTAAGAAACAAGATTCACAGTTTGTTTCTTAAACATGATATGAATTATCCACTGAAAAATATTAAATAAGACAATTCATTTTAAAGGTTTAAAACAATTAAAAACTTAAATTCTTTAGTGTATAGGAAGTGGAAAAGATATGGTTCAAACCCCAAATTGAGGACTATACAGAAGGATTTATGACCACTTATGTTAATAAAGAATGGTGATAAATGGATGTACCTCTGTTGAATATTAGCAACTAATCAATGGGAAGCTTTAGAAGTTTAGTTGTCTAGATTAATTAGCAGGAATAATAGAATTTTTTCTATAAATCTATATTTATTTTGATGATATAACAGATTATTATAGAAGTAGTTGGCGCATAACAGAAATAAATTTATTTAGAGCTCTAGACATTAAGTGTCTAAAATGGCTTTTGGTGGTCTATATCATGGTGTCACCAGAAAAGTATTCCTTTCTAGAAACACTGGAAGGGTATCTATTTTCCCTCAGTTTCTTGATTCTAAATCCTAAAATAAGGTTTCCTGCATTCTTTCAGTTAGCATGTCCTTAGACTGGAGTGGCCAGTTGATCCTTTCTCAATGATATTAGCTTCTTTTTGTCTTCTTTCACAAAATAGAAACCTGTTATTGGACCTGATCTTAATAGCCCAGAGTCACCTCTTGACTTAAGTTGATTTGTATATAACCATGGATCCATCTTCTGATTTGGTGTCTTTTTGGATTTGACACACTACCTTCACAGCTTTAGTGACTGGAAGGCTGATATTAGCAAGAAACCACTAATCTAAGTACAATAATATAAAAAAAATACACAAAACCTTCCAGCTGGTGTTGTTAGAAATAGACATCGTGAAATTGAGATGTGGGGTCAAAAATGAGTCATGGAAAGCCATGTCACACCAGCCAGCATGCAGGTAGGATGCTCCAACAATAATTCATAATTGCCTGGGGGATGAACTACAGGGGGTGTAGCTAAGTGGTAGAGTATTTACATAGCATGAATGAAGCTCTGGGTTCAAACCTCAGCAAAGTTTGAAAAGCAATTACTTTCTTTGTCTTTGAAGTGAGATATTCACTGTGTCTGCTTCTGTGTCACTGACCACTACCATTGAGGGGTGGAGCCAGGGGTGGAAATGACCTGTGGAACTAGGTCTCCTAAGGAGTCAGGGAACACTCTTTCTGGCAGACACGGAGAGGAGCATCCAGTTCCAACCACTGCATTTATCTGTCTGTGTTGTGAGTTGTTTCTCCCTTAATAAACATCTATTCAGCCTATTTGTTTATCCTGACCCTTATGAATCCACAATATCTGGTGTCAGAAGTGGGATCAGGATTTTCACAGCACCTGGGTTTCACCCAGGTGGCCATCACAGCCCTTCCCCCACCTTGCCCGAATGGGTAGGGTCCCTTGCCTAACCAGACAGACATACCCTGCCATAGAACTCCTTTTATCTCCATCATGGCTCTGAGACCACTGCTCATCTTCTGCCCAGTCCCTCAGATTGCATTCGCACAGAACTCTGCTGCACCAGCCCTGCTTTTTGTGTTGCCGCACAAGGCCCAGACTCAGCCTGCCCTGTTTGTGTGCTTGCGGGCTCTAGCGGAGGCAGCGGTGGGTGGCTTGGTGGGGAACATATACACACTACAGTTGCAGTCGGCTCCTGTTATCCCTGTGGTCTCAACAATTTGTACAGGGCTCATTTCACTCCTTCATTTAACAAAATTTTGCTTGCCTTAGTTTGTTAAAAGCTATTCTACAGGGACTGGGATCAGAAGGATCCTCTGCTGCAGGAAGCTATTTGGCAGTACGTTTCTGGACACTATTTGGTGGTGCAATTCTGGGTAGAACTGGGATCAGAAGGATCCTCTGCTGCCAGCTGCTATTTACTGGTACACCTACAAGTGTAACTACAGCAAGTTGAGATCTACAACTAAAAGCATCAAAGCTTCAGGAGAGCAGAATTACAACTAAGGTAATTGTAACATCTTTTGCAATTTAAGCTGATATAATATCTGAGATCATTTGTTCCATAGCTATGACAGATAATTTTACAATGCAGGACTTTAAGATTTTTTTACTTCATATATAGAAGGATCTTAGCAGAAGAAAATTATGACTGGATCAATATACACACTATTTTCGTAATAGTAATGTGTTTTTATCATTAATATGATATTCTTAAAGAAATGGTTTGAGAATAGTGCAAACAATAAGGAACTTGTACAAACCATAGGAGACTTAGTAACAAGGATTTAAAACATTGAAAATGACAAAACGCAAAACATAGAATGCTTAGGAAAAAAGGTTCAGAATATTGAAGATGGCAACAGAGAGCTGACAGGTAGGATAAATTACATGGTACATAAAAATGACCAAATAGAAAACAAAATTTGTTCCATGTCTGATCTTGCCTCAACAACCAAAACAGAAACAATGCAATGCATTAACACACTAGCAGAATCAGCTCATTCCTGGTTGGATGAAACTACTAACAAGGTTAAAAAATGGAACATCAGATGGAAAAAGTAGTAGATAGAATCTCTTCCATGTCAGAGGATAATGGCAAGCTAATGGACAGAACATTGTTTTTGGAAGGCAGTTTACATGCCATTCAGATAATATCTAAGGATGAGAATATCAAAATCATGAAATCATTCGTAGTTGGAGAAAGTAATGCAATGAAGATTCTAGAAAGAGATATGCTTCAAGAAGTTCAGACACTCAAAGAAGCAATGATTAATAGACTTCAGGCTTTAGAAGACCTTCAGTCTGATACATGAGAAGAAAAGCTCCAGGTAACAGGACATGAAAAAAACTTAAAATTTTCTACACCATTTAGAGTCAGGAGAGCTTTCCCTGTATCTATTAATGAAAAATCAGCAAAGAAAAAAAAAAACACCCAAAAGGTTGTGTTGCTTATCAGTGGGAACCAATATGTATGAAAGATTTAAAAAGTATAAAGGAAGCAGTAGTCTCTTATGGTATGCACTCACCATAGGTGAAGTAATTAATAGAATCATGGGCAAGGAATGACAAGGTAACCCCTAAGGATTGGGATCAATTAATATCAGCTGTCCTTGAAAACTCCTCTCAATTACAATGGAGGGCTTTATGGAGAGAGGAAGCAAAGGCTCTTGAACTTCAGGACTTAAAGAAAGGTTATGAAGCTCCCCAAGATAAAATTCTTGGTGAGGATATTTATACTGACCAAGAAACCCAAGCTGCCTATAATGAACATATCTTGTCTCTATGCAGTACAGCAGCTCTGAATGTTTGGGATAAGGTTCATGAACTAGGGGAGAGGATAGAATCTTATACCAAAATAAGGCAAGGACCAAGAGAACACTTCAGTGAGTTTCTAGAAAGGTTGTCTAGAGCAGCACAATTAGAGGTAGCTGACGTAGATTCTAGGAAAATACTCATAGAATTGTTAGCCTATGAGAATGCAAATCCTCAATGCAAATAAGTGCTTTGGCCTTTAAAAATTAGATCCCCACCTTTGGATGAAAGGATGCTATATACAGCCAACATTGAGTATAATAGCAATAACACTGAAGCATGGGTAGGAGAAGCTATACCTAAAGGTTTGAGAAGACATCAAGATAACAGAAGTCTTAACTATGGTGACATAGAAGCTTGGATAGAAGAAGCCATCTCCAAAGGTTTGAAGAGATATCAACATGTCAAATGCTATAACTGTGGTAAGATAGGACATCTAAAAAGAAATTGTAGGCAAAGCATCTCTAGAATTAATACTCCCAGGAATGAATCGAACAGAAGGCCTCAACCTCCTGGGTTATGTAGAAGGTGTGGCAAAGGCAGACACTGGACAAATCAGTGTAGATGGACTAGAGAAAAGCAAGGCTACCCTTTACAACCAGGAAAATCTTTGGGGGACCACTTGAAGGCCTCCATGTCAAAGGTGGTCCGAACATTCCCTGTCACAGTAGAGGACAATCTCCCACAGGACAATTAGAAAATCCTTTGTCTGTTGAAAAAACTCATACCGCTGTAGATGACAAACTAGTTACAGAAGTTGAATCAGACATGACAGAAGGAAATAAAAAACATATATCTTGGCAAACCTCTATAAACAAAGGCCTAGATTGATAGTTAAAATGAATAACAGACTGTTAGAAGGCTTATTGGACACAGGGGCAGTCGTAACTATCATAACTAATAAATCCTGGCCTCGAAAATGGCCCCTGTGAAAGGTTAATGTTCAATTCTTAAGGATTGGAACCCTGTCTCAGGTAAAACAAAGCATGAGATGGATTGAATGTGTAGGACCAGAAGGACAGTGAGGAAGGTTAAGACCATATGTGGATGATGTAGTGATAAATTTATGGGGTCGTGATCTACTACAGTAATGGGTACACAGATTAACATTCCCCCAGTATTAGATAGGAACAATAAACGACCATCATGATTGTGGAAAAAATTCTATAAAGTACTATACAAGACAGACACCAAATATCCAGACTGTAATAAGACAGAATGCAAGTGCTGAACAAACAGAAGAACCAAAAGCCCTACCCTTAAAATGGTTAACACAGAAACCTGTGTGGGTAGGGCAATGGCCTATGACCTCTGAGAAGTTAGAAGCTTTAGAAAACCTGGTTCAGGAACAGCTAAATGCTGGGCATATCGAGGAATCAACCAGCCCTTGGATTTGTTATCCTGTATTTGTTATCTCCTGTATTTGTTATCAAATATCTCCTGTATTTGTTATCAAAAAGAAATTTGCTGAATGGAGAATGCTTACAGATTTGAGTGCCATTAATAAAGTTATCCAGCCAATGGGCTCTTTACAGCCTGGAATGCCATTGCCTTCTTTGATACCTAAAGAATGGCCTATTATAGTTATTGATTTAAAGGATTGCTTCTTCACTATACCTTTACAAGAACAAGATAAAGAGAAATTTGCCTTCACGGTACCTAATTACAATAATTCTCAACCAGTGAAGAGATATCAATGGGTCGTTTTGCCACAGAGAATGCTAAATAGCCCCACCCTGTGCCAATATTTTGTACAAAACCCACTGGAAATAATTCGTAAACAGTTTCCACAATCCATAATCTCTCAGTACATGGATGATATATTGTTAGCTGACTCTAAAGCAGAAATATTAGAAAAAAAAATGTTTGAGAAAGTAAAGGAAGTTTTATTTCGATGGGGATTACAAATTGCACCTGAAGAAATACAAAAAGGAGAGTCTATCAACTACTTAGGCTATAAAATAGATCTACAGAAAATTAGACCACAAAAAGTACAGATCAGGAGAGATCGTTACAGACTCTTAATGATCTTCAAAAATTACTAGGAGAGATTTCTCAACTGTAAACCATTATTGGAGTTGAAGGGCATGATTTGAAAACGGCCATAAAAGGGGACAAGGATTTGAATAGTTCACAAATACTATCAGCTGAAGTGGAAAAGAAATTAAAATTGGTAGAAAAGAGGATATTAGAAGCACATGTGGATCTTGTGGGTCCAAATCTAGACTGTATTCTGGTTATATTACCATCTAGAGAATATCCTTCAGGGATTTTGATGCAGAGAGAAGACATCATATTAGAATGGATATTCTTACCACATAAACAGAATAAAAAACTAAAAACATATATAGAAAAGATCTCTGACTTGATTTTAAAAGGTAAATTAAGACTTCGTCAACTAACAGGAAGGGATCCAGCAGAAATTATAGTACCTTTAACTAATGAGGAAATTTCCTCCTTATGGAAAGATAATGAATATTGGCAGAGAGAATGTAGTAATTTTTTCAGAATAATTAGCAACAATTATTCCAAAAGTGAAAGAATCAAATTCATAAAGAAAATGATTTGGATCCTTCTACGCATTGTAAGACAAACACCTATCTCTGGAGTTCCTACATTCTACACTGATGCAAACAAATCTGGTAAGGCAGGAGAAATAACCAAAGTAGTTCAAAGCCCTTACAATTCTGTACAAACGGCAGACTTGTATGACATTCTCATGGTACTTATGGATTTTACAGAACCCCTCAATATAGTTACTGACTCTCAATATGCAGAGAGAGTAGTCTTACACATCGAGACTGCAGAATTTATTCCTAATGGTACAGAATTAACTTCATTGTTTATACAGTTACAAGATACTATCAGAAAGAGGATTCATCCTATATACATAACACACATCAGATCCCATATGGGTCTGCCAGGTCCTCTAGCACAAGGCAATGATGAAATTGATCGGTTATTGATCGGAAGTGTGCTAGAAGCCTCAGAGTTTCATAAGAAACATCATGTGAACAGCAAAGGTTTGAAAAAGCATTTTTCTATCCCTTGGCAACAAGCCAAGGAAATAGTAAGGAAATGTGCTACTTGCTCATTCTATAAACAAGCTCCTTTGTTTATAAAGGTATAAATAGAAAAGAAATAAAGCAAATGGATGTGTTTCATTTTGCAGAATTTGGAAAATTAAAATACGTACATCACACTACAGATACATTTTCAGGGTTTCAATGGGCTACTGCTCTGAGATCTGAAAAGGCTTATTCTGTTATCACACACCTTTTAGAGGTAATGGCCATTATGGGCATACCTGCACAAATAAAAACTGACAATGCTCTGGCATATATTTCCAGCAAATTGAAACATTTTTTGAGTATTATAACATGAAACACATAGCTGGTATACCACACAATCCTACAGGACAAGCAGTAGTTGAGAGATCAATCGTACTTTAAAGGAAATGCTCCATAAACAAGCAGGAGGAACCAAAACACCCAAACACAGATTACATAATGCTTTATTAACATTAAACTTTCTTTATGATGATGAAAAAGGAAAAACAGCTGCAGAAAGACACTGGACAGTAGAAAAACTTCTGAACTAAATCAGCCGGTGTACTTCAAAGATGTATTGACCTCAGAATGGAAACCAGGAAATATGATGGCAGATGGTATTCTGTAAATATGTTTCTCATACTGGTTAATAAATAAAGCACTGTTGGGCCAATAGGAAAAAAAGATAAGTGGGGCTAGGAGATAAGGAGGAAAGAGGAAGTAGGGAAGAGGAGTCAGGATGTAGAGCATGGAGAAAGAAGATGCGGCGGCGGCTCCCCGATAAGAAAACCACGTGGAAATACTTAGATAATTAGAAATTGGTTAATAATTAAGACAGAGCTGGCCAATAAACAATAACGGTAACTGGCCAACAGGATTGTATCAAGTACAGAGTCTCAGAGTGTTATTTGGGGCCAGTGCGCCAGACTAGTGGCAGGCGGGCTGCCGAAAAACAACAAGCTACAGATGGCACCCAATGTGGCTATAAGAACTCTCCTTTAAAACTAATAAACGCTTAAGAAATGTTTTAGAAACAAAGGAACAGAGACTAGCAAGACTTCTTGGTAGCAGCATTTTCTCAGTTGGATTTGTTTTATTGTAGACAGAGATTTGCACCTCTCCTTTAAGGGAGGTTTCCAAAATTAGCATAAGCCGCAAAAAACCTCCTTGCTTTTAAAGAGCCCTCCTAACAATTCATTGATGTGTACAGGAGTTGCAATAAAGATTTACACTGTGTTTTAAAAAATACGCTGGCTTGGGAGAGAAAAAGAAACAGGATACCATGGTTTAAAAAAGAAAACAGGAAGTAGAATGGATGTGTGTGGTGGCACACAGCATTAATCCCAGCACTCGGGTGGCAGAGGCAAACAGATCACTGTGATTTCAAAGCAAACCTGGTATGCAGTGAATTCCAGGACAGATAAAAGTTACACAGAGAAACCCTGTCTCAATATATGTAAAAATAGAAGTAGAAGAAATAGAGTAATAAAAAGCCATGTAAAGATGGAAAGCACAGAGATATTTTGGATACTATACACGATTCTGTTGTCTTTAAATTATTTGATTGTTGAGAAAATAAGAACTACTGATAAAAGAAATGCTACTGGATTAATTCAATTTATATATTTTAAAAATGCATTGACTCCAAAATTTAAGCCTAAGGACAAGTTACTGGGGAAAATGATTTCTATTTTTGTTTCCACAGAAAATGAAAAGCTTGTGGATTCCTTCCAGTCTAATGTGGTTTGATCAAGCCAGAACCCCTGAAGCATTATCCCTGGGACAAGGCAGCCTTAAAGATGACTGTGTCTTCTTAGGATCCCCCATGACAGCACCCCTTACCAGCAGGAAGTTGTTTGGAAAGAACGACACCCAAATTCCCAAATATTGTTTATAAATGTTTTTCATTCAAATGGGCTTGGTTATAAATGGTTAATAACCACAAGCAATATTTTAAAAAAGTAAAAAGGGAGGTAGAATGGCTGTCTTATAATATTATATTTTGTTATATCGTGTGAAATCTTTCCATTTATGATGTTTTATGCATATTATTCTTGCCATTTTCTATGTATGTATACTTTTGCTTGTGTTTAAGACACTTTGTATATTGATACAATTTGGTATATTTGTCTTGCTGCCCTTTAGAGCTCTATCTCTTGTTTAGATATTTCTACTCTACCTCTACTTTAGGAATTTACACACACACACACACACATATATATATATATATATATATATATATATATACCTATATATGTATATATGTGTGTGTGTGTGTGTGTGTGTGTGTGTGTGTGTGTGTGTGTGTGTGTGTGTGTACATAGTTATATTGTATAGGTATTTATCCTTGCTTTACTCAAGGAAGTTTTATTCAGGTTTTTAAGCTAAGTTCCCGAGTATTACAGATTATCCACACCCATGTTTCCTTTGCCTATGAGATTAGTCAGACATGGATGCTTAATCTTCAATCACTTCATAGACCTGTAGAACATGACATTTAAATGTTTTTATATTAGTTCGCTGTTGACATGAGACACTGTTGCTTCTGACAGCACCGTGCACTCTCCCAAAAATATGTTGGACACTGTTGTTTTTCCTTCTGGAGTTCATCCTCGCTTCGGCTAATGGCCTCTTGGGCAAGGACCTGCCTCAACCTTGACCACTGATTTGGACATGTGGTCCAATGCGCTTGCAAAAGACAAACATAGAAGACTGCTGAACCTTGCCAAGTCAGAGTAAGACAGCCTTTCTACCGCCCTGCTTTTGTTGTGGTCTGTCAAATACTACTGGCCTTAGCCAAAACTGGCTGTACCAATGTTGCTGTGAGATCTTGGGTGACTGTCCATGTACTTTGCTGTTTCTGTCCTCCCTGCACTTTTTGGAAGTTGCCCATCTGCACTTCCTGTCTACCCTAGTATAGGTATTTTCCTTCTCAGGTCTTAATGAGGTTGTAGATTAAACTATCACAAGTATTATTCTCTCTTCCTAGTTAGATATATTAGGTACTAGACTATACTTTTCAGCTTACGACAACTCTATTGTAAACTCCCTTATGCCTTCACCCTAGGACTAGATATGTTTTTGGTTTTGTTCTCGATTTTCCTCTTCTTAGAGCACATTTGTTAGTCACTGTTTTGTATATAGTTTTGTATCAAGCTTAAATCTTTTCTTTAGACTAAAAGGGGAATTGCAGTGGGATATTCACTGTGTCTGCTTCTGTGGCACTGACCACACCCATTGAGGGTGGAGCCACGGGCGGAAGTGACCTGTGGAACTAGGTCTCCAAAGGAGTCAGAGAACGCTCTTTCTGGCAGGACGTGGAGAGGGGAGCATCCAGTTCCAAATGCTGCATTTATCTGTCTGTGTTGTGAGTTGTTTCTCCCTTAATAAACATCTTCTTGGCCTGTTTGTTTATCCTGACCCTTATTAAACTGCAATAGTTCTTCTTGATTTGATTAGGTGCATATTGGTTCTTGTTTAAAATCTGTGGCCAAGATGTGCTACCTAGGTATTTATATGTGTGTGTCCTGAACACCTTTAATTGGTATTAATTATCATGAAGTATTATTTCTCTTCATACTACTCTGTGTATGAAATTTCTTAACATGTTCATTATTTATCTAAACTTTATTTAACACTTCCACACCTATATCTTTCTGCATGCCACACTGAATGGCATGGTTATTGACTATTTTAATTCATCTTGTTCCTATAATTAAATTATCATGTTTATAATTACACAGACCACATCGTTTCTTTAATGCAGTTTCTGTTCCTGTTTAGTTATTTTCCAAAGCTTTTTAGTATTATTTCATGCTCTGGCTTTGTTTCACTTATTCAAGCATTTCCCATTTAGTTCACCAATAATCTAAACCATGTCTTGGTATTTTATAAATTGGTGTGTCATTTCCAATTGCTCAGAGAGAATTTTTTCTGTTTGCATTTTGCCTTTCTCTATCCCTTTCTTACTGTTCCTTTCTATTTCAGTCATCTGCTTTCCCAGGTGATTCTGTAAACCTCTTTTTTAATGAGATGAGTTCTATTAACTTCTGGAATTAAAATATAAAGAATCTGTTTGCTTCGATTGGAATGAAATGGAAGTAAATTGCATTTTGTTTTAATTTCTTGACCTGAGACTCTGTGCCATATGTGGGAATCAATTCATGCCTCCAGGTAAGCAAGACCAGGACTGAGTCTTCAGTTTCTCTTCAGTTACTCGATTCTCCCACACACTTGACAAATGGCAAATGGTCCCTATTGTTCACCTGGCCTAGAAGCAAAGCTTTACAAGTTACTTCTCAATACTAAGGCAGCTCCTTGGTGGCTAAAATCTGGTGGCCAATTGACAATTTGAAGATTAATGCCATGCTTCTAGCTAGAGCTCCTGACACTCTATACAGCCCCTTTGAAGTGACTACTTTCTAATATTAACCACACTATTTGTTTGCGAGTTATGTATTTCTATTCATTTTCTATGAAAATTGTACTTAAATGCTGCTTTAAATGTTGTAGACTATTGGCTGCTTCTATATGTTCATAATAGGAGAATTTACAGCAAGTATAATTTCTCTCTTCATTATTAATTAAATGTATTCATTTATTTTACATCCCAACCACAGTTTGTCCTACCTCCTCTCCTGCCATCCATCATCCCAACATTTTGGCTGGCTTCTGGAAACCTATTCCTCATACTGGATTGTTTTATCAAGACTTAATACTATTTAAAGCTACAGACATTTGGGGTGATATACTTTTATGGGCTACTCCAGCAGGTTAAGTGCTTCTATTAATTAAATTGAAACTTTATTCATAAACTATTAACAATTTTGAGAAATGCTTAACATAATTTATGTAATAAAGCAGTTTCTTAAAATTATGAAATATAATGCATTAACTACATTTTTATATATTGGAGGAAAATATGCAAATCTTTTCTATAACAATGGAATTATCTCAGATAATATGAAATCTATTTGATACTCTGTGATAACCAATGAAGTTCAGTGTAAGTTAGCAGTTAGTTACAAACATTAATGAAGTTGGCAAAAGAACCAAGATCATTCATCAATCAGTCACAAAGAGATAAAAAACTCATTACAGACAGAAGAAAAAAAACTCACAACTTTTATTCTTTGGCCTTTTGAAATCAGTGTAAAAACCAAACACGATGGAATGTATAGTAGTAAGGTGGGCTTTAAAACAAAGGCCTGTAACTCCACTTCCTAAGGACCCCTAGGATAATAGTATCACAACTAACACTTGCTAGACTTGCAAACTTAGTGACACCTAGTCACAAAACAAAAATAGCAAAATAATTGCTGAGCACTTGGATCTATTCCTACCAAGTGTGAGGCCTCCGGCTCAATTACCAATAGAAACTGTCAGCAAAATAAAATAAAATATAGAATCACATATGTTCATATAAATAAACTAATTTCACATAGACAAATTATGATATTGCTTCAGTCAAGTATATAGAGATAGTTAGTGGTAATATCTATTTTTAAAATAAGCTTGTTCCTTTTATTTCTCTCTCGAATTTCTCACAAGTTGGATGAGATTAAAGGCTTCAGAAAAAAACTCAGAAAGCTAATTGGAAGAACTATAAAGTAAAGTAAATCCAACATTCTTATTAAGTTATAAGTAATCAAATCTCCCCACTAAAGAAAAGATTAATGTCTAAGTAGATGGTCTTTAAGTGTTCCCGACACAGTGATGCCCTCAAATCCCAAGGACAAAGACTGGATCCAGGTAGAGTGTGAGAATCCAGGACCACAATCAGAAAGGGTCCTATAACAGACAAAACTTTCTATATTTTGTTGCTAAGAAAATGAGGAAACTAAATTTGATGTCAATATCTTTCTCAAATATAGATAAAAATAATGTTTAGAGTATACAGCTAGACAATGATTAGGGAAAAGCACATACATAAAAAATTATTTGGATGTTTTAACTTTCAGAACAAACCTAGACAAACCTAAACCAGTAAGTATAGTGCATTGAGTATCACAAAGCTAAATATGTACTTAAATATAAAAACTGAAATTAAAATGTGCTATGATATTTTAGATAACAACCAATATTTCTGAATTTTACTTCAGAACCTTTTTATTTATTGTATATATTGATTTTTATGATTGGGTATTATGGTCTGTCATGTATATATTTGCAATGAATTACATATTCTGACTTCCAACTTGTGCTTTTTTTTTTTTTTTGGACGTGTCTGTCTTCCAAAATGATTCAGTTATTTGGGTCTCCCACATTTTCTAAGATATACACAAAAACACAGTTTTGGGAAGACTTGTTTTCTGGTATTGACACATCACTATTTATTTGCCTTATTTATCTTTTATTAATGTTTCATTTCTCTTCTAACCAATATATACCCATTTTCTCTCTCAGAGAGAAAAGGGAATAATTTCCTAGCTTCTGTCTCATGTGTATATTCGTTTTTCTGATTGGTTGATACTTTTCTTTCATCCTGTCTTTTTTCTTTTCTTTTTTGGTTTGGTTTTGGTTATTTTGAGGCAGGATTTCTCTGTGTAACAGCCGGTGCTGTCCTGGAACTAGCTCTGTAGACCAAGCTAGCTTCAACCTCACAGAGGTCTGCCTGCCTCTGCCTCCCGAGTGCTGGGATTAAAGGCATACACCACCACAACCTGGTAGTATTTTTTTATAATTTAAGCTGGAGATCTTTTTCTTTCTTTTAATTTCCTTTAAAACTAAAATATTCACAGTCAATCTAAATAAAAATAAATATCTTGTAACATGATAATAAATGAAAGTAACTCCTTATTGGTTACTGTAAATTATAAACGAATGGCAGGTTCTTACTCTAATGAATCATAGATTCTAATGAGGGTGGGGAGGAGGATCTACTGCACCATCAAGGTTTACATGCTTGAGATGTAGAGACCAGTGAGATCACCTGGAACATAGAATTCATTTAGGCTGTGGCTGTACACTGGGAAATACACAAAGGGTAGATCTTCATCAAAAACCTCTAAGAAAAGGAGATTATTAAGCAGACAATTGAAAGTATGATAACTTTTGTTAAGTAACAGAAGGAGATAGATTGGTACAAAGGTAAGAGTTACAAGAAAGCGAGATCCAGATGTGCTTCCAAGAAATACTATAAATGACATGAGTGGGAGAACAGTTTAAAACATGTGAATTATGATATCAAAGGGAGGGCAGAGTCTGACATGGGAGGTGTAGGAAAGTAATATGAAAGATTTGCACATTACTCTAAGGTGAATTCAATAATCTTGTGACATCCTTTTAACTCCAGCTACTGTGATGTTTTGAATGACAAAGGTTTCACCAAATTTCAGGTATCTGAACATTTAACCCCCACTTGATAACTCTCTGGTGATGTCATAGAATCTTTAGGAAGTGGAAACTTGCTGTAGAAATTACGTCAATGATGGTAGACTCTGAGAGTTGGTAGTCCTGTCTCATTTCTGTTTAGGATATCTCTGCTTGTGATTGCTCAGCATCCTGTTCCAGAAGTCTGTTGTCTGTCCTTCCAGGCATTATGGGCTTTTACTCTTGAACTGCTTGCTAAACTAATCTCTTCAATAAGCCACTTTTAGTTAAGGTGCTTTCTCAAGTAAGAAAAATAACTAATATAACTATTACATAAATATACAGACTGAAGTGTAATAAGACTAAAAGAAGATCAACATGTGGGATAATCTAGTAAGAAAGAACTATAGCATCAGAGGCAAAGGAAGGCTCTGCTTTGCACATCTGAATTATTGGCCATGCTTTTCAAATCGAGGAAGTTAAGGGTAAAGATGTATTTATAGAAAATGTGCTACATTAAGTCATGCCTTGTTTTCATCATTACAAAACTCTCTAAGGGGCAGTGACTTAAGGAACACAGACACTTTTATTAGAGTGAAATTTTATTTTTTCTTTTTATTAATTGAAAAAAAGTTTTTCATACAATATATTCTGATCATAGTTTGAGCTCCTCTCATATCCTTCCACCTACCCACCCACCCACCTCCATGCTTTTTCTTTTCTTTTTTTCTTCTCTTTTCTCTCTCTCTCTCTCTCTCTCTCTCTCTCTCTCTCTCTCTCTCTCTCTCTCTTTCTCTTTCAAAAAAGCAGGCAAAATGGAAATAAAAGAAATGGGAAAAAACACAAGCAACACACAAGCACGCATGCTAAGAAAACAAAATTGAAAACCATAAAATACAAGTAAAACACCAATAAGATAAAAAAATCCAAACAAAACAATATGAAACAAAAACAATATGAAACAAAAGAGTCTACAAAAAATACCATTTGGTTTTTCTTGTCTTGACTATATAATTCAGAGCATGGATCCTCCCTCCAGTGTGTTAAATATACCCAGTGTAACTCCATTATAGAAAACTAATTTTTCCTTTGCAAGGAGATGTCAGCTACAGATAGATTCTTGGTTGGGGATGGGAACTCATGTCTACTTCTCCATATCAGTGTTGGAACTCCATCTGGCTTGATTCTATGTAATTATATGTCCTCACCTTATTTCTCATTTGAATGATCTTAGTTCCCATATGTATAACTTGGTGTTGCCTTTTCAGTATCACCTCTTGCTCCAATATTTGTGTTTTAATAAGCAAGAAGAACAACAGTAAAAATAATAGAACAAAAATCCCTTTTGTTTTTTTATGAGTACTCACAGAAAGCTGCAAGAAACACATAGTTCTGGTTTTCATTTTTGAGGCCAACTAATACTTGATAACATGTTCACACTTACCTGTAAGAGTTTGTGTGTCAAGAAATATCTTATATTTTCTATAATTTATGAATGAGACATTGGCTCTCTCTGATGAAATTCACTTTGGACCATCAGTTCCCAAAGAATGGCACAAGACTTTTTTTTATTAAGTATGACATCTCGAGACATCTCGACCTTAGCTTAGCCTGTTCCCAACTAATTCTTAAAACTTAAATTAACCCATTTATATTCATCTATTCATCTATCTTCTGCTACATAGATCATTACCTTTCCTCTGTACTCAATCTCCAAATTCCTCTGGGTCTTGCTAGTGAAATCCCACCTCCCAAATTCTTCCCTTGAGTTTCTCCTACTCCCCAGAAGTCTCATCTATCCTCTTCTGCCTAGCTATTGGACAGTCAACTATTTATTAAATCAATCATAAGGTGCTTTATGCTGAAGAGATAGGAGTGTGACCAACCGGAGACTGGATGTCTTACAAAAATTCAGTATAGCTTTCATGTGAGCATCCAGACATGTAGGACCTGCATAAAGAAAAGAGATACAACATGAAGATAACATGTAATGATTCAAGATACATGAAATAAAGAGATTTTTGAAAGTATGATGGTCAATAGGGTTTTTGATAAAGTCAAAGAGATATCTACTGACCAATGTCATTAAATGTTCTGTTCACTTCCATATGTCTTTTTTCTATTGGATCACTCAGCCTAGATTTTCTTTTTCAAAAATCTTGTTAAGTTTGTTTTCCAGAATATTTACTTCTTCTAATGTTCTTCAATTTCACTTCTGTGACAGAGTGTGTATTAATTTACTACTAAAGTGCTAATTCTTAAATATGTTTCCCCTTTGTGAGAGCCTTCTCTTAAGAAGATAAGTAACATCTGACTAAGCTATACCTTATATCCCTCATCTCCATCTAAGGTTTAATATGGCAGCTTATGTCTTGCATAACATCATCTCCATTTATTTCAGCACACAGCATCTTTCTCTGTATTGCTTGTAGATTCTAAACAAGTCTTCATTTCCTTCATGCTTTAAATAATTTTAATAGTTTCTTAGATAAAATTTTTGTTTTATATGAAAATTTGAAATTTCCTGGGAGAGGAGGATATAACTCTTAGTTTTCTGTTGTTAAGTACAAAGCATGTAAGAAAAAAGTCAACACAAACAATTAAGAGATAATAAAGAGTAATACCAATACTAAATTCAGAAGCAACAGAGAGTAAGAGTTGATATTTTAATTTGGAAAACAGGACTTCAGTGGCAGGAATGATGTGACTCAAGCTCCAGTGAATTGGAATTGTAAACACTTTATTAATGCTGAATGAATGTGCAGAAACTTGTTCTCCAACCTGCAGCAATGTGGCTTGGGTCAGGAAATGGAACTTGGTACCATTGACCAAGGCAGTGTGCAACTCTTATACACTGTAGTCAAATTTATGTTTTACTGTGTATCGATGTAAAATTACTTTGTATTGTTTTATTTTTCAACATGTTCTCATCATATGAAAATCACTACATAATAGCCTAGGAAAAAATCCAAAAGACAAGAATTCATCTTTTGCCTAAAAAGCTTTCTATCTGAATAGAAAACAAAGCATGAAGATATGTGGTACACACTGTTTAATTAAAAAGAATACACAAATTTAGTGAGGTACAAATTTAATGCAAAGAGTTATGTTGCAGTATAAGAAAGACTGTACTAAGTAGAAAAACAGCAACTAAACTTTAAAATTTTCACATTCAAGGGATTGAGTAAAGGGTATTATAAGAGGAACAGTCAGTTGATAAAGTCATGAAAATGGACACTGGTATAGAATGACTTTATTAACTCAAGGGACTCAGGCTTATCTTTTAAAAAACAATTTAAAATAGTGTTTCTTATAAATGTAATAATTTCCTTCTTAAAATCAATAACCATGTCTTTGTTCTGGAAGAAAAATTATTATATTTCTTGTCATAATGATTTTGTAAAAGTGCTATCTACAGTTTTTCTTAAACATATCTTCTATGTGTAAATTAATATTAAGATACTCCTGCATGATTTGTAATTAAAGTAAGATAATAGTTTGCATTTTATTGGCATTATTACATCATATATTAGGTAAAAATCATGACACTTTCAATATAGCTAGTTCATATCAAAATTAACTATATAAGGGACAAAGAGAGATAATAAGTACCCCTTAAATGGAAATATAAAGATAGTGTCAGGATTTTCATTATTAGTTGATTCTTCGTGATTGGCAAAATCAGCTACTCATGTGGAATGCTTATTAACTCCAGCAGGTGTTCTGCACAAGTATCTGAAGGGATACTCTAGTCCCCTGAGTGCAAGTATAAAACTGAAATTGATAATCCCAAGTGGAACTCCTTGCTGTATTAAAAGAGATTTATAAAAATTAATTAGAAATTTCATGAAAACTCTCCAAATTCCAAAAGACTGTTTTCTTTTCCAATAGGCCAAATAATATAGTTCTTTTCCTATTTGGCCATACATTTCTCTGGAGGTAATAGCAGATGGGTTTCCATCATCTGTTATTGAGAGCTTTGGGAGACCAAAGCTTTCAGTGACACATGCTCTAAATTTTGATCAGGCTCCACCACTTAAGGTTTTAGTTTGAATCCTTCCCAGTTTTAAAATGCAATTTTAGCACTGGGGTGGGGCAGTGATTTTTCCATTGTACACATCCTCTGTTATATATGGTAAGGCTCTAATTAAATTTGCTAAAAACAAACAGAAACAGGTAGATAGATTAAAGAATATTGGAGAAGATTTTAGATGAATGAGGTAAGTCATGTTCTCTTTTGTGTATTTAAATCCATTTTTCTCTCATAATTTGTTAACATTTTTTTATATTTGTTCTATTTTGTTTTTATATTGTTGTGATTAAAATATACATTGGATACCTCATAGATGAAATTAGTTTCATAGGATCTTGAGGTTGATGAAATAATAAATAATAGTAAAACAGGAATTTCTAAAGAGCTTAAAATAGATAAGAAAGGAGGAAATTAATGGGTAATTCTGTCTTGGGAATAGTTTAAAATACATGGCAGCTACAGGAAAACTGTTGTTTGGTGGTAGATATTGCATACATAAATATATATGAAAATATTAATTCCTGGCTTTATCTTCCTTAGCACAAAATATGTCACTCACTTGAAAGTCAATGTTGACCTACAGCTATTTAATAGTTGTTCTCTGTGATTTTACACAGAACATATATTGCTAGAAAAAATGTAGTAACAGTTATGGTTAAGTGTGAGCTTCATATAACAGATTAGACAACTTCTTTAAACATTCAGACATTTTGCTTAGTGGTTATAAAGTTAGATTCCACCCCCTCCAAATAAGCCTACTTTTCTCTGGCCATCTTTGATTAGTGCTGTATCTCTGGAGCTATATTTCAGTGCTAACTTATTTTTACCTGAAGGGAAGGATTGAACTGCACTGTTAATGATAAAACAACTATGATTATTTTGCATTTTTAAAATGTGCATACAAATCTTTTAATCTCTGCCTATACCCATCAGAACAATTCCCTTCCAATGTAATTATATTCAAAATGCAAGTGAGATAATAAGTATCTCAGAATTTAACTTGATAAATATTCATTTGCCTTATAGGAAAAAGCAAAGAACATTCTCATATAATTAGCTGCATATTTTTAAACCACACTTTTATTGAGTTTTTTTAGGTATATTTTATGTATGCAAATCTGCTAATTTATAGGGTAAGAGAGGTGAGGAGGATGGAAAAAGTGAGGAATGAGAAATATTCATTCCCATCTTGCCCTCCTTTGTGGGGAATAAGTTTCCTAATTATAAAGTGCAATCATTTCTCCCAGCTCAGTGTCTTTGTTTTATTGAACCTAAGCCAGCCAGAGCCTTTAATTATAAACCCAGACTTACCTTCCTTAGTTGCTATAAAAATCCTTGCCTTCAAAACAAATATATCTACGCAGAGAAATTCAGAAAATGGTGAGGAGAAAGTTTTTTACTATGGGGTGTTATACAGGGCTATAGAGTTTTGTCACAGCAATCTGAACACACACACATTCATTTGCAGATAGGCTAAGTCATGTGTACATCCCTTAGACCTAACACATGGCCATAAAATGCCAACTAGTTTTTCTTTCCATTTAACTGAGGCATACTACAGCACCGGCATTTTAAATACAGCAACAATTTGGAGCTTGTACCTGCACATGTCATAAAAGGCATCAACCAATGCCTCCTGTGATGTTCTCGTGCCCTCTGCTTGCACCATTTACCAGTGTAGGTGCCTAAGAACACACCTCACATATAGCAACTGATCCAAACCCAACACTTTGCAATATCTGTCTCTCAGAGCCTACTATTCTGAAGCTCCCCATGAGAGAACCACTTTCACAAAAATCACATCTACAACTAAATAAATTTCTGATGAAATTATCCATAAATAGTTTTATCAGGAGGAAATGGTTCATTTTCTTCCTAATCTCTGTATTGCTACCTTCCATGAACTTTGTAATTTTTTCAAATCAGTACCCTATTTCCATTCTCATTAGTCCTCAGGTTTTATGTGCCTTTCCTTACTATGCTCAAGACATTCTCTCCACCAACAAAATCTGCTCAGAGCTAACATATGACAAATCAAAATATGTGTCACATGGTGGTATTAAGCTCAGATTTATGCCCAAGTAATATTATAAGAACTGAATTGGCTATTTAAAATATGGATTAGCAGGAATGATTCATGAATATATAATTAGTGTTAGTACTAAAATTACAATTTAAAGAAAGTATATTATAAGGAAGGGTATTTAATGAAGCTCTTTTAATTTGGGAAAGAATTTCATTTCCCGGTCTCACTACTCACTATGTAAACTTAAATGCCTGTCATCTTTCATGTAAAGAAAATAAGTGGCAAAAAGAAGGAGGAAGAGGAGGAGGAGGACAAGAAGAAGAAGAAGAAGAAGAAGAAGAAGAAGAAGAAGGAGGAGGAGGAGGAGGAGGAGGAGGAGGAGGAGGAGGAGGAGGAGGAGGAGGAGGAGGAGGAGGAGGAGGAGGAGGAGGAGGAGAAGAAGGAGGAGGAGGAGGAGGAGAAGAAGAAGAAGAAGAAGAAGAAGAAGAAGAAGAAGAAGAAGAAGAAGAAGAAGAAGAAGAAGAAGAAGAAGAAGAAGAAGAAGAAGAAGAAGAAGAAGAAAAGGAAGAAGAAGGAAGAAGAAGAAGAAATCCAACTCCTCTATGATAACGTGTGTGATGTTGGAAGAATGAATTCTCAGAACGCAAGGTTACTTTTACCGATATCTGTCTTTTACTTTTACTGGGAAACATTGTTTCCAACAACAGGGTCGGTGGGTTGGAGAAGGATTTCACTCCACGTATTTTCCTCTTACAAAACAAAAAGAAGCATGTTTTCTCAATCCATATACCCAGACAAATCCATGTTTCAATTTAAGAACTTTCTGCTCTTTCCTTCTTCCTCTTTCTACCCTGGGCAACTTCTCCCAAGATATTCAAGTTTCTGGGCCTTGGACAGACCTGTGGGACACAAATGAGCCTGTGCAGGATGCAGCATCAGGTAAACTCAGATAAACAGGAATGTTTTCAGTCCACAAGTTCCAATTGAGTTAATGGTGAAAATGAACGGCCAAGTTAAAGCAGCAGAGTAGGAAAGAAGATACTTGAAGGGTGAGATTTCCTTTATACCACTGAAATTCGCTTCTTTCTCTTTGACATTTTCTCAGTCCACATTGAGTGACATCTCTTTGTTGCTGTGTAAAAGTTGCTCTTGAGTAGGTGAGGAGAAAAGTTTTTCTTCCTCTTCAAATCACCTGGGTAGTATCACTGGAACTCTGAGAAGGCTTTTGTGACAAGGTTTGTTATCATTGTTTATGTTAGAAGTTGTTTCCTATTGCTTTCATGCTTTGCCTGGAAAATTCACAAACTGAATGTCAAAGTAGAACTTTAATAGAAGGCTTTTCTTTTTTATGATTTCAACCTTCTTTAAGGTATTATATCTCTCATATGAAATTTTTAAATGGTTAGCTTTTAAACACTTTTAGTATTCATTTCAGAGAAAGTTTACAAGCTGAAAAGCACAGAGAATGAAAATCGTTAGTATTTTAACTAACTTCTAATGAGCCTTCATGGGTTTTATCCTTAAGTTTTTCTTAATTTAAATTAATACATTAAAACTCCTGTATCATATAGAGCTTGTAAGAAGTCGTAAAAGATGTAAGAATTTTTGAAAACTATTAAATGAGGCATTAATTATGACATATTGGGAGGAAATCTTAATAAGATATTTTACCTAGAAGGGAGGTTACTGGCACTGATAATTGTCTCCTGCGCTGCATTTTTGTGAGCTACTCTATGCAAAGATAAAATGTTCATATCATTTTTCATCCTTGTGATAAGGCAATGCAAAACTATGTTAAGTTACCTTTATATCATTGCATCAATACTGAGCTGAATCAGCCTTTAATCAATTCAATTCCACTGCACTTGGCAGTCATTCGAATACTTTTTTGCTCCCCTAAATGATATCACTCTTTGGGTGGAGAGGTAAATCTATAAACATGTGAGGGACTGCTAGAGAGTATGCATACTTTTGCCTGAGAACCTTTGTTTATGGAGAATTTTAAAAATCAAACAAAAGAATAAGCCAGAACCTCTTGGGCTGGTAATAAAGATGTTTCTTGTGTGCACATCATGCTGTATTCAGGCAAGCCTTTCCTTGAGCTCTATTCTAATTATTTTTCCAATTCATGTGACCAAGTATTAATGCAGGTTATCAAAAACAAGAAATACCATGCTTTGGCACCCCTCTAAAAGACGTGAGTGCAGTGATTTTGTCCAGCAATGGAAAGTTAGCACATCCCTTACTATCGCACTTCAGTTTATCAGTTGAGGATCTCTCTTTCCTGGCAGAGCACAAGCTATGTTTATGTTCCTTAGATCTCTCTGCAACTGCATTCTCCTCCTCAAGACATTCCCAACACCTGTAGGGGGCCCTTGTGGCCCCTTTTTTGCTATGTCATATCCAATCAACCAATCATATTTTCTGAATCATGTAAATCTGTTTGACTTGTTCTACCTTAAATTGGTCTATAATGATTAACCTTTTTTAAAAAAACAAATCTATGTTGGACAGTGCCACTTATAAATTAGAGAATGTCATTTCAAAAACATAATAACCAAGATAACAGTGAAAGAGTAAGTGGGTAAGTAATTGCTATTTTTGTATACAAGTATATATGAGTCTGTGGGTTGAACTCAGTCCTCACGCTTGCTAGATGTGTATTCTTACAGTAGACTACATCCCCAACACTATTTTAGTTTTATTTTGAAACATAGCCAAGGTACGCTATCAGGCTGCCCTGGACCTAGATATGTAATCTAGTCTTGCAACACACTCATGATCTTCCTGCCTAATAAATTGAATTTTATGTTTTTGAAGAGATAAAAAAATATGAGTATCATAAAACTGTTCAATATAAAATGTCCCTTCTGTCACTGGAAATATGTCTCAACAGTTAAGAATACATGTAGATTTGCAGAGGACCCAAGTTGTTTACCCAGAACTCAGGTTTGTCAGGGCTTAAAACTTCCTCACATTTCAGGGGATACAGTACCCCATTCTATTCTCCTTGGACATCTGCACACAGATGGCATACACTAACACTTGGATTTTCTTTAATTGTCCTTTTTCAGTAAAAGAGAGATTAATCAAAGAAAGGTATTCGTCATATGCCTTTCATATAAGTCATATAAAATTTCAGAGAACTTACCACCTTTTGTTAGTTAGTGAGACCAGCACAGATATCAGTGTACACTAACCCAGAAGAAACGATGCTTTAAAGTAATTTGAATGTGAAATTCCAGTATTTATTGAATTTATTTATTGTATGTTGTCACCTTTAATTGCTCATTACCAACTTATTAAAGAAAAGAAGCGTTCACTTATCCCTAATGCTTTAAAGTTTACCGCTTGCCCAGGAATTTAGTCACATTGTCAAATAAATTTTAAAAAATTAAAATAACCAACAACTATAAAGAAGAAAGTCTAACTTTACCTGAATGGCCTGACAATCTAGCTCACATACGAAACACTTCATAATCATACCTACCCCAATCCTCACAAATGCTCACCAGTGTTTTTAATTTACTTACTCCATAATTTAATAAACTGAAGTTGAGAGAAGGTATGTAACTTCCATTAAAATTACCAAATGCACAAGAGAGAAACTGATAGTTAAATCCCTGCTAGCTCACTGAGAGCTAGCTACATTAGGTGATTAATATGCATGAATTCATTGCAAGCGCCCATCCTCCCTAGGCTGCAGATCTGTGGCAGACAGAAGTGAGAATTCAGAGAGATTCATTAATTTGTCAAAATAAAGAGATGGTCTGCTTCAGGTCTGGGTTTCTTCTCATCACACTAACTCTGAAGGGAGAGTAAGCTTTCTCACATTGCTGTAACTTTGTGAATTGGCTGAGATTTAAGAGATAACAGTCTTCCTTAATTGTGCCTTGCAAAAGTCTCTAAACTTACCCCACAGGAATTTCTCCACTGTGCCACGATGTGACACAGAGGCTATCAGAATGTCAGCATGAGGTCTGGTCACTGCCTTCCAGTCACTGTAAAATGTCTGTAGGTGTGAAGGCACTGTCCCAGGAGCAGGGACCTTGTTTCCTTTTCCAAGAGGGTATTTCCAGAAATCACAATTTCATCTCTAACCTGCAGAGGAAAGGGAAATCCACACTCCTGGCCCACATGCAATCTTCCTATTCTTCACACTAGATTTGTATTGACTTTCTCAAGTGAAAATCACCCTTTAGGGAACATTATTTTTAGCATCATGTATTATGAATGCGTAACTGACCTCAGGTAGGTGTTCAAAGCTTTTGTGAATTAGTAATAACCCATGAAGTTAATGCATCTCTAGGCAGCAGTAAATAATTCATGTTTTGTTTTAATAGTTCTCATTGTAACATGAATATTCATTCCATGTATGAGAAAAAAGGAATTTGTTAAATTCGCCTGATCTCCTGGGAAATGTACATATGATTGTCATAAGGAAGAGGAAGTAAAACATTAATTTCAATTATTTAAAAGAATTATATAGGTTTAAATTTTAAAAAAATCATCAATACTGTAAATCTGAAAATATGTCTGTGTCAATGGATATTGGCTTCTCCTGTAAATTTATGACCCCTAATTTTCAACCAAATAAGGAACTCATGAAGTCATTTTAAAAGAATCTTATATACCTACTGAAAATAATTTTAAGAAATAAAATATCATAAAAATATCATTTGAGATAAAACTCTATAAAAGGCAGTTTATAATTTGGAATCTTATTTGCATATAGTAGGATGCAAACTCACACACTGTAAACACTTATACAAACACAAACATGGAACTCAGTGGCCCTACTAAATCTTGAACCTATTGAACAAAATGGTGATCTATTAGTTATTAGGTTATAAATTCATTAAAATTTTTGTTATCATTGCAATATTTTTTCCCTTTCACAGCATACCGCTTCAACACTAAGAACACTAGACTTCCCAAAGCTTGTGCTTCTGACTATATTTTCATTTACTTAAGGTCTTTCTTTAAGCAAATCTTGAAAGAGTTTTGTCTCTGTATGAATTATAGACTTATCATAGTGTTTTTCCAAATAGCCAGTTTAACATTGGGTCATATGTAGTATAGTTCTTTTCTTATAGATTGAAAAAGTTTGCTCCATCCCTTTTAAACTCAAAACAATAAAACAATCAAACAAAAACACCTTCAGATTTCTGTATTTTGCTCTACCTAGCTTCTTCAAAATGTCTGGATGTGATCTTTCACACAAGATTTAAATGGCACGATGACATATTAACTTCATAAACCCTTTTTATTAAAGTAACTCAACTGCTACCATTTTCACCCAGGAACTCATACTAACACTATTTCACTTTGATTCTTAGTTATTTGAAAGCAAATTTTCCACTATTATAGCCTTTGTTTGTCTCAAGGACTTTTAAAAATAGAAATATTGTGATGCTAATTTTGGCTTCCTGTCGGTTATTATTAGCTTGTCATGAAATAGAAACACCCTCATAATCTAAATAACTGCTAACTAAAATGGCAATGAATGGTTTTATTTAAACTAGGCAAGCCTTAACTAAAACTAAATAAAACACAGTTGTTGCGAATTTTAGCCTCTTAAAAATGTTATGAGAAGGGTATAATTTCCTTTTGTCTAATAGCATAATTGCCAGGCAAAATTAAGTCATTTTATAGAGCAAGAAAATTTTTTAATTTTCCTAAAATGACACAAATGACTTTACCAAGTGTGGCTCTGTGATGACCCTCTGTTCTGAGCACCAAAATGCAGTATTCATGTTAAGCAATCATCTGAAACTAATCTGAACATCTACTCATTAGAACACAAAATGTTTGTACTCTTTTCATATATCATTTGAAACTTATATGGGAGAAGCTTTTTAAAACATTTAAAATTGGCAAAGACTGACAAGAAAATGAGCAATCAGAGGTGGGTTCCAATTTACTCTCTCTGAGATATTATTCTCAACTGAGTATCTGTGCTTTGAAGAAAATTCCCTCCCTATTATATATAAAATAATTGTCTTATTTAGTTTGTATATAATTTGTTTTATAATATACATAAAAATACCATTCTAAGGCTTTAATTTGTACTTGAGATTTTGTTTAATTTGTAGCATCTGCTCCTTGGGCATCTGGTTAGTGTTTACCTGATTTCAATGTGTTAAGTTCTCCTACTCTTCCTTGGAAATATGGGAAGAAAGATGGCTGGCAGGCAAGTTAAAGTTCTTCAGAAAAAAAGTACTGATTCAGAGCTTGTTGAAAAGACATGGATTAAACAAAGAGAAATGAACAAGCCCATTAATTATTCAATATTTAATAATCCAGGCAGAACGTAAAACAAACAAGGTATAGACATATTGACCACTCAGTGTGTCTATGTAAGTACTCCTTGACAGTACATTGAAATAAAAAAAAATCTAGCTATACAAAAGCCCCCATTATATGGTTTGTCAAAATATACTTCACTAGTGAAAATATTTGAGAAACATGAAGAACCTTTAAAAATTCTATGAACCATTCAAATTTTCCTTGCAATGTCTTAGTTTTGAGACATGTGTAAGGACTAGAAAGGTCACATATCTGGGTACTTATCTCCCCAAGATCTAGTCCTTCAACTGTCTTTTCTCCATTGAGTAATTCTGATACTTTTCTTTCTCAAAAAAAAAAAAAGTCACTTTCTATAATGGCTCAGAATCTGGCCGAGAATGATGAGAAAGTCCTTATTCTTCCAGCAAGGAAGCTTTGTTTAATTTCTTCTTTCACCTGGGTCACTGGCCTGAGGTTTGTAAAAAAAAAAAAAAAAGTGAGGTTTTTTTGATCTTTTGTATTTGACACTCTTGAAAAAAAATAAATCTGAGAGAAAGCTCTAAGGTAGGTAAAAAAATAACACATGTATGACTATATCTAGTATCTACACATATGCTTACAATTTGGTTCATATGGTACTCATGCAGTATATGAAACCCAGAAGTTCAGTTAACTGCAAATGTAGTAGCTCCTAATTAGAAGATTTTCAGTAGAACTCATATCGTCAAATAATTTAAGTTTTGGACATCAAGCCTCACATCACAAAAAAAAAAAAATCTAGCTAATGCCCTTTACATGTATATTTATTAACAAGTCAATGTCACAAAAGTGACCTATTTTTTTTTTTTATTTTTTTTTTAGCCAATGACTTCCTATTGTACTCCAGGCTGATCCTCATCTTCCTGCCCTCACTTTTACAGGTGCTGGGATTATAGGTGTGCATTACAACATCCAGCAGCTACTATTTCTGACTATATTTTAAGAAAAAAAATAAGAGATGTTTACTTGCACAGATCATTTCCGTGAAACAATACATGTAGGGGAACTATTAATTTATAGTTACCAAGAAATCATTGCACTCTTAGGGAAAAGTTATATTGAACTAGGTTTTACTTGTTATTATAGAGGAAATATTTCTAAATTAAATTTCTCCATTGATTTATTTTTCAGGCTTAAAGTTAAACAATGTCATTGACAATGTCAAATTCCATGGTGGCACGGGATTCTCCTTATATATTTCTAAATCCTCACGTCTAGACTGGACATTCACATGCCGATAATACATAGCAAACATTCAGTACATGTTTCATCTTTTAAAAGCCTAATTATATGAAGAAAAAATACAACAATAACAAATTAGTTGCCCAAATTGACAAATATCTCCTTCTGTCTTTGGCACTTTGATTTTTCATGGATTTGTACTTGGGTGTACATGTGCTGGTTTGAACATTCCTAAATTCTGTTGTTTAAAGAAAGTCTGCTAGTCTGCATTTCTTTTCATAGGACAGCATTCTACCTCACACCTAAATACTTCTTCACCTCTGTTGTCTTTAGAGTCTTCCCTTTTAGGTTAATATACATTTCTAAATGGGGTTTTCCAAAAACCTGTCTCATTATTATTTTTATTTGTCAAATATAGATTCTGAATGGGTCATTGGTATGACAGTCTTTACTACTGGACCATTTTGTGACTCTGTTTATTCAAATACTAAAGGTCTCTTAGGTATACACCTTTAATCCCAGCAGCCATGCTAGCTAGCCATAAAGCTAGGCAGTAGTAATAAACACCTTTAACCCTCGACTCAGAGAAAAGTAAATGGATCACTGTTAGTTCAAGGCCACACTGAGCTACACAAAACTTGATACAGTCTTAAACACGAACAGCTCACTCGCACAAAGGTGATCTCAGCACTTGGGATCACATGTCTTTAATCCCAGAATGTGAGAGGTGCAAAAAGAAGATTTAGGCTCCAGCCATGTTGATGAGAGGCAGCAGTCTGGCAGCACTCTATGATTGCAGTCTCAGATTTGGTGAAGACAGTATTTTGCTCCTGTGGATTTGAGAGGACAAGACAACCCTGTCAGCCTGAAGTAGAGTTACGAGTTAGTGGCCAGCTGCTTTGCTTATATGGTCTTGAACCCAAATATCAGTCTCTGGGTAATTTATTTTTCCTATTTTCCTACGGTCTTGTTCCTTTTTGTTCTACAGCTTTCTTTTGTGCTATTAATTTGCTAGTTTCTTGATGTAGGCACTTAGTGCTATGAACTTTCCTCTTTATTTTTGTTGTGTCCCACAAGTTTGGATATGATGTGTGTAAATTTTCACTGGAATTTAGGAAGTCTTTAATTACTTTATTTCTGGTTTGACCCAGTAGTCATTCAATAGAATGTTACTCAGTTTCTATAAATGTGTAGGTTCCTTGTTATTTCCATTGTTGAAATCCAGTTTTTATCTGTCCTGGTCTGAAATGTTATATCAATTTTCTTATATTTGTTGAGAATTGCTTTATGACTAATATTTGGTCAATTTTGAAGAGAGTTGTGTAAGGTGCGAAACAGATGGTAAATTCTTTTGTGTTTGGTGAAATATTCTGTAGATATCTATTAGGTCCAATATTCCTTTGTTTAGTCTTTGTCTGGATGATATATCTATCGCTGGTAATATATCTATCAGTGTGTAAGGGTTGCTGTGTGGTTTAAATGTTAGCAATGTTTCCTTTACAAATGTGGGTACCCTTGCTGTGTGGTTTAAATGTTAGCAATGTTTCCTTTACAAATGTGGGTACCCTTTTGTTTGGGGCATTGATGTTAAGAATTGAAATGTCAACTTGGTTGTTTTTCCTTTGATGAGTGTAAAATGACTGTTTTCCATCTCTTTAGACTTTTATTTAAAAGTCTTTTAATTTTTTTAAAGTCTATTTTGTTAGATATTAGAATGGCTACACAACCTCACTTCTTGGGTCCATTTTGTTGTGAAAAATTATTTTCCAATACTTTACTATGAGGTGATGTCTAGCTCTGATGTTGGGGTGTATTTCTTGTATGCAGCAGATGGATGGATCTTGTTTTCACATCCATTCTGTTATCTTGTGTCTTTTTATTGGGGTATTGAGCCATTGAAATTGAGAGATATTAATTACCAGTGATTGTTATTTCTATTTTGTTATTTTTGCCGATAATAATGGTGTGTGTGTGTGTGTGTGTGTGTGTGTGTGTGTGTGTGTGCGCGCACACACACACACACTTTCCTTTTTTGAATTTGCTAGTGTGAAGTTATTTATTTCTTGTATTTTCTTAGGTGCAGTTACCTTTCTTCAGTTGGAGTTTTCGTTCTCGGATCTTCTGTAGGGCTTGATTTGTAGGTAGATATTGTTTCAATTTGACTTTATCATTGAATATCTCCTGTTCTCCTTCCATGGTGACTGAAAGTATTGCTAGCATATTTATTTTGGCTGGCATCTGTGGTTTCTAAGAGCCTGCAGAACATCTGTGCAGACCCTTCTGTTTTTGTTGAAAAGTTGAGTATAATTCGAACAAGTCTACCTTTATATTTTACTTTATCTTTTCCCCCTTGAAGTTCTTAGTATTCTTTCTTTGTCCTCCTCTATGTTTAGTGTTTCATTTATTATGTGGGGAGGTGACATTCTTTACAGATCTTATCTATTTAGTGTCCTGTATTGTTCTTGCACCGTTATAGACATATTATAGACATATCCTTCCACAGATTAGAAAAATGTTCTACTATGATCTTGTTGAAATTATTTTCTGGGCTTTTGAATGGGGTTTTCTCTCCTTCTTCTATTCTTTTTATTTTTAGATTTGGTCTTTTCATAATGTCAGTGATTTCCTGAGTGTTTTGTATCAACATTTTTTTTAGATTTATCTGTTTCTTTTACCAGTGTATCTATCACGTCTTCATTGTCTATGATTCTCTCTTCCATCTCTTCTATTCTGTTCATGACGCTTTTACACCTAGTTCCTGTTTGGCACCTTTTTTGTTTTCATTTCCAGAATTCACTCAGTTTTTTTTTCTTCATTAATTTTCCTTTGAAGTCTTAAACAGTTTTATTTATTTCCTTCAGTTTTTTTCTTTAAGGGATTTATTCATTTCCTGATATTTTTTGTGTTTTTCTCAATTTGTTTGAGTTGCTTATTTATATTCACTTTAAGGACTTCTATCATAATCATAATGTTAGTTTTAAGGTCTTTTTCTTGTGCTTCTTCTGTATTTAAATTTTCAGGGCTTGCTCTAAAATGTGTTCTAGTGGTGACATATGGCCCTGCCTGTTGCTGGTTGTATTCTTATGCTGGTGTCTAGGTATCTGGGATGGGGAGATTATAGGTCTAGGTGATGATTTTTGAGTTTGTCTTTGTTTGCTGGGTACTTTGTTCCTTTGTTTCTATTTCCTCTCTGGTCTAAAGGTCTGTGAGGCCTGGACTTTTGACAGCCAGCATGGTCTTTATTCTAGCAGTGAGTCTCTGCTTGAGTTAACCTGTGTGTCCTTCTGGCTGGTGTGGCCTTTTAATGAGCAGGGAATCTCCAGAAACGAACTAATCTGAAGGGTGGGCTGCATGACCAGCAGGAGATGGCCAGCAAAAAATGCACTCAGTGGCATCTTTAGAAGTTCTTTGATTCATAATGAGAAGCACACAATGCTTTTAATATCCCCGCACTGTTGTTTCTTTGAAAATCAAACAAATGAAGGAGCATACTTAAAGTTATCACAAATACAACGATGACATAAAGTGAGAGAGGAATTGTCAACATGTCCCTCAAAGTCTGAATATGTTTCTCCTTGTTCTTACTGTTGAGAGAAAAGACCTAAACACCAGCATTCAATATGTTCCTACCAGATTTGTGACTGGGATCGGAAAGTGTCTGGCAGCAGAAAGTGTCTGACTCATTAAGCGACCTTTGTGAGGTTAGAAAGGAAAGTGGCTGTGGCTTATTAGTGTATAAACACTCAAGAGTGCAGTTCACTGAAAGCAATTGATGTTAGTGGGATCCATGGAACAGCAGAATAACTAATGGGTGTCACTGGAGCTTTTAATTCTCATTATGCAGTTTAATCATTAAGGGTTATTTGATATAATTCTTATTGATGAGAATCTTTAAAGCTTGGCTGCATCAAGAATTTGCTTATTGAATTGGTTTAGTCAACCTTAGGCCAATTTAGTTGTCTGCTTTGATATCTACAGAAAAATAAAAACTTGTAACGTAGTATGACTTTTCAAATTCCTTTCCAACTCACAGAAGCCATGTAAGCTCAAAGTCCGTGTGTCATTAAAATTATGTGTAATCAATAACTTTTGCATGCTAACTTGTGAATCGGTCATTTGCTTTGGTCTTATACAAGATTTAATCTGAATTGTATTTGTATGGATTTTTGTTTGCAATATATTAAAATGCATTTTACAAACAGCCAGTTTACATAATTAACATGCCTATGGTCTCCCTGCTTACAACATCTGTGATTTTAGCAAAATAGTCTTAGAGGGAAAGTCTGTGTGAGAGCAGGTAGCAAGAAACAACTTAATTAACTTCTTTAAACTAATTGCTCTTCCTCCCTTATATTTGGTTCTTTTCACTTCTCTAATTCGCTCTGCTAGCCTTCCTCACACTACCAAAATGGTTCTGTTCTCTTAAGGTATTTCTGAGAATAACCATGCCGTGAATCTCTAGCTGTTGCGTGTGTGTCTGCCCTTCTTGTCTTGAATTTAATTTCTTTGAAATCACTTTGTTTACTATTTCCTCATTTCTCTATCAAGTATATATGAGCTCTTGCCACCCAATATACCAACAAATATATATATATGTATGTATATATATATATATATATGCGTGTATTATCATCTTAAGAAAACCTCATATTATATATATATGTATATCTACTGAAAATTCCAAATTTAATTTTATCTGCTTCATTAATAATAATAAAATTCTGAAAAGTATCCAAATGAATATTAAAAGTATTGTTTTAACAAATTTTAGTGATTTATATGGCTCTACCGATTTAATATAGTATATTCTTATTGTACCATTTTCCATCAGCTCAAAGTCAACTTAATACTATCAGCACATAGCTTCAGTTGTGAACTTAATTATTATTTTTTCCATGTAGACAATGAACTGTCACTGTTCATAGAGAATGTCAATTTTTGCCTTCATGGAGAAAGCAAGAATACCCTGGGATAGAAGAAAACTCTCGTACTGGATCAGTATCTGGTGTCAGATCACTGATCCCCTAATTACATCCCACACTCTCCCTCTCCCAGATACAGAGAAATGGTTCACTATCATCTTCTCCTATTTCTCTCCTGTCCTTGCTCTACTCTCATCTCTGTCTTTACAGAATATATAACAAAGTATACTTTGCTGTCCTCCTTGGATGGAAATCTTATGGTTCTACCTAGTACCTAAGCCAGGGCAGGATAGATCACATGCTATGAAGCTTGCCCACCCACACTGAAACTAGTTGAGTCAAAAATCCCTTTTCTCCAGATTGCGAAAGAATTGTTCTCTCTCTCCCCTCAAGCTATGGCCATAGTGGTAATATGTTTTCCAATGTTTCTGGAACTGATGGTCCCATTGTTCCTTCCTTGGTCCTCTGTCATTCATACTATAAATGCTACCTCTCCAATGAAGCTCTTAGTCTTGAAGGTCTGCTTTCCCATTAAAGTTCATATAAAGAATAATCAAGATGAAGTCTCAAGTTTGAACATCTAAGCTCCAAATACAAAGATACCACATTCATAAAACAAACATTAATAAAACTCAAATCATACATAAAACTCCACACACTTATAGTGAGAGACTTCAACACCCCACTCTCACCACTGGACAGGATTACCAGACAGAAAATTAACAAAGAAACAAAGGAACTAACAGAAGTTATGACCCAATTGGCTTTAACAAACATTTATAGAACATTCCATCCAAACACAAAAGAATACACCCTCTTCTCAGTGCCACATGGAACCTTCTCTAAAATCGATCACATACTCAGCAACAAAGCAAACCTCAACAGATTAAAAAAAAAAAAATGAAATAACCCCCTGTATCTTACCAGATCACCATGGTTTAAAGTTAGAATTCAACAACAATGCAAATTGCAGAAACCCTACAAACTCATGGGGATTGAACAATGCCCAATTGCATCACTCCTGGGACAAGGAGAAATAAAGAAAGAAATTAAAGACTTCCTAGAATTCAATGAAAATGAAAGGACAACATACCCAAACTTTTGGGACACTTTGGAAGCAGTACTAAGAGGAAAGTTCAAAACACTATGGGCTCACAAGAAGAAACTGGAGAGTAGTCACACTAGAGAATTAACAGCACACCTGAATGCTCTAGAAAAAAAAAAAAAAGCAAACTCACCCAAGAGAAGTAGACACTAGCAAATAATCAATTTGAGGGTTGAAATCAATAAAGTAGAAACAAAGAAAACAATACAAAGAATCAATGAAACAGAGACAGTGCTCTTCTAATGGCTTAAATTTTCTGTTCTACAAACTTAAATAGGATCAAATGCCTGTATTTTGTGAGTACAAATGTTGCTTAAAATGAGATCATAAATGGAAGACCATTTTTCTAAAAACACTAGAAAGAATTTGACAATTAAGATGAATATGTCTAATGCGCTATGACAAGTTCAACATACAATAAACAAAGCATTAACAATTATCATATCTAGTATTAGATAAGTTTACATTCACATGAAGGCACTGTGGAGATTTTCATATAAACATTCTGCTACTTAAACTTCATTATTTACCACGGAAATATATAGTATTATCACATATCACTTATTATATTAATTTTTGGGGGGGATACAAACCAATGCCTATTCAACATATATAGAGCATGAATGACAGACAAAAGCACAGTTTCACCAAAGGCAATTTAGTGAGCAAATGAGTTCTTTGAACTTATTTACAAGCACATGTGAATGTTACTTTCAAGACAACATGTGACCCTCCCTAAATAGCTTCATTGTGGAAATGTCCCAAACTGTATTGGAGGACACCCCCACAGGAGCTACACATTGGAGTCTTACTTTTGGTTAATTTCCTCTTTCCACTTGTAGCTTGGGGAGTGTAAAAGAGATCAATGACTAGCCTTCCACATGAAGGAAGTATGACTCTCACCTCCCTACTTTCACTAGGCAATGTCAGTAGCTTGATTATTAATACCACAATAGCATTCTTCTACTCTATTAGATGCTACAGCTACAGACACAAGGTAATCTATACACCAAGGTAGCCATGAAGTTAGCCTCTAGTGTCTGAAGAAAAACTAAAAAAAAAAAAAAATGCTTTGCTAGAGCTAAATCCATTTACATTTTTGTGCTAACTCATTTAATTTGATGGTATTGTCTTAATTTAATGATTTTAAGACTACAACTTTCAAAAATTAAGCTTTTTGTCCAAGGTCTTAAGAAAAACCCTAAAGTCTAATTATGTTGGCTTTTAAGTCCTCTCTTACGTCTAGAATGAGTGCTTTCCATATGCACACACACACACACACACACACACACACACACACACGAGAGAGAGAGAGAGAGAGAGAGAGAGACAGAGACAGAGACAGAGACAGAGACAGACACACACACACATACACACACACACTCACAAAGAGAGAATGGTAAGTGGGTGATGGGAGATGTTATTCTGTGAATATGTTTCTCATACTGGTTAATGAATAAATCACTGTTGGCCAGTAGGAAAGCAAGATAGGCAGGGCTAGGAGACTAGGAGGAAAAAGGAGGCAGCTAGGAGGAGTCAGCATGAGGAGACCGGAGAGAACAGCATATCGGCCTGCTGTCCGGTAAGATGACCACGTGAAAATACTTAGATTAATAAAAATGGGTTAATCATTAAAAAAAGAGCTAGCCAATAAAAAACAAATAACTAGCCAACAGCATTGTATCAAATACAGAGTCTTAGCGTGTTATTTGCGGATGTCGTGGTGGTGGGACCAGGCAGCTGGCAGGAAAACATACTCATTACAAGTGGGTTCCTTTTTAAAGAGTTTTTTAAAGGGATTTGGAAACATGGTGACAATTTTCAAGAATTGAGAGAGTAACAAGAGGTAAGCAAGCTATAACTCTCAGCATTTGCCTAGGTGAGGATTATGGAAAAAAGGAATAGAGAAACTCATCCTTTTTTAACTTAAGGTCCAGCATGTTCAGCAATGGAGGTAAGAAATCATCTATATACCAGAAAAGGAAGTGGGCTTCAGAGAGAGTATGGGAAAGCTGAAGAATCAGAAAAGCATGATTCATTTATTTGAACAACAGCCAAATGAGAAAGAGAAAGGAGACAAGGAAAACATTTGTTTATGTTAGAACTCAGAACACTGGGCAGGCTTAGAAGTGCTGGGGAAGTTTGGTAACATGGTTGCTCTGGGAGAAGAGGCTTTAGGAAGTACATTATCTCGGACCAAAGGTTGCACAGCAGACCAAGAAGGAATTCTAACAAAGGCAACTTGGTGAGCCAACGAGTTTATTAAGAGTTTTTACAGATGACCCCCTCCCCAGAGTGGTAATTATTCCTCCCATCTCCTCCATATCTTCAATTAAGTTCAGGTTTATTATCCCACAGTCATCTGTCCAGCTGAATAACCACCCTGCTGGATTCACCCTTAATGTTACTGTTGTAGTTTTCTGACCCAACCAGAATGCCATGTCTCCACCAGAGCCAAAGGTAGAATACTAAGTCTACTGTTTTCACTGGGAGAACTTAGATTTCTTTTTAGGTTTCTAAAATGTCCTCATATCTACACCCAAAACTCAACATGAGGCATGGGTCCATCCTCAAAGTTTCTAAGTCTGCTAATCCCTGTAACAAATATAATGGCAAGATAGAATATAGCTACATTTCAGAAAATGTCTGCAATCCAGGTGACAACTGATTTTTATCATAAAAATAACAATGGGAAATTGGTATGTCATAAATCATGTTTGTTTTTTACATCTCTATTTTAATTAGTCTCCAAAGATAAGACAGAGATATGAGTAAAATTCATATCATACACATATTGACATCATATATATATATATATAATGTTTTATTGAGGAGAGATTTGAAGTCAGCTGTAGCTTTGTTAACTATCATATATAAAGCATAGTGGCATATATAGAAAGGAAGGAAGGAAGGGAGGGAGGGAGGGAGGGAGGGAGGGAGGGAGGGAGGGAGAAACGAAGGAATGAAAGAAAAATCCTTGGGGAAATAGCTATATAACATGAAGAAAAAAATTAATTTTGGCAAGTTGTTAGTATACTATTGTATTATACTAAACTCTTGAACAAAATTCATAGTCATACAGAAAATATTTTGAACGTATTGTTTCATGGTTTTTAGCTACAACTTAAATAGCATTCCAATTCTCCACATTTTATTCAATGTTGGGACTACTGAGGCTGCCTTCCACATGCTCGTGAGAGCAGCAGAGTATTTGTACAAGTACAGTTTCTAAATTTAATTAGGAGGCAATTTCTAATGTGAGGAGTTGCTGACTGCATTCACTGCTTATATTTATTGAATATCAATTAATTGTCCTGGTATTAATAAAAACTCAGGAGTCAGAAATTGAGATTAAAAACCTGATAAATTCAAGGAACAGTGGAATGAGAGTGTGTACAATTCTCTCACATATATCTTTTAGTTTTGTTTCATGCCTGTATCTAAGGACTATTAAAATCTTGTTTGGAGATTATCTACTAAAGATACAGTCTAACTAGAAAAATGCTACAAGTTCTTCAACTCTATAGTCTAAAAACCATGGGGACTTTCTAAGCCCCAGCCATTCTTTTGTGCTCTGTACCTCTCAGGTTTCCATGCATACTTCATGAGTAGGGAAGATAGCCATGGAGGATCATGCTAAGTGTGATGTCACTTATAGCAACCCATTCAAGTACCAAGAGGACTTAGAAAAACAATAGGCAAGGCAGTAAGGTATTGATCCCTTTCGTTTTCTTCTTACGAGCTCCTGAGCACATAAGGCTGAGGTATGGATCTTGGTGCTTTTGAGTTTGTCTTTCATTTTAAAATACATATATTCCAGAAACACAGGTGATGTCCTTTCTCCTATCTCTTTTACTTATTAAGTATCATCTTGTCTTTGAATTTCCAGTACTTCCCATATTATTTCCGTACATCTTATCCTTTTGTTTTAACAATCTGAGGAACACTTATACATATTCTAGTACACATTTCCTACTATACAGTCTAGATTAGAACTTTCCCATTATAACTCAAACTGTACTAACACAGAAAATCATCCTTATTTTATTTTAAGCTATATATAAAGAGCATGCACATGCCCCAGGACTTCTTGGAATTTAATAAATATGTATTGAATGAAATATATTACCTTTCAGAACACAAAGAAAAGAATTTGAGTGAATCATATGTTCTTTTCTGCAAATTAGGAACTACACTAAATGAGCCAGCTTTCTTGCTACATACAAATGTATCTGATATTCTAAGCCAGCGTTTGTTATTTCTTGTTTTCCTTAATTTGTATCTTGAGAGCAGGATGTTGCAAATATAATCAGAATAGTAGAATTTTAACAATTATCAAATTATCCCACATTTCAAAAATGATCTCCCAAATTTCTGTTACCTAGTGTCTTGGGCATTACCAAATATTTTGTAAATGTGTACATCCATGTTAATGAGCACATAGTGTAAAAATACTGAACCTGAAATCTGTACAGCAGATTTGAACTAATGACTGCAACTAAATGTCCTAAGAAAAATCATTTGACCTCTCTAGGTTATAGATGACTCACATAGGAACTATGAAAGAAGTAGGTGTTCAACTGATAACTTCCTGTTCAAGACGTGTGGAGTCTTTGCAGATACTTAGTAATAAGCATAGCTGAAATTTTTATTCCTCAGCTTTAAAAAGAAAAGTAAGGCTGAATTTGAAGCGAAGCAGTTTAAGAGATTTTTACAAAGTATATACTAGCACTGAGAATCACATATCCATGCTGTTTCTATTGTTCATTTTTGTTTAGCTTATTTTCATTAAAAACAGTCAGAAACTTGAAGTACTATTTTTGATTATAGTTTGTTAAGAATTTCTCTTGTAGAAATTTTCTAGTTGCTAACAATATGGTGAAGCAGAAATTTGAAACAGGATGTTGGCCATGGTATTAAACATGGCACTTCACTTTTAGTTAGAACCTACCTTATTTCCCTTTCTAAACAATGCTCCTAATGTTGTTGAAAGAACAAGGAGTCACATGTTCATGATTGAAAAGAAGCCAAATGAATGCAACAACTGTAACCTAGAAATACTGCTAACTAGTTATGGAAAAATAAAGTCATTCCCATGGTTTATATTATGTCTGACTCACTGATCCAGATGTCTAAGGAATGCCAATGAGACATTTTGTTTATTTCTACTTTTTAAGCCCACAATTGTCATTTCTGATTTCTTTATCTGTATTCCCTTGCCAATTAATAGCTCTCAGCCTTTTGTATAATATTTTTTCCATTTGTTTACATGGAGGGGGGAGGGGCAAGTTCTGAACATTTATTGACTGTTGAACTCAACCTAAAGTTTTATATATAGTAACTCAAGAGAGAAAGTAAATTAACTTAAGACACACATTTTCAACATGTTTCGTTTTTGCTTGTTTGGTTGTTGGCTTGGTTTTGTTTTTCTGAGGCAGGTTCTCTCTATGTAGATTGGTCTGTCCTGGAACTCACTTTGTAGACTAGGCTGGCCACAGATTCTCAGAGATCCTCTTGCCACTGCCTCCCATGTGCTAGGATAAATGGGGTGTGTCACTACATATGGCCTATTTTAAAGATTTTTAAAAAGACAATTTTAGTGAACTCAGAGAATGCATTCTGATTTTTTTAAAAAAAAAAAAAAAAAGCATATATCTTGTGCTATACCTTAAAGACAACTGACAAACAAGTTACCACCATATTAATAATGGTTAACAGTTTACATCTGTGGCCAATTAGTGCAACCAAATATAATCTACCAAACACTGTTGGTATAGAGAGTGGCTTGGCACTATAGTGGAAGTCAGAATCAACTATGGAGCCTCTTAAATCACTGTTTCTGGGAACTGTCCCAGGCACCCTGATTCTATAAGTTAATGTAAGTAAGACTCAAACTTAGAACTTTCTAACAAGTTCCTAGGCAATGCTGCTGCTACTGCTGCTGCCCCAGGGAACCAAGCTTGGTTATAAACAACTTGAATTGTGCAATTATGGCTCTGAAAAGGCCTCAAAGGCATTTAATCCATTTCTCTAATTCAAATTTTAATCATCCCTGAAGGCTAAATTCATTATTAAACTTGAACAACGGACACGTGTCAGACATCGCTTTGGATGCTGGTGATACACTGGGTAGATAATCTCCCTCCAGGGGTCTGTGACATGAGTGGGAATGACAAATGGCAAGGTACTTATCATGCATTGTTTCTGTAAGAGAATGCACACAGCCACTGACACCGCTCACGGACTCTGATGCTCTGATGAAAACTATTAAACAGCAGAGAAATATGGCTGAGCTCATATTCTTAAATGTTTCAGTCTGGTCTGACAGGCGGCAATGAAGTGAGTTAGTAAATGATTACAGTAACTCAAGACTCAGTCAAGAGATGGCACTTAAAACTCAACTTTTCCACAGTTTCTCTTAGAATGAAATGCAAATGCCTTTAGATGGGAGAAAAAGGGATTGATTGACAAACTTTAATGCTGTTTAATAGTTTCCTTGTGCTTTTGTCTCCTACATTAATATTCTTTAAACCTCAAACTATCCAATAAATATAACCTACCAAAAACTTTTGGTAGTGTCCCTTGCCTCCAAACTTGCTTTTATTCTGGGACAAACATTTTCCATCCTCCTCAGTTGATCATGATGCTATTTCTCAGCTGACAGTGTTTTCTACTCATGCCATCCTTTGCCCTGGTTTTCTACATGCATTTTCTTCTACCTGCACCACAATAGAGGTTGTTTCTGAAGGTCAAGATTAGATATTGATCAGATTATTTATACCAAATTAAAGCTCATGATAAATAAGTGCAGTTTTTAGTGAGGCGATAATAGTTTATAAAGAAGACAAAAGGAAAAAAGGAAGAGGCAGAGATATGAGTAAAAAGAAGAGAATATTTAAATAGCATGGTACCTAACAGCTGAATACTAGACATAAATGGTCTCTAAAAATAGTCTCTTAGTTTTAGTGTATTTTCTTTTTTATTGTTTTGGCAAAGTATTTCTGTTTTGCATACTATATGACAGAAAAGGGTTTTTATTTTACTCAGAGTTTTAGAAACAGAGATTATAAATCAGAGGTGATTATCTCTCTTGCTTCTAGGGGGGCATTGAATGAAGCATAACATGACAGAGAAGTAAAAAGAAAAAGTTGTATGAGGTGGTCTCAAACACAAAACACTCCTGTTAGAATTAACTGGGGTACTAAGTAGCTACAGTAATCCAAGTTACCAAAGACCTAATCATTTTCCACTACTCTCCACCTTTGAAAATTTTATCACTTGCATCCCTGTGTTAAGGGCCACAATGCCAGTACATGTGCCTTTGAAGGAGAGACCCAAACCATTTCCAATCCAAAGCAGTCATTGGTGATGCTAAAGATGGTCATACCAATATGATGAAGAAGACAACTCTAAAGTCTAGAAATCAAGAATACCTGACATTTGTAAATTTTGTTTTAGTGTTTGTAATAATTGCCATGACATAAAGATCTCACTGATAACTAAAGCAAGGAAATATTGAGTATATGGAAAAAGGTTAGAGAGAGAAAATGACAGAGATGAACATGCAACATGTGTGTTTAAAGAGCAGATGTCATCCTACTATGTTGTCTTCCTATTACTATGTAGATTGAACAAATGAATAAATAAACAAATAGCAACGATGCATACTCATATTACATGCATTATGCAATATGCTTTATGATCTCTACTGGTTTCTCTCACAAATTTCTTTCTTCCTTTAGAGTGATTTTATATGGGTTTATCAAATTCAATTTATACATATAAACTTTTTATTTACTCAAGTTAATTTAATTGTGACACTTTTGACATTGTTATGAAAATATCTATAGTACTCCACCAATCTACTGCATAATATCTACAATTAAAAGTATCATATTTTTTGTTTCAATAGCTATTGTTGCATTACAAAGTGACAATGAGCTCAAAGATAAAATATTATTCATATTTGGACTGGAAAGATAGCTCAGCAGTTAAGTTCATGCACTGATTCTTCAGAGGACTTTAGTCCAATTTCTAGCACCACATCCAGCCACAAACACTCTTTTAACATGTCTCCATATAAATCTGATGCTTCTAGGCTCATAAATACACACTACACCCTACACACACATACACATACTTTAAAATAATAACATTTTTTTGAAAAGAAAGAAGAAACCTATAAAAAAAGACCCATATTTGAAATTCCCATTCAATGTTTGTTTATTTGAGGAAAGGGGAGTCATGGCATCCTTTGTCCCACATGCTTCTTCAAAGGACTAGAGTTTAAATCATCAACTATTATTATTGCACCTCAGATCTGCAATGGAGTGTGTTATGATGTGTGTCAGACAGCACCTTCAATGTAAGATAAATGCTAGAGTCACTTCATATAGCAGATTTTATTGAATAGGTCTTTTCCTTACAGAAATATGGCTATTATCCCAGAAAAAGAAAAGAAAAAAAAATCCTCCATTACTCTCCACTATAAGGCAAATAGAATGAGAGAAAAAACTAAACTTAGAAAGATTTTCAGAAATCCATCTGTTGTCCTGAGTCCAGACAAATGTCAATCTTCTTCGCTCAGGGAGTGTGTTCAGGAGAAGATAGGAAATGTGAAGACAACCATGAAGGCCTTTTAGAAATGATCTTTCAGCTCAAGGTCTGAGGACAACAGAGAAAGGAAGCTGGATCTTTAAAATGATGTTGATAAGTGATACTTTTTAAACTGATGGGTGAGGAGATTTTGTGAGAACATTAAAATTCACCCAAAAGACATATGGCTTTGGTAATACTTGTACAATATAAATCATTGAACAGAGCACAACAAATGGCAATAACATTATAAATGAAACAGAAGATGCATCCAGGAGGCTCTGGGAAATGAAAGGTTTACTCTAATCCCCCTTCATGAAAGCTGACATCTTCAGACAGTAGACTTTAGTTCTGGGAGCAAAAAACTTATAAAGAAAGATTGTTTTTGTTTTCTGTTATTTTTCCATATCAAGACTGCCCCACTATACCCTAAAGACAGATATGATCTCTAATAGCCTAGTGAGAAAATGGATAATATCAAGCCTTTCGTGGATAAAGAGATAAAAGAAATTTTAAAATATCAAACCTTTCATTTTCAAAGATATATGTTTCAGTATGCGCTCTACTTAATAAATAATCGAGAATAAAAACTAAAGGGTGACTCAAAGAAAGCAGTCATGCATCTGTTTTCTTTTGTTTTCAGATTGTAACTTAATGATAGCATTTCTTCCTTCCCTTTCCTCCCATCATACTCTCCCTGTTCCCTTTCTAATTCATTTCCTCGTCATTCATTTTTATTGCACATATATGCATGTATACACACACACATATATATTCCTAGATATTCATATATAGATTTAATGAGCTTTTCTCATTTGGCCTGCATCTACTTTCAAAACTACACTGAACACTTAATTGAACCCTGTTCTTAATCTGGATTCTGCTCAGTAGTTACCACACTATTCTTGCATGGCATTACTATGTACTCTTCCTACTTCCTTGTGTACCTTTTATAATTCTCCTTTTAAATTTTTTCTTCTGTCCTCCCAGAGCCTTCTGGGAACATAGAGATTTCACATATTCATTACCTAATATCCTAGTACTCAGTGGCAGAATTAGTTGCCATGTAACTGTCAAATTAGATTATCTTCAATGGGGGAACACCCCCTTTCCATGAGACACCCTTAGATCCCCCTTTATTATCTAGTTAAGAATGTAGACTTTATTTTTAGGAGATGTACATTTGGGTAGTCTTATTTTCAAATTTTAAAGAAATGCTTTCCTCACTGGTTTACTGTGTCTTCCTATCCTAAATTATGATTCTAACAGATTTTCATTAAACCTTTCTTTATTTACTTGTGTTACCTAATGTAGAAAGCATCTTTCACTTTTACTGCAGCCTGAACATTTATTTGGGGATACTAGAACAGTGCATCAAATTCAATTTGTGGAAATCCAGCTCCCAGTCCTATTGCCAAACTGAATTCCTCCTCAAAATCTATCACTGCCAGTATCACTTCCTCTATTGCAATCTCAGGTAGCCTCTGACTCTTTGTTTTTCTCTGTGAGTAATGAACACTGATTGTGTTTCTAGGATACTCAATTTTGTGTTTCTATGTTTTATTTTTAAAAGATACTTCAATGTAGCATAACACCATTTGTATCCATGTATCCTTGAAAAACAAGGTAATAAAAGCTCTGACATGACATGAGAAAAGAAGTCTCTTAGGATAATATTGTGTGTTTTCTGTTGGACGTCTACTACTGGGCATGTATCCTACTCTTAAGAATAGTTTGTTTCCCCAGTGAGATTCTCTTGAAGAAAAACAAATTTTCATTTGCAAGTGGTTATCAAATGAAGATAGTTTCTAGGTTAGCGATGGAGGATGTGTCCATTTCTCCTTTCAGCTGTAGAACCCCATCTGGTGCAGAACCCTGCAGGCCCTGTGCATGTTGCCTCAGTCTCTGTGAGTGCACATGTGGATTGGTCCTGCTGGATCTAGAAGAACTTGTTTCCTTGGTGTGCCCCATCCTACCTGACTCTACTGCTCTTTTTCTCTCCTCTTCTACAGAGATCCCTGAGAGGAAGGATTTGATAGAGACATTCCAAATAGGACTTAGTGTTCTAATGTCTCCCACTCTCTACACATTGCTTAGCTATGAGTATGGGTATTTGCTCCCATCTGCTGCAGGAGGAAGCCTCTTTCATGAAGATAAGCAAGGCATGAACCTATCAGTAGAGGAAAATGCTATCAGGTGTCATTTCATTGGTGTGTTACTTTAGCAAAACAATAGTATTTGATTTTCACATATTTCCCTTGGCTATATCAAGTCTCAGACTCTTGGCTACTTTAGCCGTATGCTCATGAATGGATTCCATCTCAAAAATTTGTTGTTTGCCTGTTTATAGTCTAAAGAGAAAGAAAGAAAAGGCATGGAGTTGGGTGGGTGGAGAGGTCAGTATAACCTGGGAGGAGAAAAGGGAGGGGAAGCTGTGATCAAAATAGATTTTTATGAAAAAGTATTTTTTGATAAAAAAGCAAACCTGTAGTTGGAGCAATGCAAATGCCTATCAAGTCAAAGGGCACTGAGAAAACCGATGATGGGCATTCTGTAGAGTGAGCATTGATATTGTAATTTGCACCAATCAATTATAACCTCAAGACCAATTTGAAGTAGATAGGGCAAATGAATAAATAGTGTGTAGACAGAAACAAATGGCTCATTAGGGAAGTAATTACAGATCAGAAAGTTCCGCTTTGGAAAGAATGCCAGGGTTTAGTGGCAAACACCAAAAAGAGAAGGCAAACTAAGGTGAAGAGAACAATGAAAGGCAATTTACTACACAGAGTGGGAACATGAACTGAATGACATGAAAAGGGAAAGTGATGAGATGAACAGGGTTCATAAAAGACTTAAGCTTTATATGAACACATATTAGCAAAGTGAAGGTCAAATAGCACAAAATGCACTATTAAGACAGACATCGCAGCTTACAAAGGCACAGAAAGGTACTATGAACAATACATGATCAACACTGCTCCAACATCAAATAACTAGTTATAAATAAAGAGATAGCATGTCATAAATGTTAGGCATAATTTACATATTATAAAAAATAAGAATCAAAGGGGAATGAGAAATATTACAGTGTCCTTCTAATATAATAGTAACAAAAGACTGGATTTTGTACAGCAACCCAACAGTAGCACAGGAAATATATGGTTAGGATAAATGTCCCTGACAAAATGATTTCACTTCATAACTTAACAAGGAAACAAAAAGTGGGAGAAATCAAAAATAGAATAGTTTTCATTTTGCAAACAGTAAGAGCCAATGCTACTAAAAGAATTGACCTGCTTTCCCAAATAATATACTATCACAGCATATTTATAAACTTTTAAATTCTATATATCCATTTCAAGATGTCTTGAGACATCTTTACTTTTCATTTTTGTTGTTAAAAAAACATAATTGTGCTGCTTGTATGCAGATACTTTCAGTAGAAACTTATTTTTATAGTAGAAATATACATACAAAATATTCCAGATTATTCCACTAGATGTCACTCAATATAAATATTCCCCCTTGACCATCATCAACAAGCCTTATTTAAATAAATAAATTGAGCTTAACTCATGGCTCATTATATTTCTGACAGGGATGTACAGGTCTAGATTAATTTGCATTTTAATATTTTATATTTTAAAGTTTCATATACAACTAGTCTGTATATTTAGTAAAACATTTCAACTTTTATAATTAGTAATAATTTGATTACATATGAAGTTCATAAGCAACAAAGAAAATACGGAGACCTCATAAAGCAGAAACTTCCTGGAATCTATGAGGTTGAACATAGGGAGGACTCCTAGTAGTGGAGGAAATGGAGTCAGAACTGGCCATATTTTATAACCAGAAAAGGCTTCCAGTGGTGGAAATGGGTTGCATTCAGTTGAGTTGTTTGCTGGAGACATCCTGGGAAGATCCCTAATCAAGGCTGATGCTAGGACCAAAGACAATCCTCTGAAAACTGGAAGCAAAAGCTCCACTGAAGAGCTCACTGAAGTAGATGCAGGTTAGGAACATCACCTCTATGTCCTAGACTTCTGACATGAGAAGGTACTCTGTGGGCTATGGAAAGAGAAACCTGGACACCAAGCCATGCAACACCTTCCAACTATAATCCTCCCTGCCTGCAAGATGTGCTGGAGTAATGGTGATCCAGAATCTCTGGGTTTGGCCAACTGATGTCTGGTTTAACATGAGGCCCACACCATGAGAGGCAGCCTATGACTGACTCTGCTTAGATGTCCAGAAACTAGAGACTAGATAGCCCAGAGACTTGGGGTAATACCAAACACCATTAGCAGAAAAAAATCTGAAATGACTTCTAATGATATTGTACTATACTCATATATCAATGCTTTATCCAGTTGTCATCAGAAGGGTTTCCTCTGGCAGTAGATGGAAACAGTGTAGAAACTGACAGCTAGATATGCAAAGAGAAGGAGTTTAAACGGGAAGTCTCCATTGTGTCCTTCCTCTGGAGATCCTGGGACATCTCAGAAGAGTAGGGGTGAGAAGGAAAGGTTGTAGGAGTCAGAGGGGATGGAGGACACCAGGAGAACATGGCCCAGTGAAAAGACTGGGCAGGGCTAATGGAGATCTGCACCACATCCTCTGTTTATATGTTATGGCTGTTAGCTAAACTAACAGTGAGAGTGGGTGTATCTCTGACTCTTTTGCCTATTCGTGGAAGGTTTAGGGAAAAGAAAGAAAAGAAACTGAACATCTTTTCTGCATAATATAATGAAATTAATAAAAGTATGCTTTAAAAATGTCACTTGTGTCAATTGTTTCCTGCCCATGGTAAATGTGATTCTAAATATTCTATGCCAATTTAATCTGTATTTTTTTTTCAGAATGATAACTCCACTGCAAAATAAAGATTCTCTGATCAAGGTTGAGAGTAGGTCTAGGTCTGTGGCTATAAAGATACATGTTTATATGGAAGTTTGACAATCTGACCATTTAGTAAATTAATACTAATAGTTGCCCTGAAACACTATGGTTTGTGGATTCCTAAATTTTGGACCAGGTTTACAGTACTGAGTGTGAAATCCCCACTGTGGAATAAACCTTAAATTCAACTTTGATTAGTTGGTTACTCCATAACACTCATGCCATTACTGCAACAGTGAATCCAAACTGTCTGACATTTCTGTATTGTAGGATATGGGGTTCAGTACTGTACTCTGCATAGCATATTCTAAGGCCGTGAAAACTATGAAGAAGGTAGAAGGTTTCTCAATTAGTGTGAAATTGTTTCTCTAAGTCTTGTAGCCAATGTGTATAATGTCTTTAGCAATAAGGTCTTATCACCTATTTATGGTGAACAGCCAAAAAAAAAAAAAAAAAAAAAGGCAATAACCTGGGTTATTTCTGGACTTTTGCAGACCAACAAGTAACTGCTGGGTGAGAATTCCATGTTTAGTAACCCAGGTCTTCTGAGAGCACATATGCCCAGCTAGCACGCTACCTCCATCAAAACAGTAATGTTTTTAGACAAAGTCTCATTATGGAGATCAAGTTATCCTGGGACAAACTTTGTAGATCAGGATAGCCTCAAAAATTGGAGAAAGAAAATACCAAGTGGTTGGATTCTGGAATAAACGCTATACATCATCATGGCCACCCTTTTCATTTCAATTACATTTTCAAATTGGCTTACTAACTAGTGGATTTCTATAAGGTGTTGTCAAACGTATTTGCTTTTAGGCACCCTGAACCTTGCCCTTTTATCTCTCTCCTTCTCCCTTTTACATCATACCTATTTAAACTTGTATTTTATTTTGGTACACACTACTTCCTTTATATAACATGCTCATGTCCCGTCAGTTACATTTTTAATTTGATTGTGAGACAGCAGGCTTCCATGTTTATTTTTTTGTGTGTGTGCCCATCTACTAGGTTAACCTCCCCTCTACCCCCTGATTTTACACATGCCCCCTTTGCTTAATACTTCCCACACCCAGTATTCCACCTCCCTCCTTTCATTTTGCCCATGCTTTCCCATCTCCCTTCTTCCTTAAGATACTTATGTTGGTTTTTGTTCTGTTTTGTTTTCTAGAAGTTATAAAAATATAACTAATGAAGGGACCATATAAAACTTTAATTGACTTATGTACTAAAAGCCTTGATATAAAAGCATTTCATTATAATTTAAATGAAATAGAACAATAAGGTTTTCTTACTTTATTTTATAGCTAAAAATTTACTTTTATTACTTTGGGGTTATATCAGCATTCAGGGTTTTCCTGTGGTCTCATACATGGAGCAAACACAATCCATTGAGGTTTTAACTAAAATGTGTGAATTAACTTGAGACACCAGGGAAGGAACAATACTTCCAGAAAATGTGCTGTGTTCTATAGTTGTACAGGATGATACACAGCTAAAGTTAATAACTCAAATGTTTGCCTAATGTCTGTCAAGGCCAGGCAAATCTGACCTCTCATCTGAGCATGTTGGGATCTTCAGAGATCTAAGTTGTGGCTGTAAATGGCCTTGGTAGAGGGAATTTTAATAATTTTACTCAAAATTTGTGTTGACATGTAGTACTAGGTGACAAGAAATAATGCATTACTGGAGTAAGTAACTCTACGTAGTTTTATTATTTATGCAATTCTCTTTATGACAATTCTTACATAGTATACAAACAACCAAAATACACATAAACTTGGAGAGAAAAACAGCTTCTTTAATTGACATTAAATCAGATGTGCTTAATATGATGAAAGTAAAGAGAGAGAAAGGGGATTTTGAAAGAGTATATATAATTGGAAGTGAAATTATGCTTTATAAGATTCTCAAACTTACCTTCCCAGTAAATAAAATTAATAACACAAAAAATGTGATAAAATTCTACTATGCCTGCCCACAAATGACAGGTATATTATTATAATCTGAAATATCATGTGTTTAGCAGACAGTCAGAATTCTGAAAGGGTTTTATTTAGTCTTCATGAGTGTTTCCAGAAAAGTACACAGCATGCAATATGTAGATAAAATAGCTCATTTAACACACTTTATATTTCTTTGTATGTACATGTATACACACACACACACACACACACACACATATATGTACACATAGATATCTATGTGTTCCAGTTTGTGAAGGCATTTGTGGGATTGCCAGTGTGCAGGTGGGGCGTTCAGAGGGCGACTTCAGCTGTTGTCCTGGTGAACTGTACTGGCTTTCTTCTATTTTCAACCTTGGCATGGTAAGAGTGCAGGAATGTCAGACAGGTGCTAATGGGACCATTTTCCTGATGGGAGATGTTATTCTGTAATATGAATATGTTTCTTATACTGGTTAATTAATAAAGCCCTGTTGGCCAAGCAAGATAGGTGAGACTAGGAGACCAGGAGGAGAAAAGAGGAAGTAATAAGGAGGAGTCAGCATGTAGAGTGTGGAGAAAGCAAGATGCTGGCCCACAGCTCTCTGATAAGATGACCACGTGGAAATACTTAGATAAGTAGAAATGGGTTAATAATTAAGACAGAGCTAGTCCATAAGCAATAATAGTAATTGGACTACAGGATTGTATCAAATACAGAGTCTCTGCGTGTTACTGGGGGCCAGCAGGGCGGCAGGACCCGATCGGCGGCTGTGGTGGTGGAGAAAACATGCTCATAACATTTTCCATTCTACCTGAGAATCCTAACTCAGTCCCTTACATTTGCAGGATAAGCCTTTTCCCACTTAGCCATCTCCCAATCCCAGAAGATGTATTTTAATATTGCTTCTAGATTTTAAAAAGGAAGTACAAATTTGTTAACAATATCATCGGAATATTTTCATATTCACTCTACAGTTCTACAAGGAAATTTCGTTCTGTTAATTTTTGGGCCAATCAACTTTGAGTTTTTTAACTGTCATCTATGTCCTATGAAAGCTGAGAATGTAATATCATTCATGTACATTTATAAAGATGTATTTTAAAATAGCATAGAAAGAAAAATTTTACATTATTGATGCAACCAATTTCTTAGCATAGAAAAATAATATCCAGTTCAGGTATTTAAGATACCTGCATATTAATTATGTCAATATACCTGTCATTAATTTTAAGTATCAGTGAAAGCCATATTTTAGCTAATGCTAGACAATCACTTTGCCCTTGATAAGGAGGATAATAAAAAAAAAGCTTTTTGTAACTATTCATTAGGAAAATACTTAGCATGCTAATGAAAATATGAAAATGAACTATAATTACCACCTTTATAAATGTATAGTTAATTTAAAAGTTCATGTTTTAATTGTAGGACACATTTATGATAGACTGAAATTTACTGATAGAGAAGGTTAAAGACAGTGCTAACTATTTAATAATAGACCCATCAAAACTAGGCACTTCACAGGGATAAATAAAGCTAACATCTTCGTTTCGGGTGTTGATATTTCATATAGAGGTACTGAAAAGAAACATTTGAAACAATGGATAGACTGCTATGAGAAAATGTACAGACAATATATGATATCACAAGTAGAGAAAATCAGTCCTGTTGAGGGTTTCAAAGGGATATTTCTGGAAATAACTTCAAATTTAAAATAAAAAAAAAAGACAAACAATGAGACGAGCTAATAAGATGCGACTTCTATAAATATCTCTTGAGAAAAGAACTCTATGATCAAGACAGACTGCTATTCTGATTCAGAAAAGCAAACAAGTAAATGAACTAACAAAACCAGAAAAAAAATATATGTGACAAGTGTGCATGGAAGTTTCAATAGAAGGCTGTAAAAAAATAACCTAGAAACATGTCACTTAAGACCCACTTTTTCCTATGGAGATTGTAATTAATTTCAGATATGGCAAGTTACTAAAGACTTTAGAGCTAATAGGCTAGCCTGTAGTTCTAGACAAAAAGTTGTTGTGGGTGGAAACTGCACAAAGGAGATATTCCTATTGTACTGACAGAAAAGGGTAACATTATATAAGAATATGCAACAGAAAACTGTGTACCAGTCTTGAAGACAAACTAGGAAGACTTTCAAATATGAGGAACTATCAGAACAAAAAGTAAATATCTGTTAGCAATAGTTGTGCCACTCATATTTGATTTTCCGAGATTGGGTGAGCTTTAATTGTGCAGTCCAAATCAGGTCTGAAAATACATTCTGTTTGATGTGCACTTCTTATTTTTAACCAAGTTAGCTGGTGGATTTGCTTTTTGAAAGTATACAAAAGATCTGACCCTGTAAAACATAATTGTGCTTCAGGGAGACTAAGAATTTTAGTGAACACGCATGCCTTAGGAAACTTCATTGCACACACACCCTTCTTGCTTATTTGTATTTCTTGCATAGAATCTTTGGCTTGAGTTTTTGGCCCTTTTGCAGATTTTACATAATATCATGTACTTCATTTCAAAAAACAATCCATTTTTGTTAGAAATATATATAAAATAGTAAATACGGGAGACAAAATCAGAAAATTGTGAATCTCAGTTTTGAAACAACATTTACAATGTTTGTTAAGAGACGGTAATTACTGATCTTAATAATTAGTTAATCTGGACTACACATTTCAATTTATTATGGTTTTGTGGGGGAAGGTGAGTGAATTTGTGTGTACACTTTTGTACCCAGCTCTGCTGTGTGCATGTGGAAATCAAAAGTCAATGACAGGTGTATTCTATCATTCTCCACATTTCTTAATTAAAAGCAGTTCTTTCTTTCATAAAATATATTCCAATCACTTTGAATCATATTTCCCTTCCTCGTTTCATCCCAGATCTTTCTACCTCATCCTCTCTCACTGATGTGGCTAACCTGGCTAGCCAGAAAGCCCCCTGGATCTGCTCGGCTCTGAACCTTACCACTGATGGTTTATTTATAGGCAGGAATCACACTGCTTGGATTTTACAAGGATGTTGGGGAGTCTGAACTTAGGCATTGATGCTCCTGAAGTAAGCACTTTGCCCACTGAGCCATTTCCTCAATCCCTTTCTTTAAATACGGGAACACTATGTGCAATTGTTTCTTAAGCTCTCAAAAAAAAAAAAAAAAAAAGGCTATAGACTGTTAATGGAAAATAAGACTCATTGTGAAAACTTGAATGAGTTACATTAGTTATTTTTATTCTTTTGTGTTTTTTCACTTTGAACAAACAACTAAACTTGCATCTATGTGTCATCTTGCCTTTGGCATGTAGAATAAAGAATTTTATTCTCCATCAATCATGCTTAGTATTTCTTTTTATTGTCATGCTTTTTCTTTTGTAATAATTTAATAGATGTTAAACTAACTTCATTTCAAAATATATGCCCATCATCCAAATTATATCCCATTTCAATAAGGAATCTTTTGAACTACCTTACATATAAACTAAATAGCTTAAAAAGTTGATTGAGATGTTAATAAGTTGTGCATATTTTGTTATTTTTTTCCCATTCCTCTCAAAGGATGCAGACGGAATCAGAATAAACAAATAAGAAATACAGACACTGTGCAACCCTATCCAGATTTAGAGCTGGCTTAGATTTGAGGAACATATGTGATTCTTTTCCAGACCCATGCCTTATGTTTATCCAGGTTAAAGTTTTCCTTTTTGTTAATTTGAGGAAAGTTTTAAATATACATTTTCCCTTCACTTGTCAATGTACTGGATATAAGTCAATCTGTATTTTCCTAGCACTTTTACTTCCTCCCTCAGTGTATTTCATATTCTTGGCATCCTTTGAAACTACAAAGCTAAATGAAGTTTTGAATGAAAGTTGACAAAATCTAATCCTTGTCTCTAAATAAATATAGAGACTACAGGTACGCAATTATGTTGGCAAAGAAAGTTATGGTAAAGATAGGGTAGAACTTTGAGGGGATGGAATTTGTGCTGGTTTCCATAAGACATATTCTATGCATGTATCAAATTCTGATACCATGTACATTATATACAGGGCTCAGAGACCCCTGATATAAACTGATATGAAAGTCTCTTCTCTGGGGACTATCTTTCATAATACCAGAAGGCAACATGCAAGTTTGCAAAGGAGGAAAGCAACCAATAGCCCTATACACAGCGATGATACCTATGAACCATAACAATACAAAACATGAAGCAATAACTCCATGGTTCCAGGGATGGCATGCATATCTTGGGGGTAACCCACAGCTTTCTTATTGGAAGTAAGATGCATTAACAATAAGTAAAACATGCTTGTTATTAGAAACCTAGTCAACTACCTAGGACAAGTGATATCATATATCTTAGGGAAGAACCTACAAGTACATCTTAACTAAAGCAGCATAACACCAACTATATTCTAAATATTTGTCCTTATACCACAATAACTTTAGTCCTCACTTCATCACAGAAACTTCTTTTTGCAACTGACATAGACCATTACATAAAACTACATCCAACCAAAACACAGAATGTAGAGGCCAGTCCTAATGAATACACCTACAACAAAATTCCTGCAGCTAAGGCTTGGTAAACATCTGTGTCTCCTAGTAACACCAGAAGATATAGCCATATTGTTTCATCAACATGACTGCCCACACATGGTTAAACAAAGCAATCTTTTAATTCTGCTTTATTTCTGTGAAGAGACAACATGACCATTGGAAACCATTATGAACAAAAGCATTAATTGGGGATTGCTTACAGTTTTAGAAGTTTAGACCATTGTCATCATGGTAGGGAGCATAGTGGCAAGCAGGCAGACATAGTCAAGGAGAAGTAGCTGAGAGTTCTACATCCAGATTTATAGGCAGCAGGAAGAGAGAGACAATGGGCCTGGTTTGGTCTTTTAAAAACTCAAAGCCTACCACCAGAGGCAAATTTCCTTCAACAAGGCCACACCTACTCTAACAAAGCCACACTTCCTAATCCCTCTCAATATATTCTACACCCTGAGGAACTAGCATTTAAATACATGATCTATAGGTGTCTTTCTTATTCAAAATATCACAGACAACAATAGATACACCAAAGTGGCTGAAGGAAAGACTACAAAGTCTCCACTCTAAACAAAGAAGTATGGGCAACTAAGGAAGGGTGAGAACAGGAGAAATAGCCTTCTCCAGGGAAGAATGTAACTGGTTATTTAATACCAAAGGGTCAGGACTAAAAACACACATACAAGTACTTTATAAAGAATGAGCAGATTGTACTTAGAAATATAACATTTAACAAAGGCTAATGAAAAACAAGGGACCATTAATTGAAAGAGAGTAAGGATGGCTTGGAGGTAGAAAAGAAAAGAGGGAAATGATGTAATTTTATTATACTCTCAAAAAAATAAAAGGAATAATTTTTAAAAATAAAGGTAAACCACTGAAAAAAATCAATTAATGGAGTTATAGGATGGGATCCTAATTCAATATAACCAATAAACTTAGAAAAAGATAATTCTTATAACAACACAGAGTTCTTGTGTTTTCTTCAAAAAAGAATATTCAGCAAGCATACATAGCCCGTGGTAGTTGTATGAAACAATAAAATGACTAGGCATCATGGTACATATCTTTAACCCCAGCACTTGGGAGGCAGAAATAGACACATCTCTATGAGTTTAAAAACATCCTGGTCCACATATTAAGTTCCAGGCCAGACAAAGCTACATAGTGAAACCCTGTATCAAATAAACAAACCAAAGAAATTACTAAATTTGCATATAAAAGGTAGAGAAATAATATCCTTTTAATGAATGTCCACATGTGTGTAAATATATATAACTGATTTTATATCTGTTCACATGTGTAACATTTATGATGAAAGAAATAATTTGTTTAAGTCAAGTAGATGAAGAATTGGCTGTAATAATACTTCAAATACTTGACATCATACGATTAAAACTCATCTGTGTGGTGTGAGTCTACCCACAAATTCATGACATGTGGAATGAACTTCTTTGCTCTTTCTTTTTTTTTCTCCTTTCTGCCAGTATTATAATTTCAGAAATGTACATGCATCCTAAATTACATGTAGTTTTCACATTGCAGTGATGCTGTTTTCTATATTAGATCTAATTTACAACAGTAAAGATGTACAAATAAATAATAAATGGCTTCCATGTAACTTGCCATGTCCTCAGCATCTTTTTTTGAGGAAGAAGAGGCTTGAAGAATAGAGAGTTAAGCAAGCTTTCCAAGGAGAAGAACTTGCAGATAGAACCCAGACATCAATTGTAGGTACAGTGGGTGCTGAGTCCAACTTCTTGATTATTCTTAAAGGTGTTATGATTAATATTGATTAGTACTTGTCAGGGTCACAATACAGGACATAACACAGGACACACCTCTGGCAAATTTCTGAGAGATCATCTGTATTAGTTAATTGAGGAGGGAAATTCTACTTTAACTGTACGTGGGACCATTTCAACAGCTAGAGTACTGAACTGAATAAAATTAGAAAGTGATCTTGGCAGGTACATTATCATCCTTTTGTGCCTTTCTTCAAAAGAAATGTAACCAGCCTCCTTAAGGTCCTTAGCAGTAGCAGTGTCTCTCACACCATAATGGACTGTAGCCCATTTCATCATAGTATCCTAGTTTCCTTACTCTTTTCATAACACTTTATACTGTTATACTATACTATACTATACTATACTATACTATACTATACCCCTTTCCTTGCCAGATCTCCCTCTTCTCTCCATTTAACTGAAAAACAGGTTATTGCCAAGGCATTTGGTTACTTTCCATTTTTTTAACTTTCGTTTTATTTATTCTCTGCAGCTTTCACATCATACATCTTGATGTCGTTCATTTCTCCATCCTTTCATATTTTCCCTTTGTCCTTGCAACCCACCATGAGTAAAATAAAATTTAAGAGAAAAAAAGAAAAGAAAAAAAGGAAAGAAATTTCCTCATGGAAGCTGTAGTGTGACCCAGTGAATCACACAATAAATCTTTTTGTCCATATGCCTTCACTTGCAAGTGTTCATTGCAAAGAGTCATTGGTCTGGTTCGAGGCCTCTGGTTTCTGCTGCACTATCGATGCTGAGTCCACACAGGGACTCCTCTTGAATATCATGTTCTTGCCCCAGCTTTGGGTCTCCAGGACCCGCCCCTTCACATACTCCCACAGATCATAGATGCGGCAAATGTTGGGATGGGCCAACTCATAACCCTGGTTCTAGGCCTAAGTAGCCTGCCAACTCTACTTTGTCCTCACTACCTGGGTGAGTTCTCCAGCATTGCAGCTGCCTAGCTCACCCCTTACAGAAATAGGCAATGGGCAGGGCCAGTTCTGCTTTCAAGCCCTCATACACCTGTACCCTCAAGGTCAGCTCTGCTGTGGTGCCCAGGTAAGGCACAAGGTCTGCTCTTCAGAGTGCTGATGCTGGTGAGCAGCACAGGTAGTCCTTGAGCTCTTAGGATATCAGGACCAACTCTCCCACCAACCTCGGGAAGAGGATTGAGCAGTGGACAGCTCTTCCATACCCATGACAACATATGGCAGATGAGAGGTGAGGACAGTTATCCTGTGTTCACATTCCAGGGGCCAGCTCACTCATGTCCCTGTAAACAGAGTCAGCTCCATGGTACTGCCCAGACAAAACACAGGGCCGCTTTCTGGACAGTTGCAGTTCTTAGAGAGGAAGGTCAGCTTCCTTACCAGATGAATGTGGTAGGGGCAGCAGGGGGCAGGAATACTTTACATATCTGAATAAGAAAAAAAAAAACTTAACTTATGTAATGGGACATGGAGAAATTGAACTGGTAATGAAATAGAAGCTTCACCCATTCTGATGGGAATCTGTGGCACTGGAATGCATTCTGCAAACTACCAGAGGAGAAAGGTAAGAAGCCCCACAACTTACAGCAGAAACTTGCCTGCCAAGTGATGCACATGTTATGGTATAGCCAATCACCTTTTTAAAATTTAATTTAAGGTGTATTCAAGTGGCCAAAAACCTGAGATTAGATAGGTTCTAAGTATATGGAAATCTTAGTACTATTAGTCTGCTGAAAGACTATAACAAATAATTATTCTTTATGGTATAGTGCTATACCCATAGAGTCAATCATTGCTCAACTCCTACCCACCCCCCAAAAATTGCTGTTTCTCTCACTGGGTGGTAATTAACACAAAGATACACAACTGGACATTGTGTGTACAGTGAGGAATTTTAAAGTACTTAACACTAAATAGGATGTCTTTATCAAACTCCTTCACCCAAGGCTCTGTGGATATAGACAGATCATAAGAGCAGAGAGCAGTAGATAACTCAAACAAAACCTCATCTCCCAGATATAACAGGACTGTTACACGAAGATGGAGACAGCATGCAAAAGACCTGGAGAAGGTCAAGCCAGACAAAATCCCAACAGTGAGAAGGGGAAGAGAATACAAGGTACCATTTTAACCAGGGAGTTATTTGTGATTGACATCTGCTGAAAATGGGAAAATTGTATTTTTCTCTGTTTGTTTTTTCCAATGCAGCAAATTGAGGTATGTCAACCATATCCCAGAGCAGACCTATGTCCAGGAGAATTAATCCACCACTAAAGAGATTTCATGGCTTTCTTTCTTTTCTATTGTATATGTGTGTGTACACAAATACTTTGTCTCCTGTTTCATTTTAGTATTTTTTCTTATTGATTTACTTTATTTTTAAGTTTGTCTATTTGGATTTTAGTATTTTGGTTTGGGGGGATTATTATTGTTGGTTTCTTAATGTTTTTGAGAGAGAGCACACGGAGTTGAGGGGGTAGAGAGGATGGATGAGCATGCAAACTATTTCTTTACACTTTGTGAATGTATGTCACAGTGATTGATTTAATAAAGAAGCTGTCTGGCCAATAGCTAGATGGGATAAGGTTAGGCAGGAGAGCCAGACCAAGGACTCTGGGAAGAAGAAGGGCAGAGTCAGAGGAGTTGCCAGCCAGACATGGAGAGGAAACGAGGTACGAAATGAAAGAGAGGTAATGCCACATGGCAGAATGTAATTAATACAAATAGGTTAATTTAATTTGTGAGAGTTATCTAGTAACAAGCCTGAGCTATTGTCTGAGCATTTATAATTAATATTAATTCTCTATGCACTTATTTTGGAGCCAGCAGTCTCCACAAAAACTGCATGTACATGGATGTGGAAGGAGTTGGGTCCTAGAATGTGATCAAAGCATATAACAATAAAAAATAAATAAATAACAATTTTAAAAATGTAAACTTGTTGCACAAAGATGCAACAAAACTTAGACTTTTCAAACTTTCTTGAGAGAAACTATTTATTCTTAATACATGCCTCACTATTCCTCTATCACATTGGAATTCCATTGTTTTTCCAAAGATCAATTCATTTAATTATTACCAGTTTGATTGAGACATCCATCTGCTGAGTGGTATTTTATTGAGAACATTCCTTACATAAGGTACTGAATTCCTCATAGTGCATCTCAAATATCAGTCTGCTAACTATCTTCAACACTATAATGATGTAACTTCACAGTCAGTCTCTCTGTCTCTTTTTTTCCTTACTTTTAAAATCTTAAAGTCTAAATTGTTTTGCCCAAATACTCTTGAGTATTGGACCTGCAGCTCTGGAGAGGGGCCAATCTATCAGGAGTCACATGCTTTAAAAAAATTGACTGTCCTTTTTCCAGCAGCTTTCAATTGTCAGTAGACCCTTAAGTAAGGGGTGGGACTTTGCTCCAGTCTCTCCAACTCATCCATGCTTGGATGTTGTTTGGCCTGAGCTTGCCATTTATGCTGTTACAAACCCTATGAGTTCATATATACAACTGCCCTGATGTAACCAAAAAACAGTTTTCTTGAAGTCATCTATCACCTCTAGCTCTTACAATGTTTCTGACCTGTCTTTGGTGATAATCCTTGAGCCTTAGGGACAAATTTTATTTATTGTAGAAAATGAAAGAAGATGCTTAATCCTGAAAAAGGTTTTACTGAAAAATTAGCTATTTATACATGCTGTAGGCTGTGATGACTCAAATATGAGTATTTGTTTTACAAATGGAGACATTTATATGAAAACAGTATTTTTTTATTTTTGGTTATAGCAATAACAGTAATGAAGTGAGATACTTTAAGTTATTTTTGTCTTCTAATAATCAAAATATTTATTATGTGTTATGGAAATTGTATGCATGGCTCAATTCCATAAAAATTTTCCTTTCTGTTAAGAAAGGTGAGAAGATGAGGCCATCATTTTCTGAATTCAAATTGATCAGAATATCATCATAATGAAATGTAAATGCATTTTAGCAAACAAAAACTACCTGACACAGAACTCAAACCTTTGATGCCTAAGGAAATCACTGAGAGCAACTGACCTCCATCGGCCACTTCTATACTGATTTTACTACAGAAATGGATATTCATCCAAAACCCCAAATCTGAAACTGAAACTTCTCTTAAAAATGTTCCCAAATCTCTTCGGCTAGAAATCCCTCCAAATCTCACTCAGTATCCCACTTGACCAGATCCATGCAGACTGTACCATTTTTTCCTTTATTGCTCTATAAAAAATGTAAATTTCTAAATTATAAACCACTGACGGATAGTTACATTCTCCTACTTATGAAATAAGTACACTTTGTTATCATAGCTTGGAACTTGTTTTTTCTTTTACTCTAACACAATGGTTCTTTACCTGGAGGTTGCAACCTCTTTGGCCAACCTCCGTCTGCAAGATATTTACATTATGATTCACAACAGTTGCAGAACTATATTGATGAATTAGTAATGAAATTAATTTTGTGATTGGGGATCACCACTGTATGTGGAATTCTATTAAAGAGCCACAGCCGTAGGAGAGTTGAGAACCATTGCTAATATGTAAGGAAATAACTAAGTATTCAAGTTCAACATTAACACACATGATTGAGAAAGTATTTCTTTCCTAGGGAAGGTATGAATGACTTTTTTAGAAGGGAGTGTCTTGTTATAAATCCATTATTATGTGTTCAAATTATCTAATATAGATTGAATTAGGACTAAGTTTATGGTTTTCGAGTCATCTGAGTGAAACATAGGCAAAATAACAGGGTGACTTATATTTTTATATGACTGAGAGTAATGACTGGGAATTTTCAGTCTTTAGATGATCCTTGCTTCAGCAAATAACTGGTTTTTTTTCCTTTTTTTTCTACTTATAGGTTTCCAGGCTAAACATTTAATTTTATAGCAATCGAAAGGTTAACAGGTTCTGTTGAACAACAGAAGAGCTGCATTGCGGTAATAAGAATCTGTTCCACTTCCATTGAGTAATGTCTAAATAGAAAGAGCTTGACATGTCTGAGTTACCTGGTATAGAAGTTAATATGAGAGAGTTTTACACATTTATCCTCTTTGTTTCTCTGCCTTTTCAATTGTATCACAAATAGGAAACTTAACCTTTCAGGGCCTAATCTATAATTTGTATTCTGGCCAACAACAGACTTACTTGAATGAAGGTTTTCTTGATAAAAGGCGCAAAGGACCAAGCATTTAATGGATGCTCACAATAGAAGGCTCAGCTTGCAGTACTTACAGATCTTACATTAGAAGACTTTAAGATAACTTCATAGCAATCAAATGTCAAGATGCTAATAAAAATTGGCAAGTGTCCAGGTGAGTAGATGACAGAATTACAGCCCCAAATGTCACATTTTTTTTCTTTCTCTTTACTCTTTCCAAATGTGAATAACACAGTGAACAGATGCCTCCAGAAACAGAAACATTGTGCAAACATCTATCTAAAGTCTAAATGTAAATTATTCTTCATAAAGTTATCAGTTATGTGGCCCTCCATAATGAATTTTATTTACTCTGAAAATGTTCTAAGAAAAGATTTGAGCAAGAAACAGTGTTGGTCATTTTTCTTTATCTTATTTACGCGTAGGGAGAGAGATGGGAATGCACTATGTAGCCTGGCTAACCTCCTCAAAAAATACTGGCAAAATTGACTTATGTCACCACACTTGATTTACCGTATTGTTTTTAGTGATATTTCTACTTGTGATAATGGACAATTTGTTTTTAAACAATAATAACTCAGATTATATTTTTGGTATCTCATTCTTTTTTGAAATGATTTTTTTTCTTAACAGTTCCAGTATTTTAAGGAATTATGACACATATGTTCCTTTACCATCTCTCACAGATAAATAGAGATGTGAATGGATAGATTGCATTTATTTAAAGCCATAAGTTAACTTGGTTATTTTTCTTAATGCCCCATAAAGTCACATAAATGCCACATAAAGGCAATACTATATTTTGCATGTTCATGATTCTTGATTTCTATGTAGCCTTCTGAAATAGATTCCAATCCTTGCTAACATGCAAGGTAATACACAGAACATAGAATTAAATGCTGGATATTCTTTTCTTGACTTTTTTTTTTCCAAATTTATGGACACAATATAATTAATCAAATTTTTTAGGTTAACAGAGCCATCAAAAGAAGCAGTTAACACCCAGAATTCTCCAAGGCTATGTCTTATGATTAGCACCAGTTTAGTGCTGATGTTGTCAAGTGTCCTCTCCATACCTCAACTCAATTTCTTGCTTCATTGCTTTGAGTCCCTGTGGGGCTTCAGCAGTTTAAAGTTGTCAACAGGAATACTCTTGTTCTCTCAGGAATTCTATATAGGAGGCTAAATACCTACATAGCTGGCCAATTAATAGGTATGGAAATGAGTGACTTAAGTGTTTAATAAATACATAAGCATCTCACAAAGCTCTGTGGATGACCCTCAGAATTATTGAATTTGAATAACATGGAGCTTACATTGGGGTAATTTCTTTTAAAACAAACTTAAAATGATTTTTAATTAGGTAGTCTAAACAGTAATTTGAATGAAAAGAACTGAACTATAAGGTTGTAATTTGGCAAATATGTCTGTGAATATCCAGTAATTTCAAGTGAAGAGTTCTGAAATAAGTCATTTTTTTTCTACAGCGGGTATTTAATAGAGTAATGTTTCTGAGTAGTATACTGCTTACAAACAACTGGAAAATTGGGCATGTATTTTCTGTTTCTTACTTAATATATGTTTCTTTCTTAATATCAATGGCTCTTCTTATTGAAAGAAGGCTGTAGAGGCACAGTCTATGATGTGGACTGTGGAAATCAGTAGAATACCAGGTTACCTCTTCTACCTCAGCATGAACCCACTTACATTTTACAAAGTACACAGCTATACTATCTGATTGTTGAGTGCATACAATTTTAATATTACTGTTTCCCCTTGAGCCTTTAAGAGGTTCCAGTGGATATAGGGAAGCTAAAATTGTTGAACTACCACTACTATAACGGTAAAAAGCTGATCACATTTATGCAGTTAACACTGGAGCTTGAGCTATGAACCACGTCTGATAGCCCATACACAAGTCTTTCAAATGGAGGACATTGCCCAAACATCAGCCAACATCATTCTCTTCTTCTTTATAATAGTCACTATATTAAGACTTTTTGTGAAAGTTTGAATATGTGACTATTCAAGAAACACAGAATAAATAAAAGCTACTTAGAGACAGCCTCAGAACATAGCGTTGATATGAAAATGGATGGCAGTATTTTACCACTTCCTTGAAAACTGCTGAAACTCACTTTCAAAAGTACAATAAAATGAAAATAATTGGTCTAAAAATATTAGCAGGCATCTATTTTGTCAATTCAGGGAAACAAATTATTTTCTGACCTACAGCTGGAGATTATTACGTGGATAGTATTTTATACTAATTAAAGCCACCAGCACCAGAGATCCCTTTTCTCTAGAAACATCACTAATGACTACTTAAAGGACTGGAACATTTTATGAGTCAGGAAAGGTTATAATGAATATTTTTAGTTTTCTCATTCTATACACACTATTATCATTGCTGATAAAAGTCAGAGAGATGGTGCTGAAAAATTTTAAACAATCTATTTGACTTTTGTTTATTAGGGAGCTGTAGAAATTTTTCTTTAAGCGTCTTCCGCAAATGTTGCTACTTCTACCAAAAGAATATTTCCAGCTTTTAAAAAGTATATTTTAAATAAAATATAATTATATCCCTTCCACACTTTTCAGTATTCTGTTGAAACTCACCCATAATTCCCTCCCATCACACCATCTTAAATTGATGTCTCTTTTTCTTTATTATTGTTACATATATATTTATATATGTATGTATGTATGTATGTGAATCTGTGTATTGAATTCAAGTATGACATGAAAATGAAATTACCAAGGACTAGCCTTCAGCAAAGTATTTAATAAATGTTACATTTTCTCTCATTCTTCTCATTTTTTGAGACCTCTGTTTTTATTTTAATTTAAACCCAGGTCTAAAGTTCAGGTATATGTTCCATTTCTTAAAAGAAACATGTCTTTTTTATTTTGAGCCTATGACTTCCATTAAAATATTCATAATTTTAAAGTATTCTTAGTGAGTTGGAATAAATAAATAAGTAGTATTTTATAATCCTGTGACCCTAGGTTCATTGCAGGACTATTTTCAATAGTAAAAATTTAGAAGTATTTATAAACTTATAAGTGGATAAAGAACATGTCTTCAGCAACAGGGACCCACCCTCAAACCCAGAGAAACAATCTATCAATAATTTATTATCAATTAATTAATTGGATAATTAATATTCTAAGAAAATTTTCTTTACAGAATCACTTAGACCACCATGAACTCACCATTGCAAAAAAGTGTTTCTCATGCTTGGTAAAGTAGATTTGGTTAGCTCATAATTCTTGTGGAGAACATTTTCAGGCCAAGGCATACCTTTCTTTAAGGTGAGTGTGTGTGTGTGTGTGTGTGTGTGTGTGTGTGTGTGTGTGTGTGTGTGTGTTTTGTATTGCAGGTGACCCTGCTCAGCCATACCTTAGGACAGGGGATGAGAAGATGCAGCACCAATGACTCAGGCACTGGGAGTCAGTGAGTAGCAGAGCATGCTGCAGACTCATTTATTAAGGAAGTTAGAGCTGCCCTTATAGCCCGTCCCATGGTCCTATTGGCTCAGGCGGCTGACTCTGATGCATTGTCCTTTTCTCATTGGTGTTTCTGGGTCAGGTGTCTCTTCATCAGCAGTCTCTGGGCATAGAGGCAGACTTTGTTCAGGGAGGAAGTGCTTGCCAAGCATGCTCATGCAGGCTAGCCTGGGTACTTGAGGCTCTCTTTCTCTCTCTCTCTCTCTCTCTCTCTCTCTCTCTCTCTCTCTCTCTCTCTCTCTCTCTCTCTCTCTCACTCACACACACACACACACACACACACACATCTGTGTGAGTGTGTGTATGTGTGTGTGTGTGAGTGCATGCGTGCATGTGTAACTTAAGTTTTAACCAGTCTTAATAAAAACACACAGCCAGATAGTGAAAAAATTATGAAGAATCAGAGAGAGAAAAGAGCAAGCCACAGCCAACTCTTACCTTGCTAACTCCTCAGCAGAAAGAGACAGTGTTCCTGTCTCCTCCTGCCTTATCACTTCCTCTCTCTGCCCACCCATATCACTTTCTGTCTATCTGTGCAGACCTCTATGGATAACTAATGTCTAGCTCTGCCCTCTGATCTTCAGGCAAGGTTTATTTGTTACAGTTACCTCAATGTGTGTGTGTGTGTGTGTGTGTGTGTGTGTGTGTCTTATGTAATTTTAGGCAAGTCTAAAATGATGATTCCTTGATGATCTATCAAACAACCTTGGTGCAATTTGTCACTAGCCCCTTCTTTTCCTTCTGTATTGATCTCACTCCCATTTCCCTAGTTGGAGCTCAACAAAAGTTTATTACAAAAGTCAGAAACTTCCAGAAGATACTGTTTCCTACTTCATATCACATGTATTCTACTATTCCCTTCCCATGGTCAACCCACAGTACCTCACACACACACATACACACACACACACACACACACACACACACACACACACACACACACACACACATTATGGTTGCTTTATTCTTTCCTTGATTTTGTGCTCACTCCAGGTTGTAGACACATCTGAGGAACTGGACCTAAGGAGTACAGAAGAGAGAACACAGGGCATGTATTTTCTGGTCTGAGTTACCTAACGCGATATAATCTTTCCCTGGTCCATCCATTTACCTTCACATTTATGATTTCTTTTTCCATTACAGATGAATAATATTCCATGGCATATTTGTACCTAATTTTCATTATCCATTTCAATACTTGGGTTGTTCCCATTTCATAGCTTCTCTGAATAGAGTGGCTGTGGACACTTTTTAAAGCATTTTAATATTTTTAAAGACTGCTTTTCTGTCCATAAAAGATTATTCATCAGTATGTATAACATTATGAAATGCAATTGGAATAAATAATTTTAATATGCTCCCTTTCTTGTTAATACACCAGAACATGCACTAAAGTGAGCCACTAAGTAATTGAAGATGGTAGAGTTAGGTTGTATGTAAATCAGCAATACCCCAGCAATCAGTTAAAACATTTAAACAACTACCATATTGTCTTCTAAAACTTCTGCTTTCTTTCAGTATAAATGAAATGGAAACTAAAATAATAACCAAACCAGGGACTAGGAAATATAAATAAAATCTTTAAATAGCATTTTTAAAATACAGAGAATTACCATAACTACATGAACCATTCTTTTTGTGTTTGGGTTACCTCACTCAGGATGGTTTCTTCTAGAGTTTGTTTGGGGGGGGGGGCCTGGCAGCCTATGGGGCCTCTGGCATTGGAACCAGTATTCATCCCTAGTACGCAAATGCAAATGGGTTTAGGAGTTCACTCCCTATGGAGGGATACTCCCTCAGCCTAGGTCCTGCCCCCAATGATGTGGCAGACTTTGATGGTTCCCCATAGGAGGCCTCACCATCCCTGAAGAGTGGTGGGATGGGAAATTGGTGGGGGGAATGGGAGAACTGGAGGGTGTGGGAACTGGGATTCATACGTAAAATAAGATTGTTTGAATTTAATTAAAAATAGGAACCATTCAAATCTTGGGTTGGTAAAGCAATATTTTATCTAAACTCTAGAATGTTATTCTAAGTATTACTTTTATTTTTAAATATTAATACCTATATGACCCTCAGATTTCAGTATAGTCTTTTTTGTCTATATTTGTCTGTGTTATATTCACAATTGTTGAGTGGCTTTGCTTATTACAGCATTAATTCCTGTTTATATTTACTAATGAAAGCATATCTGAGTAAGAAACTGGTAATGCATAAGTTTAGGAAATAGAACTCAGTGTTGTTTGTAATCTTATTATGTAACTTTCCAGCCATTTTCATAGTACTCATACTATGAAAATGCACAAAATGAACTTGCGGACACATTCCCCATGGAGGGATACTCCCTTAACCAAGAGACAGGAGAGAAGTCCTAGTCCCTACTTCAAATGACTTGACAGATTTACATGACCCCACCTGGATAGCATAACCCTACATGTGGAATAGGGGTGGGGGGATGGGAGGGGAGGGTGGTCAGGGTGCATGTGAGGGGAGAAGAGGGTAAGAGGAAGGGAGGGAGCAAGGGAGGGAAAGAGAGGCAACTGGGATCAACATGTAAAAATTTTAAATTATATTATTAATAAAAAAGTAGAGTTTATATGATTAAGTCCCCCTTAAATCCAGTGACACACCATGATAGCATCATATGTGATAGAAAACATTTGTAAGTGTAACATTACATCATATACAAGATCTGCAGTGGAACGGCTTTGATTTTGTGCTTGTAAAACCCTTCTTCCAAAGTGCATTGTAAAGTAAAACACGCCCACTTAAATTAACATGTAGAAGATACAGTTTGCAATTTAGACTCACAATTGGAATCTCTGTTAAACAGCAAAGTTCGAAGTGGTGTCTAATTGTTCAAAAATAAATATTTACTTTTATTATTAGCTTTCAGTTGCTAATATTTGCAAAAATATTTTAGGATATCTAATTGAATTCTTTGAGGTCTAAATAGCTTAGATAATTCATGCATAAAATTCTGTACTGTTAAATGCTGATTCTTATTTTAATATATGTTTGTGAGTGTTCAAAGTTACTATTTAAAGTAAAAGAAACTTCTTGGAGAATCAAATGTAATGAGCTTTGTGAAACTGCTAAATCCAGCATCAGTTAGCAAATCAGTGGTCTAAGTATTAGTTTCATACCTTTAATCCCCTTTGATTTCATTGATAAAATAATCATTCCTGTGTACATCATTTAGTTATTGACCAATAAAATGGAAATTAAAACATTTTAAGATGAAGCTCGCAAAAATCAGTTAAGTAGAGGCACACATGCTGCTTAAGGAGAACTTAGGTTCTGTTCCAACTCAAGATCTTTTCAAAGGTTGAGTAAGAAAAAAGAATCATAGCTCAAACCTCCCAGTAATTTTGGAGCATTAATCAGATACAATACTTTTTATGGAGAGCTGCCTAAATAAAAGATGACCACTTGGTGCAGTCATGTACACCTCTAATCCCAGTACTGGAGGCAAAGGCAGACAGAGATGAGTTCAAGGACAGCCTGGTTTACAAAGCCAAGTACCAGGGAAGCTAGGCCTGTTAAACAGAGAAAACCTGTCTCAAAAACCAAACAAAAATAGTTAACATCAGTTTCTCCTTAAAAATGAGAAATATAGAAACTTTAGGAATTTATTATTGGATTATTGGTTCATTGCCTGTATCAATGCAGCTCAATGAGAACCAGGCACTGCCATAGTAGTCTGCAATACAAAAAAGACAAAATATTTATTCAAGCTAGGAAAAGATGTGTTGTAGCTTGACAGTAGGACAGTCAATTAACATTAAAAGAAGAAGGAGGAGGAGGAGGAGGAGGAGGAGGAGGAGGAGGAGGAGGAGGAGGAGGAGGAGGAGGAGAAGAAGAAGAAGAAGAAGAAGAAGAAGAAGAAGAAGAAGAAGAAGAAGAAGAAGAAGAAGAAGAAGAAGAAGAAGAAGAAGAAGAGAGGAGGAGGAGGAGGAGGAGGAGGAGGAGGAGGAGGAGGAGAAGAAAAAGAAGAAGAAAAAGAAGAAGAAAAAGAAGAAGAAAGAAGAAGGATACCTCCTGAAAATAAAAACAAAGAGAAAAGTAGAGACAAACATAGCAAAAATATGTTTGAGCTAATAACGAGTGTAATGAACTAGATTTTAGTGTAATGTAACCATCCACTGGTTGATGTAAAATGAAGACATAGCTGTTGTGAATGATGATGTCACAGATGCTTGCATGAACATTTACCTTCTACATGTTTGAGATAGCATATTCAAATACACTTTGCAGTTTAATGTCATTCAAATCAGAAAACTTATGTTTAACTAATCTACTTTCAGTATGTCTCATAGTTATCAGACTACTTCTTCATCTATTTCTACATAAATAGATTGAGTTAATGGGATCACATGACTTGACACGTTTGAAAGTTTTTGCCTGCTCCATCCTTTACAGTTAGGGATTTTAAAACTCTGGGTTCATTCTCTTGTGGTGGTCAGCCCCATCTGATTGAGTACCTAGCATAATTGAAGTCGTATAAACATACAATTTGGAGGTAAATGATGAAGCTTATTGGAATAACACTTGAATTCGGGACTAACCTTTCTTTTGTCTTTGAACAGGAAACGTTGGAAATTTTAAATTATATCTCAGTCACTCATTCCTGTTGTTTTCTTTTTCTGTTAAAAGGATTCTCCATGACAAAGATGCTGAAAAAATCCACATAATGGCAGAAATGATATGCATTTGTTATAATTTGTTTGCATTTTGGTAAATAAAGACTGAAGAATCTGCTAAGAATGATGTGATAGGACTTGGGCAGAATAAGACCATGTCATTTTCTGTTCCTATACCTACAATATATGCACTAAAATAATCTAAAGGGTTGCTTTGTATAACATATACAAAATAAATAATCAAGGAAATAAAACAAAAGTCTATTATGTATCAGTTGACAGGTTGTTCTAGAATCTGTCTGTGAAGTAGAGATATATCTAAGTCAATAAGTATTAGTTATACCTATTCTCAAACCTGTTACTTTAAAATAAATGAAGCCAAATGTGATCTATTACTATGGGTTTAGCACAGTTTAAAATAAATGATATCTCACATACTTTTTCACATTTCATTTTAAATAACATTCTGGTGATAAACCAAAATCTGGGGGAACATTTGAGTCAAATTTCTCATACAGTGAAATTACCTTTCCTTCCCCTATACATCTTTTATTGGCCATTAAATTTTTATTTATAAAACAAAGTTTCCTGTTATGACTTCTAGCAACTAATACCAAAAAACATTTATCTGTCTAAAATTTTGCCATTCCTCAAGTGTGCATTCAAAAGTCATTTTGCAGACTCAGGTTTCTACTTAACAAAAGAGTTATATTGTAATAAATTTTATGCTGAGATTACAATGCAACAGAAGTTCAATCCAAAGAAAATTTGATACTCATAAAAATCAAATCTATAGCAAGAGGAAGAAGATAGTTTTATAAATAATTATTTACAAAGAGTGCAGAATTGCAGTGCCTGTGTGACTGTTAGTCCTCACTTTTAAAAAAGCAAAATTTCTGTCTTATAATTGCATTAGCAAGTTGGTAGTTTCTATAGATGGTGCATAAAGGTAACTGCTATTGGCTTGTTTATTTTTTTCAAGCCTAAAATCTATTCTTTTAAATCAATGATTTTGCCTTCACTTTATCTCCTCAGCAATTTTTAAATTGAGAAATATTTTTAATATTTACTTCGCAATAATCACGCCATAAAAATAGAGGCTTTAAAAGGAAGAGATAAAATGTTCTTTCTTAAACACAAACCAAAAACTTAAGTAACTCTTTCTGCCCAAAGTACAAATGTATGATGAGCCTGCTGATAAACAAAAAAAACCTCTTCTTTCATGCTTCCAATTTGTGTGCCCTATATGCATTAAAATGAGAATATTAAAAATCTGCATATGTGAAATGCATGCAGTTGCTTATGTGGTGCTTACAATCCTTAAATATTAGAAGATTTAGCATTGAGATAAATTGTTATTATAAAAACACAAAAAGCTAAATTCTACCTTACTTCAGTTCACATTTATTTTTGTGAAACCCATTGTTATGTCAAAATCTCTAGGATCAAATGAGTTTGCACACAAAGGTTTTCCTAACAATGATTGTGTGTGTGTGTGTGTGTGTGTGTGTGTGTGTGTGTGTGTGTGTGTGTGTAAGATATATCTTACTGAAAGTGAGTTTTGTTTTTTGGGATTTTTATATGTTTTTTAATTCAGAATGTCTACTTAAATGATACTACAATCAAGTGCTTGCAAGAAGTTCCAGCCCATGTAGGTTCTTGAGCAGCTCTGTTTGGCAAACTGCTAAGACTGAAATAAGCTTCATTCAAAATCAACATTTTTTTTGTCAGTAGATACTGCACCTGCGCTTCATTAACTCCAGATAATGTGATAATAACAAGGAGATGGTGGGCCAGAACACATGAGTATCTTTAAACCCTTGTGAAGAATGAGGAGACAGAAACCATCTAAAAATAGTAGCTACACTATGGCCTTTCACAGAAAAAAATAGGGTACCAATTAATTTTATGGATGAGGCCATGGGGCAACAATGATAAAAAGAAAATATAAAATATTAATATTCAAAACTACATGGGCTAGAGAGAGAGAGGGTTCTGCAGATCAGAGCACACATTAATCTTGCAGAGGACATAACTTGCATTTCCAGGCCCTACCGTGAGTATCAAACAACCACCCATAACTCCAGCTCTAGGTGAACTAATTTTTGTGAATATAGATTATTTAGTTAATGTAGCTGAATAAGAATCTTTTAGATTGAATGGCATTTGTGCATATGAAAAGTGAGGCATTGAAATTACAAGATTCTGCCCACCAAAGTGCCACAAGGTCTGATAAAGGTTGTTTAGATCAGCTGCATTACTTTGGGCATTAACAGGTCTAGAATGCTCTACAAAATCAACGTTCTTGTCAGTGCTGAGAAACGTGAAACTCTTGGTTTATCTTCCTTCTCAGCCTATGCTCTTTGGATATATTGCCTCTGTGCAGCTTTACAGATTACTGTGATACACTGTTTGTGTTTGACTTATATCACACAAGACATCATAAAGTTAACCAGAAAGCAGAACTGCTTCATGCGGTTTTGAATGTGGTCCTGTTAGAGGCTTACAGCCAGGGTGTCCAGGTTGGAGTGAAGAGCCTTGAGAAGACATGAGAGAGAATGCTGCAATTCTTGCAGAGCATTTCTGACACTGGCTGTGGCGCGCCAAGCCCGACCCGAAGGAAAGAGGGCAACCACACGAGGATTCTTCTCAGATCTCACTTTATTGGAGCGCTTCTTGGTTGAAGGGAGAGCTGAAGGTGAGGGGCCCCGAGCAGGAAGGGACAGCTGCTTATATATCCTACTAGGCAACCGGTCACGGTCTCATAGGCTCAAAAGACCTCGCCTCAGTGTTGGAGCCACGGGATTGGCTAGGGAACGAGCAGGCGTGCTGGAGTGCAGCCGCCAAGCTGGCGTATGCCCTAATAAAGTAAACAAAAAAGAGGAAGTTCGCCATCTTGTAATGGCATCCTGCGGGCGGCCACCTACAACTGGCCACACCAATTTAGCACAGACTTCACAAACCAATAGTGCTAATTAACACTGAGCTTACTTTAGATGCCAACTGCCGTTCATGGCTTTCAGTGCCTTCATTTCTAATCAACTGGTTAAAACTATAGGGAATGTCAAGATACAATCAGGGTTGGTTGGAAATTAGCTGGAAAAATTCACAGAACTCAGTACAAGAGTATACCTACATTATTCATTTTATTTTACTCTCTCTCTCTCTCTCTCTCTCTCTCTCTGTGTGTGTGTGTGTGTGTGTGTGTGTGTGTGTGTGTGTCTGTGTGTGTGTGTGTGTGTGTGTGTGTGCATGAATGTGTGTGTGACTACACATTTCATGGAGCATGTGCAGAGGCAAAAAAGACAACAGTTAGAAGCCAGTTCTCACCTTCTATCACCTTGTTTGGAGGCAATTTCCATTCTGCTGCAAGGCCGTATATTCCTGAGTAGCTGACCCCATAAATGTGTGGAAGATTTCCTGTCTCCACCTCCCATTTCACTGCAGGAGTGATGGAATTGCACTTGTACATACTCCATCACACCCTTGTGCTCTTGGGATCTCAGCTCTGTTGCAGCACTGTGTGGAAAGTACTGTTTTACCCATTAACCCATCTCTTCAGCCTGGTAACCATGTTATTAAAGTTATATAAGGCAAGCACAGTTAGACAGACTCACAGAACCAGATCTCGAGGGTCTTTAGAACAGAGCTTTATTTTTTTTTTTCTTCAGGTGGAATCCACGCAGGATTTTATTCTGTGCTTGGGAATCAGAGAGCCCACATCAGCTTGTTTTCAGAGTTTTATTGAGCTTCCCTCTGTAGCCATGATTGACTGAATTCAGTATCTAGCTCCATCCCCTCCGTTCTTTTCCCAGTAATCAGGCAGTTAGCCAGAACTGTATCGCAAAGGCCCATTTCTAGTCATATTACTGATATCTCTGGCATTATCAGTCTGCATCCTGGGCCTTTTCCAGTGTGGATAATAGACTGGCCCGTCATTCAGGAATTTGATTTCCTAGATGTTTCCTAAGACTAATCATGGATAAAAATCAGATGAAATATGTGTGTGTGTGTGTGTGTGTGTGTGTGTGTGTGTGTGTGTGTGTGTGTTTCTCATTCTCCAAACCTGATTCACTAAGACAATACAATATTTCATCTACAACAGACAATTTAAAGAGGAACTTGAGTAACATCATGTATACTATGGAAAATTATGATCAGAGTCATCGTTATGCCACCATTATTTGTCGAAAAGTGCAAAACTCTCACCAAATTTCCTGAGTTTCAGTTTAATAATGAAAGATATGGAAAATTGATTAAGTAGCATTTAGTAGCATTCATGCACATCATTGGAAAACCAAGCTCTTAATTTAGATTCATAAACTGTCATTCAAACACACACACACACACACACACATACACACACACACACACACACACACACACACACACACATACACACACCAAGAGCTTAAACTGACAGAGGCTATTAACTGAAAGCACTATAATTATCCTAGGAATTATTAGACAATGAATGGGTTCAGATGCCACAGAGAAATACAATTAATTACTACCCATCATTCTTACTTGCACTTAAAATTCCTAGTGCTGTAGACAAAACTTGACATTTATACAGTTTTACACTAGTATTTGAATTCTGTCGAGATGCAGTTTTGATATATATTTAAAATATATAATGCTTATAAAAATTGAAAAAGTTTAAATTTCTAAGACTATTTTCTTTTTATGAATATATACACATATATATACATATATATGTGTATATATATATAAATATTCCATGGACCATTTTAGTCAACATTTAGAGAGATGACCAGTTGGGGTTCCATCTTCCCCACTATTTGGAGACTTCATTAGAATATCCTTCATATGTTAAAGAAAGTTTCCACTGTATTAGGTTTTCATATCACACCTAAAATGCACTTAAATTCTAGCTGTTTCTCCCCTCAATCCCCTCCCCAAACCCCAAACCCTGATCCATAAGCATGGGATATCTTTCCATCTTCTCATATATTTTTCAATTTCCTTTTCAAAGACTTGAAGTTTTTATCCTGCAAGTCTTTCATTTGTTTGCTTAGGGTTACCCAAGATATTTTATATTGTTTGTGGCTATTGTGAAGGGTATTGTTTCCCTGACTTCTTTCTCAACTTGTTTGCCATTTGTACACAGGAGGGCTACTGATTTTTTTAAAGATAATTTTATATCCATCCACTTCCCTGAAAGTGTGTATCAGCTGTAGGAGTGCCCTGGTAGAAGTTTTGTAGTTGCTTATGAATATTTTCTTATCATCTGCAAATGGTGACACTTTGATCAACTTCCTTATTTCCAATTTCTATCCTTTCTAGCAATAGTAGTCCTATTGCTATAAGATTTCACTCCTTTATTGAACAGGTATGAAAAGAGTGGAAAACCTTGTCTTGTTCTTGACTCTAGTAATACTGCTTTAAGTTTCTCTCCATTTAAGTTGATATTGACTGGCTAGAAACTGCCTTTTTTATGTTTAGATATGTCTCTTGTATTCCTAACCTCTTCTGGACTTTTATCATGAAAACGTATAAAGTTTGCTCTTCTCAAACTGATAGAAAGGCCCCATTGCTAAAGATAATGCTCACATCACTCACTGAACATAGAGAGCTACAGCTGGTACCTACATTAGAACTCCCCTTCCTATGTTCTAGTGTCAATGGCATGGAAAAGTACTCTGCAGGCTACCAAAAGAGAAGCATAAATCAACCCAACCACAAAACCTTTTATCTAAACCTGCCCTGCCTGCAGAATATGCTAGGGTAAGGGCAACACAACCCTTGTGGGAGTAACCAACCAATGACTTGATGTAAGGTCCACTCCATGAGATGGTACCCATAAGTGACATTGCTTGGGTAACTAAGAACAAGAGACTAGATAACCCGGAGACCTAGGATAAGATCAATTACTATTTGTCCTTAAAAATAAACAAACACAACAACAAAAGAAAATGACAATAAAAATACTCCCAATGACATTCTGCTTTAACTCATAGATGGGTATCTCATTCATTCATCATCAGAGAAGCTTCCTTATGCAGCAGATAAAAACAGATCTGTAAAGACTCACATCCAGACATTAATCAGAGAGAAGGAAAGGAGAAAGAGACCTCTAACTCTAAATTAGATGTCTCCATCAGATCCCTCACCTGAAAGTGTCACGGAAAAAAAGGGAGAAGGAATGGAGGGAACAGAAGACATCAGGAGTACAAGGTCCTCTAAAAGAATACAGAGACCAAAGCACAGGGCCTACACAGGTCTGCATTATGTCCTTTACATATATATTATAGCTTTTAGTTTCATAGTTTTGTTAATCTGGAATGCATAAATGAGTGGTTCTCTAATTCTTGTGCCTTCTCCTGGAGTTCTTATATTTTTCTGTTAGTTTTCCATGTCCAACTTTGATATCATGTTTTTGTCACATTTTATATATTTTATATATATATATATATATATATATATATATATATATATATATATATATGCTATTTGGTTGTTGTCTCTTAAAAACATGTTATTTTTCTAATGAGAGAAAGAAAGGGAATGGATGGAGATGAGAGATGAGATGAGGAGGAACTGGGAGGAGCAAAGGGAGGAGGAACTGTATTCAGATTATATTATATGAGAAAATAATCTGTGTTTAATAAAAGGAAAAATATAAATCATATATAATATGTAATACAGAAATTGAGAAGTTATACATTTTAAGGCTTTACTTATTTTTATATGTATGAGTATTTTGCCTGCAGGAGCGTAAGTTCACTGCATGCATGTCTGGTCTCCTGGAGTTCAGAAAAGACATCTAGACTGAAGACACCTACTACATTGAAGTTATAGAAGGTTACTATTTGCCTTGTGGGTAATAGAAACTAAACCCATATTCTTTGGAAGAGTAGAGCCTTCAGTCTGGTCTCAGTTAAATCTGAATTAGAATGCCACTAGACTTCTTAAAACTGAGTAAACTGCTCATTTAAAAATCATCTCAAACTTAGTAATTAAACACCAAACATAACATTTTAAAAGAAAAAGAACTTAAGTTTATAAAATTATAATGTATAATGAACTATTTACATTTTGCTTGGGTCATCAGATAAATGTGTTTTTCTTTTTAGCACCTGGTGGCCAGTGGCCAGAAGTAGCTGTTTTTATTCATATGCTAATATGATACTGTCCCCCAAGAAATGACATATGTTTTATTCAGACTGTTAATAACATTTTTCTGGCCATAACAAGTACCTGAATAAAAAGATTATATGAGGGAGGACATATTTTGAATCACAGTTCTGAAAATTTCTGACTAGATTTGAAATCATACAGGTATACACCCGTCAATATGTCATGAAGTTATTTTCAGAATGGTTTAACTGAGGACAGAAGAGTCAACTTAAACATAGGCAGCACCGGTTTAGTCCTGAGAGCTGAGGTCTTGGGGATGAACAATAAAGAGAAAGCTTGTTGGTCACGACACTTTGTCTATATGCTTCCCTGACTGTAGATGTGAGACAACCAGTCACCTCTCACTCTTGCTAGGGCACCTCTACCTGCATGACAGATTGAATCCCTTCTTCAACCTTGAGTGAAAACAAGTCTCTCTTTCTTCCTAAAGCTGCTAGGTCAGGTATAGTATCACAGCAATAAGAAAATTTGAAACCGTGTAGGGCGCACCACCCTGAAGGCACCTTGAAAGCAGGGTCAGGCCTAGTTAGTATGTTGATGGGAGAAAATTTGAAACTAAGGTTTGGGAGAAATGAGAATGGCTTACTGTCCTATCATGAAGCACAAAAGAAAACTAAAAAAAGTCACCCCTTACCAGATGTCCAGGAAAGGAAGGTGGTCATTGTTATACTTCTTGAAATAGTATTTAAACAATTGTGACTTTTTTTCTGAACTTTCTTGTTTTGGGGGAGAAAGAAGATAAAATGCTAAACTGAAACATCATAGATTTATTTTTATTTACTTTGTTAAAACAACTAAAAAAATGTTTATGATACCATATTTTTCTTCAAATAATTAGCACTTTTTAATTTTTAAAACAATCTTGTTTCACATAGTGATCCCAGTTTGCTCTCATTCCTGTCCTCCCACTTCTGCACCATCTTCCCAAAGACATTTGCTCAACTATGTTCATAGCAGCAGTGCTTGTAATTGCCAGAACCTGGAAGCAACCTAAACACCCCTCAGCTTAAAAATGGATGGAGAAGATATGGTACATTTACACAATGGAGTATTACTCGGTGTGGGGTTGGGGTTGGGGGAAAACAATGGAATCTTGAAATTCTCAAGCAAATGGATGAAAAAAAAATCTTGAGTGAGATACCAGACTGAGAAAGAGCAACATGATTTGTTTTTTATAATTGTTCAGTAACTGTTCCTTATTCCTTTTCTAAGTCTTTTTCTGAATACAGTGGGCCTAAAGGAAGCTGTCTCTCTTCTGGAGCTATTAGTCATTTTTGAGAGGGTAGAGAGGTGACTTAAGGGCAGAGCACAAAAGAAAAAGTTTGTAAACTTAGCTATAGTACCATCACAATGGTTCAACTCTGTAAAACAACAAAGGAAATTAACTCACATATTCGTGGAACTCAGAAAAAGTCTATATTTCTATGTCATCTACTTCAAAAATATCTCTTAAACTACAAAATACCCAGTAAGCTCTGTCTTGATATAACTTTCACAGTATATTATGTTGTGCATTTCCATTTTTCTCAAGACTGCTTTCCAATATCAGTCTCCACTGTAACTGAGTTAATTCTATTTGATGATGCACCTACTTGAATAAAAAACAGTAATAGCAGGAATAGCTTCTTTTACATATACTATGTACCTCTGGTTGTGTTTTAAAGGGTATCCTTTTAGAAGAATATATAGTAAAAAGCAGATATTTAAAATATTGCATAATGCTCAAGTTGCATGTAAAAGTGAAAGAATATGAGTTATTTTTCTACACTGGTATCCAGACTTAATCAGTGGAGAAAGAAAAGATGTCAGGTTTAGCATTTTTTGCATTTAATGTGGAATCAGTTTTTATAAATTTCATTTCATTGCAGTGAGCTCAGTTTTTCCTAGGTACTAGCGAGTGCCCAGCAATGCACTCTACTGACTTAACAGATGTTTATAATATGCATAACTGGGTACATATATAAACATTTAAGACTTCTATAGAAAGGCAATGAAACCAGGGAAATGAAAAAAAAAATGGAACCTAGAAGATTATTTCTTCTTAAAGTCCTCCAGAAAGAGTATGAAATACACAACTTTAGGGCATATTTACTACTAGATTAATGGAAATTTATTCACAAAACTCTCTCGGAACAGAGATCGGAATTGCTATTTACATTTTTCATTTTGCATATTATAAATTTATACATGACAATAAGTCATATACTTAAAAGACCAGCAGGCAAATTTTGAATAAGAAATGATCTTTTGGCCTTGTTTTGATGCTTAGTCACATGTGGAAGAATCAGAAGAGTTTAAAATGCTTACAACAAATCTAAAAAGTTATCTTGTTGGCAAAACAGGGAAAGTGATATTAAAGTCTTGAGGAGACAACATAGCTTTATTAATATATTTTTTTCTCTCGTAAATACATCCATTCTCTCTACTTTTAGATCTGAGGTTTTTCAATATCAGTACTTTTAGATGTAAAGCCATTCAGGGACTCATTTTTATGATACATGTAGGTTTCCCCCCACCCACTAAGGATATTGAAAATTGAATATAATTGAAAAATTATAGCTTTTTTGCATTTTTGTATAATATAAAATCCTATAGAACTACTACCAAGTGAATGCAAACATATTTCACATAAGCATTTTAAACTCCAATGATGTTACAAAGCCATACTTGACATATAAAAACACATAATGTGAGCAAAATAAAAATTTACAATGTCTGTAGACCATATCTAGTCTGTAAAGCAATAAGTATTTCTTTAACTGCAAAGCTCAGCCACAAACAAGCAAAAAAGCTCACCTTAACAGTGTTTTGAAGTTTGACAGATTTATTCTGTTTCAGTTCAATAGAGGATAATCCTAAGAACATTATACCCATTAGCTTGACATTGATAATTATTCTATGAAAAAGAAATGATTGGCAACTAATTTTGAAAAACAAGTAGAGGGGCAAATGGTTATTATAGGAAAAGTCAGGGTAAGCACTTGCATTTAACTCTAGTAGGAGATAAGAGCCCAGAAATATCCCACCATCTTTGAAAAGGAAGGGCAGAAATGTCATTCAAAAAGATAAATTTATTATTAGGTAAGTTATTAGGTGAAAAACTCAAGATTCTGGGTCACCTTTCCCAGTGTCAGAACTCTGTAGCTAATGTGCAGATTATACTGATGCTTTCCAGTTCACACACCTTTAAACAATGTTGTTCCCAGGTAAGAATATTGCTGATGTAGTATTGTGAATTGTGGGAAGAGATCTGACCAGATAAATGACGGTATAGGCTTGCCCTACTCATCCTTCAGCAAGGATTTTTAATAAACCTTACGTCTTAATTTTTTTTAGTAAAAAGAGAAGTGGTGTTTATGCATTTCTGCCTAACACAGAAGACATTTTGAAATTATTCATGTGGAAAATATTTAGTGCACAAAACAAATAAAATTTAGCCATTTTGTTTTGGTAACCACATTAGGGTATAACATGACACTTATGTAGTAACTATTGTGTTATGTGGTAATTTCTTTTCCAAAACAAACATCTAAATATTTTCCATAAACTATTGCTTTTCTCAAATGAAAAATGCAGAAAGATCTAGAAAGTTTTAAAAACTGAAACGGGAAAGCTGTTTATGACCTCAAGATTAAACAATGTTATTATTAATACTCAGTAACATGAAGATTCAAGCCATAGACAAAAAGATATTTTCTTAATAAACTTAGTTGATTTGTGTGAATCCATATATTAAAGCTAGAAATGATCTTATCAAACACTAATAACATTTCTTAACCCATATGTAATTGTGAGAAAATACATTCACTCCACTCTACTATGCAATAGCAATACAAAATCCTTATAATAATCTCTTAACTTTTATGATGCTTCATATTAAGAAAATATTCATAATTATGCTCACCATCTTCAGTTTACTCTGTTAATTCATATAGACCAACTTATAATTAAGCCATTATGTTTCACCCACAGAAAAGAATGTCAAAAGAGAATACAAACTTTAATTTGGTTTCCTTTACAAAAATTCGTATTATTGGATGAATTTCACTTGATTCTCATGAATATTGTCTCTGTTAGGCACCTGTCTGTAGCGTGTATGTTTCCGCCAGCCCGCCAGCCCGCCAGTCTGGGCCCACAGCCACGCCAGTCCCAAATAACACTCAGAGACTCTGTATTTGATACAATCCTGTTGGCCAATTACCATTATTGTTTATGGGCTAGCTCTGTCTTAATTATTAACCCAATTCTACTTATCTAAGTATTTCCACATGGTCGTCTTATCGGGGAGCCGCGGCAGGCGTCCTGCTTCTTCCCTGGGCTACATCTCGACGACTCCTTCCCACTTCCTCTTTCCTTCTCCTAGTCTCCTAGCCCCACCTATCGAGTTTTCTATTGGCCATAGGGCTTTATTAACCAGTATGAGAAACATATATACAGAATAACATCTCCCATCACCTGTCCTATCAGCAGACCCATATGTACTGAAGAAAATTGTAAAAAATGGACTTTTTTTGTTATTTTATAGAAGGTTTCAGGAAAATAAGTCAGTTTATTTGACCTGTATTGCTAAACACTGCACTCCTCTATTTTCTGTTGCATGTTTGGAAAGAATTATTTTCATTCACTCATTTATTTCATGTATATTTATTGAGCATCACTATGTGCAAGACACTTTGAGCTAGTTATAATAGTGAAACAAACAGATATTATGCCCAAATCTCTCTCCTTTGTGGGTCTTGGAAATTTCATAATATCAAAATTACTTGGAAGAAGTTAGAAAGCAAGAGGAAGGAATACGCATACAATACTATTTTCTTCAAACAAATTTGCTTCAAACAAACTTATTTTTGTAGCCAAAATTTTGTTTTGTTTTTAGAAAGCAACATGCTTCATGCCTATGTGCAAGGGTTTTGTCTTCAAATACAGAGAATCCACCTTCCTGCTTAGGATTCTGTTTCCCAAATTCATAGGATTGCCATGCCTTAGTTCTAGTTCTTTAATTAAAGACATTCCCTCAGAGTCAACAAATCCTTTGAAACTTCTGTGCTTTAATATATGATCATGGTTTGAATATACCAGTGGACAATGTAGAATTTGTTCTCACAGAAATAAGAAAGCAATACATATCACTTTTGCTTCTTTGTGATGAACCCATTTCCTTAATGCTTCAGTTTGGATGTTGAAATTTTCCTAAAGACCAATGTGTTCAAAGCTTGTTTTTCAGGGTGGTGCTGTAGGGACCAGATAGAATTGTTGCAGGATGGAGCCTAATGGGAACTCTTCAGTAATTTTAAAGAGGATTGGGCTTGACCTCCTTTCTATTCTCTTTGTCTTTCCTTCATGCAATCGTTAATTGTTTGCTGCTACACACATGAATGTAAAGATGTGACAACTACCAAGAAGTCTTATACCAGAGCTAAGCAAATACATGCAACATGTACTGTAATGAAGCAAATAAATTTTTATTTTCAAAAAACTTGGCTAAATCAGATACTCAGCTATTTTAACACAGTGAAGCTAAATTTAACTGAAACATCAAAATTTGATCAGTCACTATTTATTAAGCTCTACTTTAATAAATGGCATTTGTTAATGATATTTATTATAAATATTTAATAGTATATATTAATAACAAAACAATTTGTTATTAATTATAGAATCTGACTGTTACAATCATGCAGTATGCATTGCTGAGTACTAGGTTTCATGACAAATATAGACAACACACTAATTTACATTTATGACCACTAGAACTAACTTTCAAAACTTGGTCCCATTAAAATTCCTGTCTTTCTTTGCACATACTAAGAATTTTATTTGGTAATTCAATGAGCTTTTAAACTTACCTGGGAAGAAATCTTAAATATAGTGTCACCAATAATCTGAGCATAACAAAGGTATAGGCTAGGCTACACAGCCATTTGAACCAAAATTGTCAGAAATATATTTAATAGTAAACAACTGAAGTATGTGTTGACATGAAGAGAAAACACTTGCTAATCAATCAAATAGCCTTAGGCCTTCTAACAAATCAATAAACAACAAAATTTACACACTAGCATTTTTTATTTTTTTACTCAAATTTAATACTTTACATTGAATCAAAAATTTTATATGAAAAATTTAAGGGGGTAACAAACTTAAGTTATTGTGTTATAGAAATTCTTCTATTTTCTCTAAGAGACTCAAAATTGAACTGTCAACAAATGCATTCAGAAAGGAGTTGAAGGAAAAAGATTTGTAAACCTTGGTGGTTTGTAAAAAAATGGCCCCCACAGACCCATGAGGAATAGCACTATTAAGAGGTGTGGCCTTGTTGGAGGAAGTGTGTCACTGTGGGGAACAGGTTTTGTCTTATATGTTCAAACTACTCTCAGTGTGGCTCCTTTTGCTGTGTAGAACTCTCAGCTGTCTGCCCAGCACTATGTCTGCCCACATGCTGCCATGTGTCCTGCCATGATGATAATGAACTAAACCTCTGAAACTGTAAGCCAGCCCCAATTAAATGTTTTCCTTTATAACTGTTGCTGTGGTCTAGGTAATAGACCTCACAGTAATAGAAATCCTAGCTAAGACATGAACTTTACCCTAATTTCAAATCAGTTATGATAAGAATCCACTTTATACACTAAATTAAACACAAAGATTGGATATCTTAGCATTTGAATTTTGTGCACATATTCTAGGTTGTTCAGTATTTTAAAATTAAGAGTTGTTTAGAAAATATGAAAATATGAATTATTTATTTTTTTACTACTTCCATTTTTTGGGGGCTTGCTGACATCCTAGTTTACAGAATTTCATTTTCAGCAGTCCCTTTAAATATACGAGTTTCTTTTCCATGATGTAGAAGCTATTCCACTCTTGTTTGACACATTATTCTGTAGAAGTGATGATTGTTAAAACAAAAAAAATACAAATTAGCCTGGACAAATGTTGGTTCTGAAGCATAGTTTTTCTTCCTCCCTCAGATGAACCGGTTTTCATCATTTTCATGGAAACCATTTATAATTATGATAGTCATTTTTATATGTGACTTGTTGAGAAGAATAACAATAAATTTGTTATCTGAAAGTTTCAACTAAGAATTAAACACATGAACATAAAAGCACAATTGCTTCTGGCTTGCATGTAAAAGGAAAACTATGTAACTAGATTAATATTTCAAGTGAATTGAGGCCATTATAATTAAGCATTTATATATTTGTCGATTTATGTATAAGCATGTCTACCCAAGCCTAAGCTTGTAAAAGTTCTCTTGATTTAGTCTTGTTACATATGACCCAGTTAAATCTACCCTTCACTAAAGGTAGTGACATGGAGAGACAGTCTTATGATAAAACTACATAGCTGACAACATTTCTACTCATCTTTTTATTCCTAATCATTATCTTCCTGATGCAATCTATTTAAAAAGGGTTCTAAATGGAAGATAAGCAAAGCCACTGAGAGCAGTATGGTACAGGGAATTCTTTAAAGGGATACCAGAGCTTTAGCAAATACAGATACGGTACAAAAGCCAGCTGGAGGTTTCTTCAGCTAAAGACTAGACCACAGATCTGTCCTGAATCTTGATTCACTAAGCTGCTGGTAAAAGCCATGACCTTCTGGAACTCTCCCTGCTACCTCCAGAAATATCACCCATGTCCTGCCTCAGGATGTTAAGCTCAGAGAAGCATGTCCTGCATCAACGGAACTTACTCTCTTTCTGACCCTCCATTTCTTTATTCCAAGTCTAAGTAAGTGTGATTGGCAGAATCAATACATGTCTGTGTCTATCAGAAATAAAACTGTAGTCTATGTACCTATCACTGTCATTGTTCAGTTTGGAAATGCCCTGGGAGCAGACAGTAGTTCAAATAGGGTTTGAACCAAAAGCCTCACAGGTTTCAGTCACACTCACTTTTTCTCCCACAAAATTAGACTGTCACTAAAAGGGTTGATAAAATTAACAAGCTCTGTTTGGAGGTTATATATTCATATGTAAATGTGAAAACAGTTGACAAAATAACTTGTTGGAATTCTGAAAAGTTGCTTCAATCCAAGGGTTTAGATCAAAATTACTTCTTAGATTTTTTTTTTTTAGGCAAGAGAGAACTTATGTTTCATTTAGTTACCTGACAGCTGTTTGTAAGCTAGCAAACTAGTAACATGCCCTATGTTTTATTGTGTACAATAATCTGGCTTCTTCAATAACCTATAATTTATATTGTAAAGTATTCCTTGGATTGTAAGTATCAATAAAAGTGGTTGGAAAACAAGATTGAGTCTGTAGACTATAAGATCTACTGTATCTCAACTGAATTTTCAATATGTGTATCTGTCATATTGATACCAGAATTGTTTTGTTTGGGTTTTGTAAGTCAGTTCCCTATATATAGCCCTTGGGCACTCAAAATTGAAGAGTTTAACCACTTTTCTGTTCTGAAATGTAATATTTTACCAACAGTTTCTGCTGTGAGAGAAATTGACATAGATTACAAAATCTGCAGTCACAGAAAGGGTCAGAGGTAAATCACAACACTACAGGAGCATGTCTCCTGCTAGCTGAAAACCAGTATTAACAGGAAATGGAGGGCATGAGGGCAAAAAAAAAATAAACATCAACAGAAAATTAAAAGAAACCATGATAAAACATATGTATATGTCACCTTTTAAGTTCTGCCTCACCACAGACAAGCTGCTGGTGCTTGATTCCAACTTGATCCTTCTGTAAGATGTAACTTAAATTATATTTAAATGGCCATACATAAGTATTTTATTAATTTTCTAATTTAAACATTTATCATAGATTTACAAGTACTACTGTAGAATACTGAGAATGAGATTCCTAAAGAAATATAATATCTGCTATGTTCTCATGTTGAAATTACATAAGCAAACCCAGATATAACTGGTTGATTGTGTTCAATGCACATAATATGCATGTACATACAGACACAGCAGATCTTGTTTGTATAAATGGTACTAATTCACTAGACACTAGTTTGTAATGCTAAATCAGACTAGGAGTTCTATAGTTGTCAGGAACAACTTTTTTTATTTAACCATCATTATGATAGTATTCTATAAAGATTAATCTCTAGGTGAAAAAAAATGATGTCATCCTCTGGTAAAGTCTCATTGTGTTTCCTGTAGTCCCCACCACTTATGTTGTGCTTTCCAAAGCTGAATCCAAAGCCACCATGTAATTGAAACCTCTGGAATGTTCAATACTGCTGGCTTTTCTCCTATATTTCCATTTTACTATTACCAGTGTTGAAATTCAAAATTTCAAATGTATATATAGGATCCTTATGTTAACTGTAGTTTGTTAATTATAGTGCATTTAAGCACAAAATCTGGTTGTAACATTAGATATTGATATTATACCTTTGAATTATAATAAGGACAATGCTACCATTTATGTATACTAACACCATTTATACCTAGTGTACAAATGGACATTGAGAGCCCACTCCCCATAGAGGGATATTCTATCTGCCTAGATGCACAAGGGGAGTGCCTAGGCCCTACCCCAAATGATATGACAGACTTTGATGATACCCCATAGAAAGGCCTCACCCTTTCTATGGAGCAGAAGAGAGATGGGATGGGGATTGGTGGAGGACAAGGGAGAATGGGAGGGAGAGGGAACTGGGATTGATAGATAAAATAAGATTGTTTCTAATTTAAATTAAAAAAAAGTGAAAAGAGCCAATAAGACACTTTAAAATAAAATGTATCTCAAAATTTATATCAATTATTTTGTACTATTATTACTATAAATATGACCTTTATTTGAAGTCAATTATATTGTGCAAAAGTTGAAATACTTATTTTTATTTATAGAAACTTGGCACATGTATAGATTAATGGATCTTTATTTTTAAAACTCCTGTCTGTAGCCTAGGAACTTTTGCTCCAAAACATGAGTAGTTTCAGTGTTAAATATTTATACTTTGGTATGAAATAAAATGCCTCTCACATATGCATCTATTAAAGTCTTGTTCCACAGTTTATAGTTCTATTTTGGGAAAGTCTAGAAATTTAAGGAGGCTGGACACCAAGGAAGGAAATGGGTAGGGGTGAGCTCATGTGGATGTTTTGTCCTTGGCACCTTCCTGTTCCCTGTATGTTATTAGATGAAGAATCTCTGCACCAGTGCCTACCACGAAGATATTTTCCACCAGAGTGTTCAAACAAGCAACTATAGACCAAACTATCTAAATCTGTGAGTGAAAATTAATAACCCTTTCTATCTATTTCAGGTGTCTTGGTCACAACAATTCAAAGGTAAATAGTACTGCCTGTAGTTGTTATAAATATGCAGTATTGGTACAAATTTTAAGTTTGATCCCTCATAGTTTAGGCAAATTTAAGTAAAGCACAATTTGGTGAAAAGGTTTCCTCGTGGTCCATCCCATGTGCACAGTAACGCTTAAGGCATGACTGCACTGAAACTCTTTGTAAAGTACAGGTGACATTTTCCATAAAGATAAGTTCCATAGATTGACTGAGATAAACTATCTCATGATAAGTGACTGGAGGGTGCAGGGACAGGTATGATCTTGGCCACACAGATAGTGCAAAGCTCATCACATTATTAACAACATCAGCCTTCTGAGAAGAAAACAGGTTATACTTCTCTTCCCTTGAAGAGATAACTCTGTGTGTTAAAAAGTTCTTTTTATTGAGTAAATGGTACCATTAGGTATATGTACCCCACTTTCTTTGTCCATTCATCAGCAGGTAACTCTCTGGCTTATTATCACAATTTGACTGCAATGAATAATGGGATGAAGAATTCAGGAGTATAGACGTCACTTTGACATGTGAATCTCAGTTCTTTGGGTTATATTCTTAGTACTTGGATTTTTGGATAATGAAGTATTATTTTTGATATTGTAAGAAACCTCCATATTGTTTTAGTGTTGACATTGATTCATATATCAATTTCATAAACATTGACATCCTCACAAAGAGTGGGCAAAGGCTCCTATCCTCTTCATCTTCATCCACGTGTTATCTAGTTTAGGTTGTTGTTGTTGCTTTGGTACAGCTTTGTTTAACCCAGAAAAGATAACTAATATCTCACTGCCGCTTGGATGAAAATACACGAATCTTACCTGGTATACATGTGCTTTATGTGTGCGCATTTATAACTCTAAGTAGACCATTTAATCAGTAAATATCTATTCTCAGGTGAAAATATAATTTCATGTCAGTTTATAAGAAAAGGTATAACTAAGCTATTTATTTTTAAGTGGTGCATACAATGACATGAAGCATGTGTCTTAATGTTTTAAATTTATTTATTTTATAACCCAATCACAGTTTTCCCTCCCCCTCTCATCCCAATCCCTGCCCCCACACCCCCCCACACATACAATCTTCCTCTGTTTCTATCAGAAATGGTTATTAACACAGCATGGCATTTCAAGTTGCCATTTCAAGTAAGACTAAGCACTTCTACTTTTATTAAGGCTTGGAAAGGTAATTAATTCAATATGTGGAATAGGTTTTCAAGAGCCAGCCAAAGCATTAGGGACAGTCCCTATCCCCATTGTTACTAGTCCTACAAGTGCACCAAGCTACACAACTGTCACATATGTGTAGAGGGCCTAGGTCAGTCCCACGTAGGCTCCCTGGTTGTTGGCTCACACTCTTGAGTTCTATAAGCCCAGGTTAGTGGGATTTCTTGTGGTGTCCTTGACCTCTCTGGCTCCCACAATCCTCCCTCCCTCTCTTCCTAATGTTTGGCTGTGGGTCTCTGCATCTGTTTCCAGCAGTTCCTGGAGGGAGGCTCTCAGATTACAACTGGGTTAGTCACCGATCTAATTACAGATGGCCAGTTCTGGCTACTTATCACTATTTCTAGGAATTTTATCTAGGGTCAATTTTTAGATCAGGTTTCTGCCTGACCCCAAGATGCGCCTCCTTTCATCATCTCTTTCAATACTCCCCCCTTCCATCCACCCCTAACAAATATACTTTCAGTTTAGTAAACTTGTTGCTAAAGAATCCATGGATGGCATAAATGAATACAATAACTACGCACATAGCTTGGGAAACATTTATATGCCCAGTTACTGTTGCAATGATGAGGAGTACTGCTTCCTGAGGAGAGTGTATGGCCAGGTGGGGTGTCCACCAACCATCAGAATGATGGTTTGCTTCACTGGGTTCAAAAAATAGGCAAATATGGTTTTCTTGAAGGAAAGCATACTTTTATGCCATTAACAGTAACTATAATTCCAAATGTAATAATTATAAAATGTAAAAGATAATAAATGTAGATGATTCTTCATTAATTTTCAAATGAATTAGTAAAACTAAAAACTTTGTTATGAGCATTGTGCAAAAGTCTGGGGTGGAAGCTTCATAATTAAATAGGTGCTTGGTGTATTCAATGACCCGTGTTCAATCACCAGAACAACATGAAATGAGACAGAGAGAGAGAGAGAGAGAGAGAGAGAGAGAGAGAGAGAGAGAGAGAGAGAGAGAGAGAGAGAGAGAGAGACACACACAATGAAAATAACAAAGATGCTAATGACAGCTGTAAATGAAAATGCAAACATGAAAATCTTTGCAAAAAGCTTGTGGAAACCAGTGGCTACCATATTTTAGGTACCTGAGAGGTATCATTTTTAATAAAATGCAACTGAATTTGCATGGGGGGGTTCTCCTTAACATAATAAAGCTTCCAACAAACAAATTCGGGGAGATTACCTCCTATAAAGTGAACAGTCCATCCATTCTTGTGTATATGTACTTTGCATATGTATGATACTGTATTATCAGTATTAAAAGGAAATCATTAGTGATAATTATGTAAAATAGTTCTTTTTTCCTGGTTAAAGGAGAGCTTGATTCAATGTAAACTGACTCTTCTCACTAAATCTATAATGACCTCTAATGAGTTTATGCATCAATATGCTAAACTCACGTTTTAAGGGGGTTGCTTCCCTTTGCATAATATATTTAATTAGAGCCAAATTCCAGGAAATTTTAAAGTCTCTATAAGTCAATTCCCACTATATAAAGAAATATTATTTCTCTTAGATGCAAAGTATGATAAGTCACAGTAAGTTTCTCATATACAATGCCTTGCCTTACTTCAAGTACGCAGTGCACACTGTACCTAGTGTGTTGTTGTGAGGCTGATATCAAGCTTCTTCCAAATAGGCCCACACTTCAATGAATGCACACTAAACTGTGAATTGTCCTCATGTACAATGAGCATATTTTAGTGATGCATACAACTAACATTGTTCATTTTAATGTGTTTCTAAAGAAACGTGTCTTCTCTACTTAAGAGAGCTTACCTTTTGAAACTACTTACACCTGCTTTGGTTTGCAACTTCTCTTTGTTCAAGAAGGCACACCTGTTCAACTAGAAGACCTCAGGTGTGGTTCCAGCTTTCATTTGCTCTATGTAAAGGGTAGGTTTACAGATCACTTCAAGTGCATTTGCCTGCTTTTCCAGGTAACTTGCTTTGCCAAGGCAACACACAAGTCATACATGTTGGCATCTAAATGATTTGTAACTAAATGAACCAATGTCTTACAGGGGGCATGGAAACTGCACAGAAGGATACGAACTATATTAACATAGCATCCAGGTCACACAGAAAAGCTCCTTGGCCTTGAACCCTCACAACACAATGTCACATAGCTACCCTGGTTATTTATTTGGAAAGTTCTCACTTTAGGACAACAATCTAATTCAGCTCATTTTAACTTCAAAGTTTCATATCTCGTATATAGCAAAAGAAATCTTGAGAAACCATGGAAGTGATAAGGTCATAGATAAGTACCATGTAATGTGTAGGTAAAATTTCTACCGAGGTTTACTCCAAGTGTATTAAGTGACCTACATGCACAATCCAAGTCAATGAACGTTTTAAACTAGCTTTATTGAAAAAAAAGGGCAAATCACTGAGTTTACCACTAGATGGCAGTGAAAGATCAGAAAAGCATTATTACATCCCAAAGCATTCAAATGTATAGAACTCCAAAAAGTATTGTTCGAATTACAAATATGTGCCTAATTATCATTTTCATATGGTTTTTATTATTAATAAAATATGTGCAGCTAGTAATTTATCAAATATATTTTTCAATATGGAAAATAATGTTATGCCTTTTTCTGAGATATTTTTGTGTGTGACGTGTAACAGATCAGAATTATTTACAAGTGTTTGTGTGTGTGCATGTGCATGTGTGTGTGTACTATATAATTGTTTTATGTTCAGTGTTTAAGAAAAAGCAAATTCCAGTCAACCACAGCACATTTCAAATATATTCACATATTCTTTTGTACTTGTTTTATGTTTATTTATTTTTTTAGCTATTTTCCTTCATATTACATAATTGCACAAGTTCATAAACTGATCTTCCTATATTTTGTAACAAAATTCATCTCTCAGTTAAGTATCAAATTATCTAGGCACTGTGTACAATTTTTAGAATATTAGGTTCCTAATGAATTAAAAGTCCCTGTCAGTGCCAATAGCTGAAGAACCGACAGATTCCCATAATTTAGAAGATGGTAAAAGAAAATAGCATTTTCTCTGGTAATTCCTTGTCTTTACTTAAGCAAGGATAGGTGCATCTCCACCCACGCTGGATCTGAGTGAAGCACCCAGCTGAACCAGCCTATCAGGACTGGCTGTGCTTCCCAAACTGATAAACTGGAATCCCTTCAACTACAACTCAGTGTTAGCTACGATCTGGGAAGAGCTCCATGAGTTAATATGCTCGTAGAAGACAAAGATGAACTTTTTTCATCCCTCAGGGATAGCTTAAAAGGTATATTAAGTATATAGTATATAAGTGGTGTTAGAGTTCAGCATTACAGTGTCAAATCTTTAAAGGTTGCTCTATCTGAATTACAGTTCAAACATTCCCTCTAAACCTAGAAGTCTTTTTCCTTCTTTTTATGTTGCATTCCAAATAAAGTAAATATATAAATGAAAAATTTAACTCTTTTTGTTGTTGTTTCTGTTGTTGGTTTTAGTTTTTGTTTGTTTGTTTGTCTTATTTTTTCAAGACAGGGTTTCCCTGTGTAACTTTGGAGACTGTCCTGGAACTCACTATGTAAACCAAGCTGACCTCAAATTCACAGAGATCCACCTATCTATGCCTCCCGAATGCTGGTATTAAAGGTATGTGCCACTACCGCCTGAAAATTAACTCTTTGTAAGTGTGGGTTTTTGAGTCTGTGAATAACTTACTCACTATGTCAAGATAGCGTTTCTCTGTGTAACAACTCTGGCTGCCCTGGAAGTCTCGTTGTAGACCAGGCTGGCTTCAAACTCACAGCAATTTTTTAAACATGAGTTAATGAAATGCTGATAAAAGTATCTAATGTATAGTATGTGGACAACACTTTGAGGTCAGAACAGTTCTTACACAATAGTAATATCAACCTTAACTTGTTAGAAGCACAATGTTTCTCATCCAGTCATAAATACTTTATGAGCTAGGATGTGTGTGGAACATTCTGACTCCCTAGATTCTTATTGTGTCATTTTTAAATAAGTGTTTTTGAGCTAATGGACAAGCTCGTTAACTAATGTTGGGATAATAGAACCTTCCTGATGAATATTTTACAACATATAAGGAACCATATCTGCTTATATTTTCCTACACATTTTCTCTAGGCTTACAAGCTTCTGCTTTCTTAGTATTTTGACTCATATCACTAGTTACTCTGAGGCATTTCTGTATAGAATTACATAAGAGGCATTGAGAGGTTGTCCAATCCTGTGTAATAACACTATGGATGGCAATATCAGGGACATTTGGCTGATCATTTTTGGAAATCAGCATGTTAAGAATTAAAGGAATGGAATGTATTTTGGCTGATTTTGCTAAACTGACTTCAAAATATATTTTACTGTGTTACCTACACACATGCTGGATGGTCAGTAGTTCTCTATGAATCATTTCCATTTTTTAGAATACTGAAGAAAATAAGAGTCTAATACCATTAGCACAAGAAAAACAGAAAGCATGACATTTAAACAGGGATTACATTTAGCTTGAACTCTGAAATCTATGTTTTCTAATATTTTGGATTTTGGATTTGCTATCTTTGAATATACTTAGAGCTGTATTGGAAGAATTTAATCCTCATCATGTATGTTTGTGCCAAAAGCAGCTGGAATCATTCCATACTAATACATTCATATCAAAGGAAATGCTTTCAGTGATGAAAAGCCATATATACTATCTGGAATATATATACCCAGTATGTTGCAATCATTTTAAAAGTAACAAAAACCTCTATGGAATTACATTTCATTTCCCCCCACATAAAGTGGATGTCCAGATACATAAAGAAAGGGGTAAGGAAAATTCAACTCCAGGCATTACTTTGTATTGCCCTACTAAGCATTAAACACATGCCTCTTGTTGACTAAGCTTGAAGGAGGCAGTCACTTTTGAACTACCACATGCCTTAATGGAAACTTCTCACTGTCTCTTTGCTTTGATGGGACTATCACCCTAGAAAATCAGTTCAACTAATGTTTCATGTGCAATGTTCTGTTTGTTCATCTGAGTGCTCTACATTTATGCAAATAGTGAATGTGAAACCATATGCTATAGTTTACTGTCACTCTGGCTGTTAACCATTGCAAGCACAGTAAAACATTAACATAAAATATTCTATGGCGTCTAACTTATAGATATACTCACAACACAAACCATAGCTAGTCAATACATCATTGGCGGCCCACAATGCTCCCCACATCCATTGGCGGCCCATAATGCTCCCCACATCATTCTTAATTTATCTTTCCTCATTGAGACCTCTTTGTTCTTTTGTTCTATGCAACAAATAAGCTAACTCTGTCATTAGACATTTTGTCATTTATTTTTATACTACATTTAAGCATGTCGTGATATTATAATGCTTCTCTTTACTTTCAAATAAACTTCAAATTCTGATGAAAACTTGGTTATTTCAAATACTTACCAAATAATGCCATCTACTAATTTAAAAATAACCCCCTTATTATGAGATATTTAATATATTGTAGGACATATATCTTTTATAATTTAACAATAAAATTTATTTTAACCCAGAGACACAAAATGGTGAGATATATGAAAATCAATGAATGTGATGGAGCAATATAAAATCAAGGGTAAAAATTGTTATATGACCATCTCAAGGTTGATAGTTCAACCTCCCTTAACAGTTAAAGACTGAAAAAGTAGGTATAGACCTATCATCCTTCAGTATCATAACTGCAATGTACAACAAGCCCATTGCAGTTTACTACGACTCTAATGGTGAACTAAGATGTTCTGAACTCCAATTTAAAAAAATTGTAATGGTGCATTAATTATGTATATTAAGTTCCTTTAACTGTACTTACATATAAAATAACTGACATGATTTACGCACATCCTTGGAGAGACCCTGAAGAGAAATAATGCAGGTAATAAGATTCTGGGACACAATACAGGCTGATTGAGGTTTATTTGGGAAAAATTCACTTACACAAGAAACAGACAATCGCTACCGGTTCCTGCTCCTAGAATATCCTTGGATCTTTTCCATCTCTGACCCGGAACTAAGTGAGTGCATCCGGGTCAGGACCCAGACCTTGACTCCACTGGTCATGTCCACACCTGTCACGCCCCAATGGGTGTGATCACTGCAACAGGTGTGAGCAGGATAGATATTTCACTACAATTCTCATTTTAGTCTAAAGAAAAGATTTAGCCTTGATATATAACTACATACAAGGACATTAATATCAAATATGCTCTAGGAGAAGGTAAAGTAAGAACAGACATACTTAAGGCCTATTGCCAGTGAGGTTAACAAGGGCAAATGGCATGAACTACATATCAAGTCCTAGGGTGAAAGCATAACAGAGATTACTATGGAATAATCCTAAGCTGGAAGGTTAAGTCTTGTACCTAATATTTCTATCAAGGAAGAGAGAAAACAATAATTGTGACAGTATAATTTTCAACCTCTTCAAAAACCTGAGAAGGAAGATAACAATACTCAGGATGGTAGGAAGAACAGGCGAGCAGCTTCCACAAGATGCAGCAAAGACAGAAAGAGCAGGCTACCTGGGCAGCCACCCAAAGTCTCACAGCAACATTGGGGCAACCAGCTTTGTCTGTTGGCAAATAGGAAGATAAGATAGGTGGGACTAGGAGCGATGGAGGATTCTGGGAAATGTGGTGGAGTCACAATGTGATCTTCAGAAGAGAGGAGGGAAGTCTGGCATTCTCAGTAAGATTAAATAATGTAGAAATATATATATGTATATTAGTAGTTATGGGTTAATATTTAAGACAGAGTTAGCCAATAAGAAATTCTAGTAACCAGACAACAGTTTCCTAATTAATACCATGTCCCTATGTGTTATTTTGGTACTGATGCGGCTGTGGGACTATGCTGGCAGAAAACTGCTCATAACAGAGAAACCTCAGAGACCTGTATTTTCGCATTCCCTCTTTCAGACCTTGATTTGATAATCTTGTTTCTTTGAGTTAGAGTTCCTCTTTCTTTCTCACACATAATAAAATTAGTTGGTTAATTTAATGTTTCTAGGGCATAGCTGTTTTCTTTTATAATGCACCTTGTTTTGCTAGGCGGTATTTAATCTGAATACTGAACTTTTTTTTTTTGTCTGTCTTCTAAGGAGTGAGATTTGAAGTGCGGGTGTTGGGGTCAAATACATACTCTTCTAATTTGTTGTTTATTGAAGTAAGATGCTTCTATCTCTGCTTTTCCATGTTTCAGGAATTTTAGAGGTGCACATTGGTTTAATGCTTTTAGAAATCTTAGCATAGCCTTTCTTTTTTTTTTTTTTTTTTTTTTTTTTTTTTTTTTTTGCCTGCACTTTCTTACTAAGAACTGTGATTTTTTTTTTTTCCTCTTCAATTATATCAGGAAAAGTTACCTGGTAAGTTTACCTGAAGTCCCTTACTTTTGACACTGTCTTCCTTTTCTAATTCTCATTTTAGAAGGGATGGCAGATGATATGGGGAATCTCCCCTAACTCATTCCAAATTTTCTTAGCCCTGTCTCTTTTTTCCTCCCCAGGCATTAATTCATATGCATGCTCACAGCCTTCATTCCATCTTCTCCTTGACTGCCTCTAGAGAAACTGTAGGCTCTGGTAACACATGGAAAGCTTAAGGAATAGATATGCAGATCGCCTTATTCTGTCTATAAGCTTGAGTTAATCAAGGCTAGAAAAATAATTTCCAAATAAGCACGAGAATATGGAAAATGTGGCTCTTTCATGCTTGAAAAAATTGAAAAATAGCCAGACTAGTTGTATCAATTTAAAAAAATAAATTGAGAACAGCATCATAAATTTTGACTCAAAGTTTAATTTATTCAAATGATTATGTAGCATATGATATCAAAGATTTTTTTAAAAAAAATACTACCTCCAGTGTTCTGTCACAGTAATAAAAAGGACACTTGAGGAAACATGGTTATAGTAATAGAAACCCTTTCAATATGCCTATTTTAGAAATGGATTAAAGTTGAAAATAATTTTTATTTGATTGTACCTACATTTGATTATTGTTGATCCAAATCCATATTTTGAGATATGAAATTTGTGAAAATGTCTTTTAAAGCTCTCTTTAGTATAAGTTTTACAAATTTGATCTATTAGGAAGAAAATCACATATTTGATACTTGTGCAAAAGAAAACATTTCATACTAGGTTAATATAGTGAAAGACATAATCTCTGGTTGTGCCAACAATTGAAAAAGTTTTCATTGTTGGTATGGTATAATTTCACAGAAAAATATATCATCATTATTCCACACTGTAAATTAGACCAAAGCATTACATTTTCAGTTATTTAAAATATTTTGTTCTCCAATTCTACATCCTTCCACATTTCATTTTCAAGAGCCCTCTGTAGTTCAAGAGCCCTATGGTTGATCTAGTACCTTGCTAATGGTATTTCATTCAGAAATTCTTAGCTTGTGCCAAAGTTTTCAGTTATTTCCCATTGTCCCTTCTGTCAAATTCAGTGGATCTGATCTTATGTTGATGTCTTTGATCCATTTGAAGTTGACTTTTATGTGCGATGATATGTGTGGATCCATTTGAATTTTTCCATATATAGACATCCAATTTGACCAACAAAATTGAAAATGCTGTCTTTGTTGTAGTATACATTTCTGGCTTTGTTATCAAAAATCAGGTGGCCATAGGTGTGTGTAGTTCTAACTTGACCTTCATTTCTATTCCATTGATCAGACATGTTGATCATATTACAATACTATGCTGTTTTTATTACTATAGTTCTGTAGTACAATTAAAATCAGTGATGGTAATTCCTCCAGAAGTTATTTTATTATTTTATGGTGTAGCTATCCTAGAGTTTTTGTTTATTTTTACATTAAACTGAAAATTATCCTTTCAATTTTTGTAAAGAGTTTTCTGGAGGGCTAATATCCAAAATACATAAAGAACTCAATGAACTGGACATTAAAAAAAATTAAAAAGGGGACACATAGCCAAACAGAATTTTCAAAAGAGTAAACTTAAATGGTACAAAGTGCTTAAAGAAGCGTTCAACATTCTTAGTCATCAGGGAACTACAAATCAAAAAACTACTTTAAGATTCCATCTTACACCAATCAGAATGGCAAAGATCAATAGCTCATGCTGACAGGGATGTGGAGTAAGTGAAACATCCATCCTTTCCTTCTGGGAGTGCAAACTTGTGCCACCACTAAGGAAATCAATGGGGCAGTTCCTCAGGAAATAGAAAATTGACCTACCTCAAGATCCAGCTAAACCACTCTTGGGCATACATCCAGAGGAGGATTCAGCAGACTACATAGATGCTTGCTCAGTCATGCTCATTGTTGCTTTATTCATAGTGGTCAGAATTGTAAACAACCTATGTGATTATTTGAATAAGAATAGCCTCCATAGGCTCACAGATTTGAATGCTTGGTCATTAGGTAGTGGTGCTGTTTGACAGTGATTAGGACTTGTAGCCTTGTTGGAGTAGGTGTGGTCTCCTTTGAAGAAAAGTGTCACTGGATGTGAGCTTTCTGCTTTCAAATGCTTAAGCCAGGCCCATAGTCTCTTTCTCTTCCTGCTGCCTCCATATTAGATGCAGAACTCTCAGGTGCTTCTTTAGCAGTATTTCTGTCTGTGTGCCAAATGCTCCCTGCCATCATGATAATGAAAAAAGCCTCTGAAGCTATAAGCCATTTAGTTGCCATGATCTTGGTGTCTTTTCACAGCAATAGAACATTGACTAAGACAACCTAGACATCTGTAACACATGAATGGACAAACTGCCACATATTTACATAATAGAGTAATACTCAGTTATTAAAAAAAAATAAAATCATGAAATTCACAGACAAATAGATAGAAAAAAAAATCCTCCCGAGTGAAGTAACTTAGATTCAGAAAGACAACTATAGTTTGTATTTGTTTATATGTGGAGGTTACCTATTAAGTCATTGATAAGCAAGATACACTCAATCTATAAACACCACAGAGGTTAGGTAGAGAGTAAAGAACTAAGGGAGAAGGATGGATCTCCCTAGGAAAGGGAAAAGGAATAGGTAGTTATGAATGGACTGGGGTTGGGGTGGGGTGGATTGGAGTGAAAGAATCAATCAGGGAGGGAGAGTGTATACAGGGATTGATAGCTAAAACAAAGGGCTATTTGAGAGTTGTATGGAAACCTAATACAGCAGATGCTTCCTATAATATATATATATATATATATATATATATATATATATATATTGAACACAATGTAAACAAAATACCTAAGTACCTAAGTAGTAAGGAAGACAGAGTCCCAGATAGACATCTCTCTTCACCAAATGATTCTTCCAGCACTGGTAATGGGTTACATCTAACTGAGATGTTGTCCAAAGGGGTCCTATGGGATTCCCCAAACAACTCAAACTACTTCCAAAGTTATTGGTGGTTAATCTACAAACTGACAATAGGCCCCTATTGCTAAAGACAGCACCTACACAACTCACTGAACATGGAGAAGTTAATCTAGTGCTTACATAGGATCATCACCCCTGTGGACTAGTATTTATGCTAATGTAAGATACTCTGCTACCAAAAAAAAAAAAAAACCATACAAACCCTTCAACGTACAAGAGTGACCTGCCTGCAAGACACAATAGTACACAATGACACAAAGCTTGTGGGAGTAACCAACAGATACCTGATTTTAGCTAAGGCTCAGTCCATGAAATGGAACCCATACACAATGCTGCTTGGGTGGCCAAAAACCTGAGACTGAATAGGTCAGGAACCTAAGGGAAGGTCAGATGTTCCTATTCTGCTGAAGGAAAGTAGAAATAAATGACACTTAATGACATTCTGCTATATTCAAATATGCTTGTCTTGCTTATCTATTGTCAGAAAGACATCCTGCAACAGATGGAAATGAATTCAGAGACCCCTAGCCAGACAATAAGCAGAGAGTAAGAAACCTTTGAACAATCATCCCTAAAAGAGATGTCTCCATCAAGCGCCTCCCCTCAGGGCTTAGAAAACCTTGCAGAATAGGGAGCAGAAAGTGTAAAAGCCAGAGGGGATAAAGGAAATAAAGCCTTCCACATGAAACAGGGCCAGCACACATACCAATGTAAGAATGTGGCAATATGAACAGGGACTACATGAGTCCAAACCAGATAGGGTCCTAGAACTTAAAGAGGTAGGCTCACCCACTGACCCTCTAACCCAGAAGCTATCTCCATTTGATAGACACTTGTGAATGAATAATTAGTTTTCTCCAAAGGGAGTCTCACTGGAAAAAAACAATACAGAAAGAAAAAAACCACTCTTAATGGTAGACCCCATACCCAGATGCCCAACTGGAGATACTCAACACAAAATGAACTCAACAGTATCGCTGGAGGTTCTTTGTCTCATAGTCACAGTGTGTTTTGTATTGGTGGAGATCTTGGTTTGTTTTTTGTTGTTGGTTGGCTTTTTTTTTTTCTTTTGGTTTTGTTTTGTTTTCTTTCTTCCTTACAGGTCCTAGCATATATATTTTAGCTTCCAGTTTTGGATTTTTATGGGATTCCTGCGTGTGTGAATATGTTTATCTCTGCATCTATATCTGTTCCCTGTACTGGGGGGGGGGTTGTTTTTTTCTCAGTTGGTTGTTTTGTCATATCCTGATTTGTTTAGTTTTGATTCATCTTATTTATTATTATTATCTTTATTCCTCATATGCCTGTTTATTTTCTAAAAACAGAAAAGTTGTGGATCCAGAAGAGAGGGAAAGTCAAGAAGGACTAGGAGGATTAGAGGAAAGGAAAAACCACCATAATCATAATATAGTGTAAGAAAAATATCTATTCTCAATAAAAGAAAAAAGAAGTATGCTTATTAACTCTACTGTCTCTTCATATGGTCACATGCACTGAAATGATATCCATTATCAACAGAATGTACAATAAAATAGTCAATTTAGTGTTGTAAATGAGTTCCCAGGAAACGGACCTCGCTGGAGAAGTATGTCAATGTTCAGAACTCGGGTCCTCATGCCATGTACAGAGCAGAGCAGCCAAAACTTGAAGTTCCCAGGAAAGAGAAGCAGAGACCATGAGCAGAGTCTCAAGGGAACACTCTGGATTCCTTCTGTGGAGAAAAGACTGACTCAGCCATGACAGAGTTTGGTATGTTGGGAGGACAGAGCGCCATTACTGGATCATCGGACCATACCTAGAACTTTAGAGGTCATAAGGGCTCAAAGCATCCGGAACACACAACCCCCAAAAGCTAACCTAAAGGCATTTTCTTCCTGGCTATTAACAGTATTCTACAGAGAGCATATTGATCTTCCAGGGGATGCTAGCAATGATACTGAGATCCAGGTTGCCCCTGAATTTAAATTTCCCTTGTGGATAGCATTACAGGTCATTGTTAAAGCAACAAGGTTAGATGCTTGCAAATGGTGGTATCTTGGGGTCTTTGGAGTAGCTCAATGATTGTGGCGCTGTTTAATGTGCAATTCACTGTCATACAAAAGAGAGTTTTGAGTTAATATATACATACAATTTTCATTTTATTTCTTACTGTCTGAAAATTGTATGCTGAAAGTATTTTCAGCACTAAAGAACCAATAAGATATACAAATTCAAAGACTTCATGTGTTTATGCCTTGGAATCAGTGTAATGAAGAAAACATATGTGGGGAGAATTCAAGAACCTTCAAACATTGTCACCTGTGCCTTATCTTATAAATGCAACACTATGCCACACCTTGTCTCCCTCCTTCCCTCCCTCCTTCCCTCCCTCCTCTCTCTCTCTCTCTCTCTCTCTCTCTCTCTCTCTCTCTCTCTCTCTCTCTCTCTCTCTCTTCCCTCCCTCCCTTTCTCCCTCTCTTCCTCCCTCTCACCCTCTGTCCCTCCCTTCTTTTATTCCTCCCTCCCTCTTTCTCTCTCTAATATGACATAAATGAGTGCTCTATTTTATTTGAAATTTCTCATTCTTTTAAAATTTGGAGTTCTTGATATTGACTTTTTCTTACAACTGAAAATACCAATAATGCAGATTAATGAATGTAAAATAAATGTTGTAGCCATGCTGTTAGTATTTAGGAATTTTACTGGCCTGCCTTTGGAGTTCTGACAAGGTATATTCTCAGCTGCAGCCACTAAGAAAACCACCTGTGCCTATTCAATATGATCACTTTTAAAGGTGCCCTGCCCACCTCCTGTCCTCCATCTCTCTTTCTTTCTACCCCCTCTCTGTCTCTGCCTCTCTTTCCTCTTTACCCAATGCCCCTGTCCGTGGAGGCCAGTCTCCCCATGACTTTTCCCCTTTTTATGATCCTTTTCTATTAAAAAAAAAAAATTCTGCCTGAACTCTGTGGCATGGTATCTTTCTCCAGCCACTTTTTAAAAATTACAGCACATAATATCTGATTTTACATATTCATTACTGAACGAATGTCAGTAAAGACACACTCGATGTTATATTCAATTTTTAACAAGTATGCAGTATTAAAAGCCATACTAAATTTGGGCTTTACTCCTCCTATGAATTTGTATTGGATTTATTGAAAATGCTATTGGACTAATACTAGAAAAATAATGTTGAATTAAAACATATTAATGCTCCTAAAAGGTGTACCTGTGGTTTGACATTATTGTGGTTATAATCCTTATAAAGCTTATTTTCTGTTTTGCAAAGGGATAGGCAAACAGTCACCAGCTTTATTGACAAGTTTGCTCAAACAGAATAGTAAGCCTCTATATTCCTCCAATCCAAACAAAAATGGCACTACGAGAACAAAAATATATTTATAACTACATTTAAAACATAGATGAAACTGTATGATAGTATTTTTTATTTCATTAACTTAAGCGAGAATTTTTATGTCCGTTTACTTTGTTTTGCAAGTAAAACGCCTCAGCAGTCAGTAAATCTTGTGTTAGATTTTTAAAAAGAAGATGTGAATGACTGACTATATAGGACAACACAGTATAGACTAAAATGTTGCAAATATATTTTACATAAAGTGCACACTTGAATTTATGTTTTATTTTCTTAACTTCTATTGAAAGTAGATTTTTTTTTTATCATATAATATATCCTGATTATGGTTACCCGTTCCTGTTCCTCCCTACCTCTCCTCCCATCTAGATGCACTCCCTTTCTGTCTCTCATTAGAAAACATGATTCATGTTTTAAATGAGTATGTAACAGACCAGTTATGTGCTCTAAAAGTAAGATTTCAGGGGCTGTGGAAGTCTTGGTTAACAGTAGTGGATCTTTCAGAGGACGTGGACTTGGTTCCCAGCACCCACATCAGCTTCCCACAATCCCCTGCAACTCCTGTTCCAGAGGGTCCTATGCCCCCATTTCTTCCCTGCTGACACCTGCACACATCTGGTGAATATTCAGACAAGGAGGCATACACATATTCTCATAAGTAAGACTATTTAACAAGCTAGCACATGCAATGGCCGCATCAGTGGGTTCTCTACATCCCTACATTGAGTGAAAACAAAAATATGATGGGCAAGCTCTTCAAATTTGACATAGACCTTTGCTAAAATTCATACTCTAAAAGTTACAAAATTTTTGAAATAAAGATGATGTCATTTATTGCTGCAGTCATACTTCAAATACATTTTTATAAAGATTGAAAAAGTCATGGAAAGATCAAGAACATGGTTTGGACTCGACATTATAAAAACTTGGACAAGAATTGAATTTTACTAATTCTTAATTCTGTATATTTTTATGTTTGTAAGCTAATGACAGAATAGTAATGGATCTGATCTTACCACAGCTACCTTAGGACATTTCCTTGTAATGTGCTTGCTTAATCCATGATAGCAAAGGATTTTCTGGCAACTTACATTTTTCTGCCAATAGGTGGCGCAGCTACTGCTTAGAGCCGTGGTTCTCAACCCTACTAATGCTGGGACCTTTTAAAATATTTTTTTCAAGCTGTGGTGACCCCGAACCATAAAATTATTTTGTTGCTCTTCATAACTGTAATGTTGCTACTGTTATGAATCGCAATGTAAATATCTTACATACAAGATATCTGATATGCGACCCCTGTGAAAATGTCCTTCAATGCCCAAAAGGAGTCGTTACCCAGGTTGAGAACCACTGACTTGGAGTTTTACAAGTTTAATATTGTGACCACGGGAAGTGTTCCATTTACTAGAATTTAAATATTCGTTACCATTTTGAAATAATTTCTATAAATGGGAACATGTGTCTTCATTGGTTGTTTTAAAAAACTGATTATCTGACAATGATTACTATCATATGTCAGAAACCCTGTTAATATTATACCAATCAAGAAACAAAAATCTCCTTCAAAATACATTGCACACAGTTCCATCACAGTCCTAAGAGAAACAGTGATGCATGATGGCTTTCACTGCCAAGGTCCATGTGTTTGATCCTGAGTGATGCGTTTTTCCACAACAATGTCACCTTTATGTCAGGGCCCACTCTTATATATATATATTTAATATTAAAGTAATATACATATATATGTGAACATATATATGAACAAACATCTAGAAAGTGATTCAAGCTTGTTTCTTTTTGTAACGATTATATCTTTTTTTAATAATTCATATAACTTTATTGTATGTACATTGATGAGAAGGTGTCAAATCCCCTGGAACTGGAGTTACAGACAGTTGAAATTGAACCTGGGTCCTCTGGAAGAGCAGCCAGTGCTCTTAACTGCTGAACCATCTCTCTAACCCCTCAAGCTTGTTTCTTAGGATGTATTCAAATCTTCTTTCTCAACTACAATGAAGTATATGAATTAATTGCAATGTACAATATTCGTTAGCTAATTGACTACCATAAAGGAATCTACTAAAGGTATTCTAGAGTAAAGTTATAAAAATGCTCAAGTTTTTATTAGAAGATAGATAACAAACTTCCAACTAGCATGGATGTTTAAGATTATTTCTGAGAAATGTTTAAGGGAATCGATGAAGCAATTGAAATAGGGAGTCCCAGGTTTTATCACACATCCTAATAGCCCTGCCTCAAGCCACATCACACTAAGAGCTCATGTGTAATCCTCAAGGATTTGATAAACAGATTTTGTCTCTACTAGTAATTGTTACGACTTACAGAGTACCTTAGAATCCTTCCTAGTTTAATTTGTGAAACAAAGATATCTTATCCCTTCTCTTTCCTCTTCCTCATCATCAGTATCTTGCTGAAGGACTTCTCATCACTGTTCCCGACACTCTGTGACTTCAATGTTGACATAGGCCTCATCTTAGATCTCTTTTGCTCCTGAGGTTATTTCTTCTTGGGTCTTCATCTCCATCAGTCCAATTTCGTAATTTGCATTTTAATTTCACTAATACATTCAAGCATCCTTGTTCACTCATTTAGGAAATACCCTCCAGCTACAGGGCGGCCTTTCACAGGGCTCTCATAATCCACTGTTTTCACTCAAGTCTTTTTTTCTTCCCCCTTTCATTATCCCCCTCTTTACTCAGTCAAGAATTTTCAGATTCCTTGGGTGACTCTGTGGCATTGTGACCCATGCTGGTCCAGGCTCTGGTCTTCCTGTCCTCTTCACCCCATGACCTACTTGCTGGAAAAGCTCCAAGCTCAGTTAAATTCAGCCATTCACCCTCCCATTTCTTCAGCATCTGTCTCTGACCCAGCAAGAAAAATTTCTCTGCTCTGTGAATTGGTATCATTTCCAATCTGTATTTACTAATCTCAAATGGGCACTGAACACTAGTGCAGATACCAGTTCTGTGTACAAGCCTTTAAATGCACATTTATATTGAATTTTTCTGGATACAACCCCTGACTCTACAGATCTTCCCATAAATGTTACATAAAGTACCAATGTTATATAAAGCATCAAAAGCTCCTTCACTATGCAACTGCTTTAGAAGCAAAGGGAATGTCACCTCTCCTTTTGTTACACAGGGCTTCCTGCTATTGTCTGAAGGCAGCTCTATGGTTGGAAGAAACTTTTATCTATTAATTGCTGCACACTTGCCTATTCTCTCCCTGTATTTCTCACTTCTGAATTTTTGCCAACAACAAAATACTAATCCTCTGACTTCAAGTTCTTATCTCAACCTACCACAGGTGGGTTTGAATTACCTCCCTTCCATTTCACTGAAGTTGTTTTGGGGAATCTTTCTCCATGATCAGAATACTGCAATACCTAATCTTCAGGATACCTGTGTATTGTTCTTTCCTTCCATGGCTTTCCCTCAGAGGCTCTGTAACTCCACCCACTTCTGATTATCTGCTTAGCCAATGGTCATTTCTTCTCAAGCACTCTTAGTTGCTTTTCTCAACACGGAATCTCATGATTCCCTTAAACACAACTTAAAGAAGAGGTGAAGCTAGGCCATGGGTGCACCTGCCTGTAATCCTAACTATTTGGAATGCTGGTTCAGGAGGATCAAAAGTTCAAGATTTGTCTGGGATGTTGAGTGAGTTCAAGACCAGCCTGGGTAACACTGTGAGACTCTGACTCAAACAGTATGAACTAAGCAAATGGCTGGGGATACCACTCAGTAGTAGGGTAGTAGCTTAGCATTGTGGGATCCCACTACTGCTGAAAAGAAGCCAGAAGAGGAAATAGAGGAGAATTTAACCCACTGAATTTGAGGCTTGGTAGAATTTTACCCTTCATGGCTATGGCATTCGGGAAGGTGTTTGGAACAAAGCAATTCACACAGTGGTGAATAAGGAAGCAGGTATCAGGGAAGTTCTGGTGCCTCACTGTCTTTTCAATTGGTCCCCTTTATTCTGTCTACGTCCTCAGCTCATATCAGTTAACCCTTCCTGGAGATGCCATATTCACTCAATGCAGAGTTATGCCTCATCAGTCTCCTAGGCAATCCTAAACTCATTCAAGATGACAGCAAAGAGTTTCCACCACAGGCAACTTAATAACAGCCACTATTATATAAACTGCATAAAATATTATAGTGTGTTTTTCTATTTTGTGTGTGTACATCTGCATTTGCATATGAATGCTATGCATGTGGACCTAACAGAAAATTTTTCTCTTCTACCCTGGAGAATGGAACTCAGGTTATGGAGCTTTATCAGCAAATATTTGGACCCAGCGTACCATCTTACCAGGTCACTTTTTTTTTTTTTTTTTAGTTTTAAGTGTTTTTCTCCAAACTCTACTTAAATATCCTTTTTTATTATCAAGCTACAACTGGCCCTTATGTGTTCCAACTCAGACCTGTGGATTGAAATGAACTTGCATTTTGTTTTCATTTGACAATGAACAAACATGGAAATATTTCAGCCATATAATTCATGTGCATGTATGTGGGGTGAGGGGCACATCCTAGGCACACAGGAGGTCAGAAAATAACCTAGTGGAATGGGTTCTTTCCCCTCACTCTCCTAGCATTTCCAGAAATGAAATCAGGTCATCACACTTAGGTTGGAAATGCCAGCACACTCTGAGTCAGCGTGCTAGCCCTGAAATTTACATTTTGTAAAGGAAGGTGATTTAACTCATAACACATATATTAAAGGAGAATAAACCATCCTGACCTAGTTTCCATAAAATTCAAAAGTTGTGTACAGTGCTTTATCAGAATGACTGAGATGGGGTGTGAGCATTAATAAAGACACCACACAAATAATTACGTTAAAGGAGAATATCTAAGAACCATGTACTTGGGTCATTGTATAAGCACTTTGTATTAGAAACTAGTGGTGCTCACTTACTTGCCTTTCATTGTTGTTGTTCACTTTCTGAGATACATCTATGTATGTTGTTACGAAATTCAAAACAATATCAAATTCCCCTTACAGTTTAAACTATCCTCATGAGTTGAATGAGTGTAATCAACTTTACAGAGTAATCAATTTGTCCTGTGTGCAAACATTCTCTCTTAAGCACCAGAAGCCTTGATCACACACTGCAAAGTCCCTCTGGGCTGCTGCATTTTCTATCTGCAAGCACAGCATCTGCTTATTTTGAATTAAGTCACCCATCAGTCAGGCATACAGATTGAGCAACGATGAACAGTCATAGGACATCTCCCTTAAAACAAACAGGGCACTTAAACAATGTAAAAAAATATTTCTGACATTAAGATGTAAAGCGTTAGCTCATAGATCAACAAACATTTTATTTTGAATGCTTTCTCACTGTAGACCAAATAGCAAATATTTGAGTCTTTGCATGACTTTTGGTCATATTTGAGAAGACTGCTCACTGGCTGAGTTCAAATGTATATTTATTTATGAACAATGGAATTTAAATTCATATAAATTACACATGCCATCATTTTTTTTACTGTTTTCAATGACTTGAAAAATCATTAGGTGATTTATGGACATCCAAAGAAAATGACCACTTGTGTTGCCTACTGTTCCACAATTTGCAAATGCTTGACCTGGAGATACGTCAAGCAAATACCTGTGTCTAATACATGAAATCAGTTAGGATGCTGTGACATAGGCTCTGTGTGACTGTAGTAGTCGGCAATTATTTTATGAATATTGTCTCTTATGTGTGTCGAGTGAAGTGTAATAGAGCCTTGTGCTCCTGACCCTCAGAAGATAAAGATGCTAATAGCTGTAAGATTCTCCCAGTTGTGTTTCCGGTTTCCAACCCTTAGCTTGGATAATTGGGTTTATTGCACACTATGGGAACCTAGCAAATGGCAATTCTCAGGGTAGTCCCTTTTCTGGCAATCACTCAAGAATTCCAAGTGTAAGTCATTTCTTTTCCCTAGACATTCAACTGATATTTAAACATAAAGGAGAAAAGATGAGAAGGACACTGTTCTGAAGACTGGAACAGTAACCCTCCCAGGCTATAGTCCATCTGGTAGGTGAGTTGCCAGTGAGTCTGCATGAGTACTGCAACCATGAAAGTTGCCACTATCCTGAAGAGAGCTTCATCTGTTACTTTTCTCACTGTCCCGAATTTATCTGACAGTGTTTGATGCACAGTATCCTGAGAAGTAGTATGGATGTTTAGACAAGTGGACGACCTTGTGTTGTCATGAAAAGAAGAAGTAAAATCAAATTAACATTGCTTTGATGAATAAAACCTGGGTAAAGAGGAAATCTCAGCAGGTGGAATTGTGAAATTCATCAACTCAGTTACATATATTTTGAAGCATCTCAGTGCTTAGAAAAAAGCTCCTCAAACATGAAACGTTTGCCTTGAATTCGTGGAATTCAGAATGTATTCAGTTAAGCATTATAGTCTACTTGCCACAGTATAAAAACCCCTGCATTAGACAACATGATCATTTTTTTCTTAATTATAGAAGCTATGAAACATGAACTCAATGTCTAGGTTGGGAAATCTTTCTTATTTGTCTACCTTCTGCATACTGAATGATAGTAACTTCATTGCTGTAATTTAAAATATAATGTTAAGTCTGAATTTAATCTGCAATCTTAACAGAAGAAAACTCAGAATAAATGAATGATGATTGAAGTGTATGCATAAAATAGGAATATTAGTTACATCATGAGTGGACAAGCCTTTACTTTGTTTAAGCTCATATGACTTGCAATAAATACTCATTTAATATTTGTTTATTTAGTTAGTTTTCTGTTTTAAATAGTATATATAATTTAAATGTAAACATTGTATATAATTTAAATTTAAATTATAATTTAAATATAAATATAATTTTGAAATATAACTTAAGGGGGTTTTTTTTGGAAATAAGCAGTAATAGAAATATAACCAATAGCAAATTTAATTTTTTTTACATCTAAGCTATTACTGTTTAATGTCCAAAAGGGATAACTAAAAATAAGAATGTAGTTCTCTAACAATAGCAATGCTATCATCCTAACACCAATGCTGAAACATACAGAAATTCCCCCCATTTAACTAGTTCTCAGGCAAAACCTATTTACTCCCTTTGCCTTGTACTTGAATATAAATGCTGTTTTTTTTTTCATATCCCTAATGTAATTGTCTCTGTACATAGCAGAATGGCTAATGCCATCACTTGTTTCATATTTGTTTTGCTTCCTGCTGTTGAATGAGCAATCAGTGTTTACAGATTTGCAGCAGTTCTAGTCTTCTGACTTTGTCTCCTTTCAAACTGGAAAATGAGAAGCATTTTATATTTGTTGCTCTGGCATTTCTGGAGTAGCTAGGACATTCACAGTGCAAACCACTGTTATTCATACTGTTATAATTCCTTAGCAGTTAAGTCATTACTAGTAATCATAGCAGGCTTGTAGTACAATACCTTATTTGGGAATGTCATGTGAGATGCCCACAGCAATACAGAAAATAAAGTTCAACTTGTCTAGCTGAAGAGGGATTTATTGCTGACCCCTGACAGAGGGATCCTTTGGGAAGTATTATAGTCTTCTGTGGGATGGATTATATGAACCTGACATGGAGCTGGGGCCCTGAGTAAAGATGGCATGAAAATCTAACCACATATCATTTCTTTTACTAGTTATCAAAGTTGTATTTTCTCTTGACACAAAGCCTTAGCCGACAGTGGTTTTGACAACTAAGACATTAGCCTACGTGAACAAAACTTGACAAACAAGAAAAACACTCTGGACATTTGAGCTAGTCTTGATCTCTGCTTCACTCCCTGACTACGAACAAACCTGAAAAGCAAGCTCACGTTGTTTTGTTTTTTTTTGTTTTTGTTTTTGTTTTTGTTTTTTGTTTTTAAACTACTGCCTTTTCTCTGAGTGTTTGGAACTTGCTATGTGATGCACAGTTGTTTCAAAGTAAAAGTGGAATGAGGGCTTTGACTTATCACCCCCAAGAGTCTGAAGGATTTAGCATATGATGCTAGTTCTAAAATGTAATAACTACACTTGTCCAAGCCCTGAGTCCTAGCTCATAATAGAATGTCACAAGTGAAGAGACTCAACTCGCCAACTGGAAAGTCAGGGCATGTTAAAGTCTTAGCACTACTTCCTGAGCCACCTGCTTGATTGTCATCTGTCACCTTTTTGAAGCATCCAGCCCACACTTGTTCATGGATATCTTCATTATATGAAGTGAAAAGGTAATAATCTATATAGTAGTGTAAAAGACTAAATTAGTATTAGTTATTTTTTAATAACCACCACGAACATAATGCATGTTGCTTTATTTCTCACATGTATAACATGAAACATGTTTCCCTTACACCCACTTGAGGAAACAATTTAAGCCATGTGGACTAAGCTGATATATTTAAAAGCATTACAACCAAGGTTTCTCTTTAGTATCCTGTTCAATATACCCAGAGACTAAATATATTTAAATTTATTTCAAATAGAAATGTGTAAATTATAAGGCAAATATCCTTTCTAATTATAAAATGGTATTTTCTCAGTCCCATTAGTTCCAACAGCTAGAAATATTTGAGATGAGTTTCTCCTAATTCTGGCTAGAGAGAAGTCAGAGAATTTTAAAAACACCTAAAGATCTGAAGGTGCCAGCTTATTTGTAGTCATTGTGGATGTCAGATATCTGATTCTGATAATCTTCAAACACATGAAAAGAAAAACTCCATTAATAATGCCTATAGAATTGGAATAAAAATTTCAACAATTTTTATTTACAGTTCTAATATTTCTTAATCTATACTACATTTCCTCTCTGTTGTAGACCTTCAAACATGTATACATATAGTCACTGAGATCAGTTGGTACTGAAACTCACAAGGCAAATATGATTTTCCAGATATGAATGAGACAAAGATCTTAGGATGAAAACATCATGCCAAATTAAGTGGTTGGTAAAATCTGACTATAAATGTTTTTTTAAAGATGATATATAGAAAATAAGCCAACTATAAGTTTAAAAGATAAAATCCTCACTTTAAATATAGTGTTATTGTAGTATGGGAGGGATACTGATGGAGACTAGAAGAGCACAGAAGACCTCATTAGACACATTAGAGTTAGAATTACAAGAAGTTGTTAAATTATCAGAGCACGAGGAAAAAACATCAGGTCCTCTCTAAGATCAACACATGCTGTTTCTCTAGCCCTAAAATTCCTAAGTTTTAAAATGAAAGGAGAGGCCATGAGCAAATGAGTCTAAAGAAGGTAGAAGAGATAAGTGTGTTCATCTAAAACCTACAATGAATAAAGAGCTGATAGGTCTTCATTTAAAATATACAGTAGTAGCTATATGGAACTTAGACTATAAAACTGTAAGGTAGTAAATTTGTTTTCTCTTCACCACTGCATTTATGTTAACTTGCCACAACAGAAAGAGAAATTAATATATGTCCTGTTTTTTTTTTAATCTTTAGAACTTACTGGCTTACCACTATGGAATGTTTCAAGTTGTTCCTTGTTATTTTGAATAGAATCCAGACAATTGCATCAGAGAAATAATACGAAAAATATGTCCACAAGACATATGCAAAAATGATAACCAGTCAACAAGCCATTATCATGGTTTCAAACATATTATTTTCTTAATTTATTGGTTTATTTAATTTTTTACTGTGTCCTATGCTCAAGCTATACCTTCATGAGTGGGTGTTTTATTATGTCATATGTAACAAATAAAATTTAATGAGAGACTATTCTATTCATCTAATGGTTATTATTTATCTCAAGTTGACCACTGTCTTCACTTTATTGCATTGGGTATAAATTTTGTTGTATTAGAAGAAGTAACATTGAGTGTCACTGGCAGTACTAGACTATAGATATGTGCTGGTCATACTGAATTGATATTTTTAAGTTCCAGGAAAGCCCGTCTGTTCTGGGGGATTTCATCCATTTGACTTCTTTACCAAACTTTGTGACAGATGGTACTTAAATAACATGTAACCAAAATGTTCAAATTCACTGACAAAATAGGATAAGCATGATATATGTACACACACACACACACACACACATATACATATATGCATATATATATATGGAAAATGTTGCATATTATATTAACTAGAGTCTTTAGGTCAACTTGGGCTTGGCCAGTTTATTGGTTATATATAGTTGGATGTCTATTTAAAAGCTGCTTCAATATAAATAATCAAGGAAATAACTATGTTACATGCCTCACTTCTAACAATATAGACAAATCCATAAACAGCTTTGTTCTAGTAAAGCAAAACACGACTGATTCTTACATGAAAAGAATACACAATCAGCTGCTCCTGGAAATTTTATATAGACTTACAAAACTACCATTTTAGGTAATTGTTTTCTTAAAGACAATTACTTATGGCATTACTGGGCAAACACCTTTAATTGCAGTATTCAGGAGGCAGAGGCAGCAAGATCTCTGTGTTGAAGACCAGTCTGCTCTACAGAGCAAGTTCCAGGATAGCCACGGCAATGCAGAGAAACCCTGTAATGAAAAACTAAAGAAAAAATTACTGTGGCATATTCTGTAGCTAAAATTTAAACAAACTTTAGTTATCTACACAGAATATTTTCCTTGTTTCATAATAATAATAATCACTAAAGAAAAAGAGTTCCCAGATTTGAGAGACAGCAAGGAGGAACAGTAAGGGTTGAGGCAGAAGAGGGTGGGATAGAAATGTAAATTAAGTACCGAGAAATGAAATTCTATAAAAAAGAAGTTCCACTTAAAATATTTTTATTAGGGAGAAATATTTCATGTTAACTAAATTTATGAAGCAATTGTAAGTTAGAATGTTAATGTCTTAACACATGTTGAGAATATGCCACCCCATAGTCAAGATTGTAAGACTGAGCTAGAGGATGTAGGTGTAGACAGAGACACTTCTTTTCCCAGCACCATGTAAGCTGCGGTTATTTTCACCTGTTACAAATTCCAGGAGAAAGTATCTACAATGCTACAACAACTTCACACAGAGTAGGTCCCTGCCATCAGGTTTATGCAATCCTTAGATAGGACTTCTCACATAAGTAATAATCCTTCCGGTAACACCCACCTCTACTTCTCGTGGCAGCCAGATAGATTCCACTGAGCCCACTCTATACATCAATCAGTATGGAAATGATTTAACATGTACTTAAACTGCTTTGTAGATAAGGATTAAAAACCTAGAAACTTTAAGTAGTATGCAATAGCTTCCAAATATTATAGCCAACTGAGAATGGAAATCAGATTCTGTCTTAGGGTTTTAAGGAGTGGATTACCAATGCTTCTTCCAAAGAGGAAAAAAGGCACATTATGGAAAGAGATAGCATCATCCAAAAAGTTTTCCATGAATCTTCTTTTTATATTTTAAGTCTTTTTGATATAGAAATGCAATTATGTTAATATATTCTGCATCAAGTCACCCAGTGGCTTCCCATGTCACTCACAGACAGCCTGTTCACATGTACTGGTCTTGACCCCTTAAGTCTTCTGCAATTTGGCCCTTTACCACCCTAATCTCACTGACAATTGCCTTCCTCTTTTAGATTCACTGCACCTGCTCTGGCTTCCAGTGCTTCTTAAAAGTATCAGGTACTGTCTTGGATTTTTACAGGGCTAGCTTTCTGTCCAAAGTGCTTCCCTCATTGCTACTGGAACAGTAACTAGCTTAATTTCGCCCCAGATATTTGCTCAAATATCACTCTCTTCTTGCTTGTAAGTAAAATTTTCTATTTAAAATAAAACTGTCCCCTATCATGTATTTTTCAATTTTCAGTTATCTCCTTCTACTAAGGTAGGAATATAATAAACATTATATACATTATATTATCTGTGTACATTCACTTTTATATTTAATGTTACGGTACTCATTGCACTCATTGCTCTACTAAATTGTGAGTTCCATAGCTTTATAGTAATAAGCTTATGATTTGTTTCTTTTTGCTCTAAAGAGTGATTTAGCTTTGCTTACTTATATATACCTAATTCCTAAGGCTGACTGTAGTGACTCAGTAAATGTCTGTCAAATGAGAAAGTTATAATCCATGTGTCTTTAACTTCATATGCATTTTTGATTTATTAAAATGTTGTAAAAGGGCTTTGAAACTCTTATTCGCACTGTTTTCTAAATCTTCATTAATAGTTCTTACCTGAATTTATTTTTCATCAATTTCATAATTCATGAATCACTTAAATAAGTCATTCCCAAGATAATAAACATATTATAATCTTAGTATGTGGTTTGATTTACCAAATATTAAATGTGGTTCAATTATATTAATTCAGCAAAGCAATGCATGAAGAACATATAACATAATCACCATCCTATTGTAAGTTCTAACATCATCAAGGAACAAGCATAAACTTCACATATCTTTCATAGACAAAACCAGATCTGCTAGGTAACCAGAATTTAATTTCTCAGGGTATAATAAGTCCTAATAATTTAGTTAACAAAATCGTTTAGAACTGAATATTGAATCCTTGAAATTATGCCAAAATATTGACTTATGGCCCAAGAATTTTTCATTTTAAATATTGTTACTAAACTGTTACTATAAGCCAACCATCATCCTTTTCAGAAAAAGTTTAGCATTCATAACATACAATTACCCGTAAAATAGCCATAAAAGTCTTAACTTACAAAGTTAAAACTATTGCCCATTTAAAGTAAGATATATGAAGTAAGTAAGTATTATGAAATGCAAATATTTATAATGTATTTTGTTGGGTCCATTAGAAGGGAATTTGTTATATTAGCTACAAATATCTTCAGAATGTTGAAGATTAAAAGTAAACTATTCTACAACAAATAAATTTATTAGAATGACACATTTTCTTTCAGTGTGTGGGTGAAATGCATTCATGTGGCATACACACATGTGTGAGTGCATTCACATGTGTGTATGAGTGTGCATTATACATGTGTGTGAATGTGGAGGACAGAAAAGAACACTGGGAGTCTACTGCTTTCTGTCTTACATTTGGGTCAGGTCTCTAACTCTACTTGGGTCTCTCCCTCTTACACAGGCTGACTGGCCACAGACATTCACAGGTCAGTGTCCATTTGCATATAAAATGATTTTATATTTAGGACATTTCTAAAAGTCCACAGACTTAGAAGTAATAAATAAATTATCTAAATTCATAAGGTACACCAGTAGCATTTATTTCCATTAGCAACAAAGTATTTGTGGAAAAAAATAATAAAACTACATTATATAATTAATAATGATGATAATTTAGCTCCGTTAATATACAGTTTACTTGCTGAGCATGCAAGGGAGAAATTCTGATTTTGAATAAATAATGATGAAAACATGGAATGACGAAAGCTTACTTTACCCAGATTGAATGAAAAGTCAATACAGACAGCAAATACACATATCTTTGTATATTACCTTTGATTAATTTACTTTTAATAACATTGGTGATAGTCATTAATTCAATGTGCAATATCTTTTTACAATTTTCTTTAAAACACTGAATAAAAACGTCACAGTTTCATAAGTAAGTAGTGGGAAAATAAGATTTGCTTACTTAAAAGATATAATTAAAACATATTATTTTAACTTTTTGCATACCTGTAAGGATGCTTTACATTAATTAATTAAATTGAGTTAGATAAGCTGATTCTGCATGGAAAATGATTATTCATCAAATGCATTCTACCCTATTATGTTAAATAAATTCAAAAGCAAAGTCATAAGTGTCAGAATGTCAATGTGTTCACCAGGTTTGAAACATTTCGTGCATGCAGGAAGTAACCAATACTACTTGGGAATTGCACAGCTAAAATCTTTAAAATTTATCTTATTGCTGTGATTTTTAAAAATTCAATAATTGATTGATAAAATCTATTCAAGATCTCTCTGTTGTAATCACTAACAGAAACTTGGCTCCAAATTTGCACAGCCAGTTAACTGGGTATTCAGTTCTTCTATGTTATGTGAAAACATTAGCTATATGAGTTACTATTATTATTACTATTATTATTATGTTTTCCTTCTCCCTTTAAAACTACATGAAATTTTTATTATTATTATTTATTTATTTATTTTATATATCAATCCCAGTTTTTTCTCTCTCCCTTCCTCTTTTCCTCCCTCCTTCCCATGCCCACACCTCCACCCTTCCATCCCACCCACCCACCCCCAAACTCCACAGGGAGGGTGATGCCTCCCAGGAGGAATCAACAAAATCTGTCAAGTCATTTGGAGTAGGGAATAGGCCCTCCCTCCTGCCTCTAGGTTAAGGGAGTATCCCTCCATGGGGAATGTGCTTCCAAAGTCCTTTTGTGCACCAGGGATACAACCTGGTTCCACTGTCAGAGGTCTAAAACTGTATAAATTAACTGTAGATTTGTTTAAACCTTGACTTCACCCCAAATTAAAGTTAATCCTATACATAGTAATATGTTGAATACCGCTTAATCAAATGAGTTAAGGTGTGAATAAATTAAGATAATTGCATGCTACATAAACTAGTTCAATGGTTTTTCATATATTAATGATATTCAACAACAAATTACATATCTTTGGGATTTAAAATGGCTACGATTAATTAATGAAAAAAGAGCTCATGCTGGTGAGGATGTAGAGCAAATGGAACTTTCCTCCATTGCTGATGGGAGTGCAAACTGGTAGGTACAGCCACTGTGGAAATCAATGTGGCAGTTCCTTAGGGAAAGGGAATATCAGTTTTTGTTAAGATCTATAGTGAAATGTAACACTATACTTATCTTACAATGGAGATACTCATTCAACCATGTTCATCTCTGTTCTATTCATAATAACCAGGAATGTGAAACAACACATATATCTCTCAACACATGAGTAGATAAAAAAAAGAATGTGATACAGTTACAAAAGGAAATATTATTCATCTGTTGAAATGAATGAATTTTTCAGGTAAATGGACATAACTGGAAGAAATCATCTTGAATTATGTGACACTCATCCATAAAAATAAATATATGTATTCCCTCATATGTGGATATTAGATGTTAAGTCAATGATAGTAAAACTACCAACCATAGTCCCACAGGGGATATGTATATAGTAAAGGACTTTGAGGCAGGGGCAGAGAGATCTCCCTAGGAAAGAACTATAATATACATATGTGGATGGATTAGCAGGAGTGGGGGGATGAAAACAGAAGAATTAAGTGGAAGGAGGGAGGGAGATGGGGTGAGGGAGGAAATATAGGACAAGATAGCTAAAATTAAGAGACATTTAAGAGGTAAGATGAAAATGTAATACATTAGAATCTTTTTATCTATATAGTCACACATACATATATGTAAAGGTAATCTAAATGAAGCTACCAAATAATGAGTGATACAGAGACCCACTGGTCATCTGTTGCTAATAAATGAATTTGCCAGTATGGGATATTGGGTTGCATCTTATTGAGTTGTTGACCAAGGGGATCATTGGAATCCCCAAACGGAGTATTGTCAAGGTTATTGCTCTCCACAAACTGATAGCAAGGTCTCATTGAGGAAGACAACACCTACACAACTTATTGACCATGGAAAAATCAAGCTGCTGCCTACATAGATCCTTAGCCCTATATGCTAGTCTTTTTGGCACAAAGAGATACTCAGCATGCTTCCAAAAGAGAAAGGTTTATAAGGTGTCCACAAACCCAATGCTGTCCTTCTGCAAGATATTCCAGTCCATGGTGTCACAAAGCCTGTGTGACTAGCCAACTGTTACAGCAGGTCTCCCCGCCGGCCTCCTGGTCCTGCCGCCACGTGGGCCCACAGCCACGCCAGCCCCAAATAACACTCAGAGACTCTGTATTTGGTACAATCCTGTTGGCCAGTTACCATTATTGTTTATGGGCTAGCTCTGTCTTAATTATTAACCCATTTCTACTTATCTAAGTATTTCCACGTGGTCGTCTTATCGGGGAGCTGCGGCCGGCGTCTTCCTTCCTCCCTGGGCTACATGTCGACTCTGCCTTCTACTTCCTCTTTCCTCCTCCTAGTCTCCTAGCCCCGCCTATCTAGTTTTCTATTGGCCACAGTGCTTTATTAACCAGTATGAGAAACATATATACAGAATAACATCTCCCATCAGCCAACCAATATCTGATTTGACTTAAGGCCCAGTCCTTTAGATGGAATCCATGCCCAGTACTCTTGAGTGACCAATAACCTCAGACTAAATAGCCCAGGAACCTAGGTTTAAAAAGCAATTAAAACAAATTAGGGTAAAACCAAATACTGGTTGTCAAAAAAAAAAGGTACATAACAATAAAATGACTTCCAATTGTTATTGATATCTGATAGACTTATCAGTCCTTTACTCTACCATCAAAGAAACTTCCTTCTGTAAGCAGCTGAGAACAAACCCAGAGAGTGAGACCTATGAACACCATCTCTAAATGAGATGTCTCTCCAAATCCCTCCCTTCAGGTCTCAGTGACCACTGCTGAAAAAGAAGTGGAAAGAAGTAAGAGCCAGAGGGGCTATAGGACACCAAGCAAACAAGGTCCTCTAAGTAAAGATGATGGACATACATATGAAATCACAGAGACTGAAGCAGCATACACAGGCCCTACACAGGTTTGCACCAGATAGGGTTCTAAAGCTGAAAGGCAAAGTGAACACAGGACCCATCCTGAATCCACAATCAATCTCTGATCAGTAACTACTAGCAAATGAAAATTTAGTTTACTCCAAGGACGTATCACTGGGGGAACGAACTACTTTTAAGGGTACACTGCACACCCAGCAGTAGTTAGCCAACAGAAAGCCAACTCGATGGCATCTTCAGAGGTCATATAAGGACTTTTCCTTTTTTCAAAATGTTTATTTACATTTGTGCATGCAGGAAGTAACCAATACTACTTGGGAATTGCACCAATCAAAAGACTAAGTTTGGCTTGGACTAATGAAGCAGCCTATATTAGGTTCATCACAAAGTTAGAAATTGTTGGTACAGTGAAATGGTTCAAAGTATCTCCTAGCAGAAGAGTAATTTACAGCCCAGCTAGTCCTGTTGGCTTCACCAGGCAATGGTGAATTCGTAACATTACTCTATTTGGATTTAAGTGGCTTCACTCAGTCCCCACATGCCAGCTCTCTGGATTAGTTGAAGAAAAGGCTCTTAGGACAGATCCTGGCAATGTGGCATAAGGGGGAATGTTAGTTATGCAGGACATTCACAAATGTATGCAGTGCCACTCAGTAACATCTACAAAGGGTCCATTTTATAAATTGTCAAAGAAGCCATTGTGACAAAATGATACCAGAGAAAAGCTGTCAGTTCTATTCTTAAATTGACATTCCACACATGCTGCTTTCAGTTGAAGACCCTTAATGAACTTACTCTCCTTCCTTTCTCCCCCTGCTTCATTTGCTCTCTTCTTTCTTATCTGCTCTTCAAATGGGCATTAGCTGATGATGGATAAAACTGTTGGCAAAGTGAGTTCTATAAGAGGCCATCCAGAGTGTACACTGACAGCTATTTAAAGAACCTTGGAGAGTATCATCATGATGTGTTTGTTGCTCAAGTATTCAACAGTGATTGTAATAGAAACTATGACATCTCCCAGGGTACTGTCAATCAAGCATTTGAATGTTAAAAACAACAACAAGAAAAGCATGTGCTTTAAGCAAAACAATAAATAGTTTTTGCAATCTTATCTGTTAAAAGGAAAAAAAAAAGAAGCCACAATGCCTTGTCTGACCCTGTGGAGCTTGACATCCAGCCTGGGATGCTTTTGACAATGAAGAGTAAAAGGCACATGCCTCAATCCACAGTTAAGGATGAGACACAAGCTGGCTGTTAATTCTCTTGTGATCTCCATTGTGTTCCTAGCCACTGGAGTTACTTGTGCTAAATAACCCATCAATGAAGGGAGTGGCCTGCCATTCTTGTTAATTTGCATAATGCTATTCTTATTGCTATATAGTCTCAAGCTTGAATATACCAGGTAGACAGTCTGTTCTTTTGGCCTGCTGGGAGGTTTCTATGAAGATGACAGGCCAACAGACAAGGCTCTTGTTCTCTGAATTGTCCTGTTGGGGACATCCAGTGACTGACAGCAGTTGGGATGGAGGAAAAGGAGATTTTTACATATGTTTACTGCCTTCCAGTTTCATCATGCCCCCCCCTCCAGACTTTTGTCATTCACGGAAGAGATAAAATCCCTACCCTTCCAAAGCAGATGCCAAAGAAAGGCAGAGCTAAGGGACTAGAAGTGATTACTATGACAGAAATAAAATGAGGATCATACTTATTGCTCAGTGGAATGACAAAATAGTCTCACAGAATATAACTTAACTTTCTCAGCCAAACATTCATTGCTGTTACCAGGATGAAACAGAAATCTTAAATTCTATATATTCTCGATATGAAATCAATTTTAAGATGCTCAAATTGTATCTAGACTGATTTGTTTTAACCCATTTAAGTCTTACTACAAACAGCATTATAATATACTTTTTATCATAGCAATAAATTGGTCTGAATTGTATGAAGATTTCTGTAGCAGTATACAGAAATGCCGACACTTGTGTATTTTCAAATAGCATTCTCTTTTGTTTTGTTTACTGTTTGACACTCAATTTCATAATCTTGCTGGACAATTGTGTAGTGATATCTCATTTCAAATCAGAAGGAGTATAGAATTTGAGGTTTATACAAAAAATTGGCAGAGAAAATATATTACAGCCTCACTTGAATGAACAAACCAAATTGATGGAATTTCTGTGCCCACTGCGTAATTTGAAACTTTAGGGGAAAATGTTTTTTTGTAGTATATAATTTACTCAATGTGAGTGGGTTTTGTAGTGCTATTGAAAAGGCTTTCTACCATTTACTGGCTTTAGGATGATGAGATATTAAGTCCTTTGATCCAAAGCCAATTTGTTATAGTCAATCTTACAACACAAATGTACTTCCTAGTTCAAAAATGGGCTGAGTTTTGCATAGCCTGAGGAAATAAATCAGTTTCTTTGAATGGAGATTCATATACTAAGAATATCTAAAACCTTGAAGTTTATGTTAACCAAAAGTGTCAGGAGCCTCAAATTTAGTATATCTGAGATTTTTAATAAACTTATTACATATGCATGTTTATACATTTCATAAATGCTGTTAATTTATATGTACATACACATATACATTCATTTTCTCTCATGTCATCAAATAATAACATAATTATAAAATGCATATTCTCACTGTAAGAATTTAAATTCTTGATATGTTATAAACAAGTTTGATTTCTCCCTTCTACTTTTCAGAACATTATAGTTTTGTTAAAACTAATACATAGCCATGATGAAACAAAATAGACAACTGACATAAGGAAATCAAGGTAGAATGAAATTGGAGGCTTCCCTGCTCGCTAGCCTCAATATTTCCAGAAGGTACTGGGCAGGCTACCTTACCTGGACAGGAACTTTACTGTGAGCAAGGACCATTGCATCTTGTAAACTCTTCCATTTTGGTTGAACTGTGACAACTCTTAGAACTACGCTAATTAGGTTCCTAGACAGAAACTAGTTTCTCTAGATTTTTGCCTCCCCTAACCTAAGAAGTTCAAGGAATGGCCAGCTAAGAACAATGTTATTTTTTTTTAAATCACCTTTCTTTAACTGATTACTTATGGGTTTCTCCTAGCAAGGGCCAACTACAGGTGAAAAAAAAAAGGGAAAATTTCAGCTCACCCCCTTTCTGCTCTGTAAAGACTCTAGCTCACAAGTGAATACCTGGCTCCTATTGTTACAGACATCCCCTAAAGGTTTTGTCCCCCAAAATAAGAGTGTGAACCATCTTGATTCGCTGGGTTCCTAGTCAGCATTTCCATCTCATTGATCTTTCACCTATGACCTTTAACACTAATCTGCCAAGCAAGATGCTCCACTCCATGGAGAAACACTGAGTGATATGGATATAACCATTAAATCTTGCCTGGCACTCTCCACCAGAAAAAATTCAAACCCATTAGTAAAAACACAGTCAAAGAAACATGGCTTCAGGGGTATTAGGTCCAAGAAAAGAATGTTCTGTTACTGTTTAGGCAATTTGTAATACTCCTACACTAATAAGATCTTCTCTTTGAAATAAACAGCAATGAATGCAGAGAAGCTTCAAGGTGCATGTGGATAAGAATGGCTGAGTATCCAGACCTAAACAGGATACTTATGACACCTTCTCTGAGTCTCAGGGATCACTAAGGAAGAGGAAATAGAAATAACATAAGGAAGAGAAGACAGAGAACAGTGACGTGTCATTCCTTGTATTCTTAGCCAGTTGAGTCATGACTTCAACTGTGGATAGATAAACAGCTCTACAGCAGCAGTAAATAAGGGATCAGGAAGAGACTCGGGTTATCTTCCAGGTAAACTATTGGATACTGATGGATTCTGGCGGACGACAGGGAGAAATTAGGGTTCCACAAACTGTTGCCAGTCTGTCTGTGGTCAAAAAGATAGTTCTGGTTAATCTTAATGGATATATATATATATATATATATATATATACATATACATATATGTATACATATACATATACATATATATGTATATACATATATATAGGTATATACATATATATATATGATGGATAAACAGATAAATGATAGATAGAATTAAATGTTTATAGGAGGTTTATAGCAAAAAAGGAAAGTTAATAGGAGTAAGAGATAGACTACTACTAATTGCATTATTACAATTACCAGAATACACTATATACATACATAAACTTATCAAAGAATAAATTTGATGGGAGACATTATTCTGCAAATATGTTTCTCATACTAGTTAATAAATAAAGCACTGTTGGCCAATAGGAAAGCAAGATAGATGGGGCTAGGAGACAAGGAGGAAAGAGGAAGTAGGGAGGAGGAGTCAGCATGGAGAGCCTGGAGAGAGCAGCACGCAGGGCAGCTTCTCTCAGGTAAGATGAGCCACTTGGAAATACTTAGAATAGTAGAAATGGGTTAACCATTAAGACAGAGCTAGCTGGTAAGAAACAAGTAACTGGCCAACAGCATTATATCATATACAGAATCTCAGCCTGTTATTGGGGGCTGGCGTGGCAGCGGGACCAGACTGGCGGCGGGTGGGGGGGAACTACTTGTAACAAAATGGTGTCAGAAGTGGAACTGAGAACTTCCACTTAAAACCTAACAAAAGCTTAAAAATTAGTTTTTAGAAATAAAAGAACAGAGACAAGCAAGACTTCTTGGTAGCCGCATTTTTCTCGGTTAAACTTTGTTTTGATAGAGACAGATTTGTGTGGTTTCCAAAATTAGCATAAGTGGCAAAAAACCGCATTGCTTTTAAAGAGCTCTGCTAACAATTCATTGGTGAGTATGAGAGCTGGCAATGAAGGTTTACAGTGTGTTTTAAAATATACGTTGGCTTGGGAGAGAATATGAAACAAGATAAAATGGTTTATTAAAAAAAAAAAAAAAAAAAAAAAAAAAGGGAGTAGAGAAACTGTGTGTGGTGGAAAAAACCTTTAATCCCAGCACTTGGAAGGCAGAGGCAAACAGATCTCTGTGATTTCAAAGTAAACCTGGTATGTAAAGTGAATTCCAGGACAGATAAAGTTACACAGAGAAACCCTGTCTCAAAGTATGTAAAAATATAGGTAGAACAAATAGAGTAATAAAAAATCCACGTAAAGATGGAAAGCACAGAGAAACTTTGGATATTATACACTGTTCTGTTATCTTTAAATTGTTTGATTGCTGAGGAAATAACAACAACTGATAAAAGAAATGCTGCTGGATTAATTCAATTTATGTATTTTAAAAATGCTTTGACTCCAAAATTTAAGCCTAAGGACAAGTCACTGGGGAAAAGGATTTCTATTTTTGTTTCCACAGAAAGTAAAAAGCTGTGGATTCCTTCCAGATTAATATGGTTTGATCAAGCCAGACCCCCTGAAACAGTGCCCCAAGTGATCCAACATTCAATGCAGTTGGGACAAAGCAGCCTTGCAGACTACAGCCAAGATTTCTGCGTGTTCCTAAGATTCCTCCATGACAGCGCCCCGTACCAGCAGGAAGCAGTTTGGAAAGAACGACCCCCAAATTCCCAAATATTATTTATAAATGTTTGTTTTCATTTAAGTTGGCTTGGTTATAAATGGTTAATGACCACAAGCAATCTTTTTAAAGGTAAAAAGGGAATTATGGTATAGATATGAATGCTTTGTTTTAGAATGGATCTTCATTTCTTGAAACAAATTTAAGGTCAAATTTGTGATATGTATATTTCTCCTCTTGTTTAGGTATTGTGCTTATATAGCTCATTTAGAATGTAATGTATAATTTAACACAGATTATGAAGAATTATCTATGATACTGAAAACTTAGAGTTAAGTTAGTTATGATTTCTAGATATGCAGAGATGTATTTGAGATTGATAGGCATTCTTCAAACCTTTCAAAGACCTACAGAATATGGCATTTAAAATGCTTTAGGGATTTTCTTGACAGTGAGGCACAACTGCTCCTTGTAACACTACCTTCTTTAGAAAGGAAGATGGACATTGAAGAAACATGTTATGAAGTTTGCTTTCAGTATGGCAAGACTAGCCATTTTGGCAAGATATTGCTCTTGTCTGGACTATTTGATTTTATACTGAATAAACTGGACATGCAGGACCCACAGAAAAGTAACTGCTGAAACGAGATGGACAATACTCAGGGTTCTTGCTTCATGAAAGAGTCTGCCAGACACACTATGTCCTATGGGCTAAAGATGGAACATTACAGAAGAACTTCAGGTGACTGACCAGGCAGTGAGTTGTCTCTGTCATTCTATATATTATTCTTCTGTGGTCTTTGAAGGAGTTGAAGACAGATAGTTATGGTTATAGTTTTCCTTAGTTAGGATTGAAGATAAGTTACATATAAGACTTTGGACGCATAGATAGGATAGATGATAAAATATTTCCTTTAAGTCTTACAAAATGTTAATGAACTAAATATTGTTAACTGTGATTCTATTTGATAACTGTTGTGTGATATATTTTGCTATGTTAAGGTGAAAACCTTCTTTTTATTTTAGACAGAAAAGAGAAGATGATGGAAGATGTTATTATGTAAATATGTTTCTCATACTGATTAATGAGTAAAGCACTGTTGGCCAATAGGAAAGCAAGATAGATGGGGCTAGGAGACAAGGAGGAAAGAGGAAGTAGGGAGGAGGAGTCAGCATGGAAAGCCTGGCCGCTGCTCTCCAGTAAGATGATACACTTGGAAATATTTAAAATAATAGAAATGGGTTAATCATTAAGACAGAGCAGGCGGATAAGAAACAAGTAACTGGCCAACAGCATTATATCAAATACAGAGTCTCAGCATGTTATTGGGGGGCTGACATGGTGGTGCGACCAGGTGGCTGACCAGAAAACTACTTGTAACATAAATTCAGTAAAAGGTAAAATAAACAAATAAATGGAAAAATAAATACCAAGGAAAACTAACAATATTGTTAGAATGTTATTTTTTTCCTGCTTTTGTTATTTATTCTCTAAGTTCAAGAATCCTTCAGAAAGGTCATTTAGAAATGCCTATGCTTTATGTCTAAAGCAAATAGAAGAACATCAGCTTGACAAATGGTACATCAGTGTAGGGTACTTGCTCTTCCAGTGGACTCAGTTCCATTATTACCAACATCTGCCCAGCAGCATGCAACCACCCAGGTCCAGGGGTTATGACACTGTCTTCTCTTCTGGCATGTGTGCATTGGGTACACAATCATACATGCAGGCAAAGTCACTCACACCCATAAAATAAAGTTATACAAATAAAACTAAACAAAACTTTTTAAAAGAAAACAAGAATAACCTCTAGTGCAGAATCATTTGTCCAGTTCCTTGTCTACCTCACTACGAACATAATGAAGTTGGGACAGATTTGGAGTCCTACGTTGTTTACTTTACAAAACCCATATTACTGTAGACATGGATTTAGTGAATGTAATTATGAACTTATATGGCTGAGAGTTCTTTAAATTATTTTAGCATGCATGTCTAATATGATTTTCAAGATTTGCATGTCAAATTTATACAATACTTTATCCAATAACCTGTTTATTCAGCAAAGACACAATTATATAATACTCTTATAAGGATTACCTAACCTCACATGGAATTTACAGCACAGAACAAGAGACAATTAACAGACTGGTAAATTCTGTGACTATTGGACAACAATGAAGAAAATAAAGCATAAGTAAAGACAATGACTTTAGGCAAAGTGACCAATGAAATCATTCAAGAAGGTAAGACGGAAGAATAGAGCCAAGTAGGTATTAGCTAAATGCATGTCGAGAACGAGTGAGAGGTTGGGGATCCTTTATCAATGATAATTCAGGAAGAATGGGACTGCAGGTGCAAAAGTAAGACCAAAGATAAGTGTCAACAAAAATTAAGTCAGAATCCAGTGTCTTTTGCCTGCAAGGCTAACTTCCAGCCATTTTATCCTAACCAATCATATGAAAGGGGAAGAATCATAGGGAATAAGTTCTTGTCATTACAGAAGTTTATGATACACATTTCTGTCCTTCTCTGGATACTCTACCTTATAGTGCCATAGCTAACCATCACATATTATTGGAGATGCTCATTAAAGCATAAGTGAATCTAGTTTATCTCTGCCTCAAGAATTCTAAGACATCTCAAAATATAACATAAATGTACTTGGGAGTTTGTATTTTCTAGATGGGATGTGTTGACATTTCAGAAGCAGCTCTGTCAATGTTCAAAGAATACAATATTTATAGGAATTCCAGGACTGTGCTCAAAATTCACTGCATCAACTTAGGCAATTTCTTTTAAAATTGTGGGTCATGGTCCCACACGGGGTTGTGTAACTAAATGTGGGAGTCATGAATATTTGGAAACATTAAAAGTTTTCTGAACACACAATGACCAAAAATTAGTCCGAAATCAAGTGCCTATTGAGTCAAGGTGCTTGAACTGTTTCCCCTGGTCACATGGTATAACTTTAAGTCAGCCCTGGTTCTAAACATACTACATACATACACATTTTACTTTTGTGTGTTAGGACTTCCAGAACTTTTACTATACACACATGGTTTTCTGCTCTTACAGAAGTGTGGCAGTTTAATTAAAGGGAAAAAGCACAATTTGTTTCTATCACCAATCCTCAGTATATATGACATTTATAAATGTTTGAATTCAATTGTACTAAAAAAATGTTTGACCTTTCAAAAAGCCATTGGACTTGTTGACCCGAGAACTTGAGATTAGGACAGAATTTCCAACAATTTCTTGAATGACTATAAATATTCAACTGTCATTTGTATTATGTAATTGTGCAAGGCAGCACAGTTCTCAGTATTTAAATGTTCTCAGTATTGAACATTTAAAAATCAAAATGTACTTTCTTTCTCAGTCCCAAGGCTCAGGGATCATTGAGGAAGTGGGGGCAGAGAGAATAAGAGCCTGAAGCCATGAATGACAATTGGAAACATCATCTTCTGGACACAGTTTAACTCACAAAGGTTCTAACAGCATGCACATTTCCTGTGAAAGCCAGAGTAAAACCAAAACCCAATGTGGAGAGAACAGTTGGGCTTACAATCTCTGTTCCCTTCTCCCCAGCTGTGGAGCTATTGATAACTGTTAGCTGCTGGGAGAAGCAATATAAGTTTTTCTAAAAAGTGTAGCTACTGGTAAGTCAACCATGGCCCAGTGGAAGACCACACATCAAGAATATTGGGCTGCACAATTTGGTCTTGATAAAAAAAAAAAGTGGGGGGAGGAGTACACAAAGCTGGTTAGGTACAGAAGTGGGTCTCGAAAGAGTTGGGAGTAGCAGGGAGTGGTGGTAACAACTATGATCTAAATACATTTTGTGAAATTCTCAAAGAACTAGTGGAAAAAAGAAGAAAATCAAAATGTTGACCAACTTTGAAAACTGTTTAAGATATTCTGTCTCCTTTATTTGAAGATATCAAGGCTTAATACTTAATCTAAAAAGAAAGAAAGATGCAAACATGTGCATCTCAGTAGTATTCTGCTTTGGTTTTGTCTTTAATAAATGTTAAAAGGACATGTGTACCAAAGTGTTTTAAAAAGGTGTATGAGTCATCAAGAAATGTTTGACTTTTGTGTCAGTTTTAAATGCCATTATATCTGCAGTCATGCAGAAGTTCCTTAAACAAAAAGCAGTCATGAAAAGTTCTGGACTAACATATAATAAATTTCAGTAAGTCAAAGCCCTGTTATCTGTGCAGGTCATTGATACTGTCATTCAATTTCTTTTGTCATGTAATAATATTAGTTTTAATAGTGATTAAATATGTTACTATGTGCAATAAGCTTAAAAATCAATGGTAAAAAAGAACAATATAATTATTTCTTACTTTATAATATACTGCTTTTTTCCTTTTCAATGTAGGAAATACAATCATGTTGTTTTTCACCAACACTGTTATGTAATAGTATCTAATTCATAAGATTACCAAAAGAATGGACACATTAACAGAGCAGGACTGAAGACGTAGAAGCTATCATAGCTTTTCCTTGTTGCTATGGCAACATATTTTAGACTTTTAAAGAACAAAAATGTATATATACACACACATACACACACACACACACACACACACACACACACACACACACACATATATATATATATATATATATATATATATATATATATATATAAGGAGGACTTCTTAAATTTTTGAAGCTGAGCACACAAACTATGATAGCTTCTAAGTCTTCAGTCCTAAGTTAATATGTCCATTTTTTTGGTAATATTATGAATTAGATACTATTACATAACAGTGTTGATGAAAAACATACAAGATTGCATTTCCTACATTGAAAAGAAAAAAGCAATACATCCTTAATGCCTGTACCTGGGATATGAAAGCTAGGGGATTTCAAATCCAGGGACAGCCTAAGCTAAAAAATAAGGGATGATTTTTCTAAGGGAAGAATAAAGTTGAATAAATAAAATTCAATTCCAGATGCAGTAGAAATAAATACAGGGTGTGAAAATGGCAAGGAAATGAGAAAGTAGAGTTTTCTTTAGCAATATGAATATCTTTGGAAATATTGACTACAATGGACCAATAGTACAATGAGCTAAGTAAGATTTACTTGGAATGAATCAAGAAACAAAGTCAGAAGGGGAATTGGAAGAAAATAGAGTTAAACCTCAAGGTGTGCTAGAAAGGATAAAAGATAAAGGAAATAAAGAAGATAAAGGCTTGTTCCCAGTTAGATAGACGATAGATAGATAGATAGATAGATAGATAGATAGATAGATAGATAGATGGCAGATAGATGTTAGATAATGTGTTAGTGTGTGTACACACACAAACATGCACACGTACATGCCACAGGAGGAGGGCAAAGGAAAACATAGAAGTCAATTCTCTCCCTTGTGTTGGTTCCAAGGATCCAAGCCCCACAACACACAAAACCATCCCACCAGCCCAAGGAAATTTTTCTGCCTTTGATTGTCTTTACACAGTAGGAAAAAGGATTCAATAATGATAAAATTTTGATCAGTCGAAAAAAAGTGTGAAAATTTTGAATCTACGTCTATTAGTAAAACTGAAGAGTTACGATCAAGTACAAATGTAGAGAAGTCGGTTTAAGGGAGGTTACAGATGGCTTATTCCTAGTTACAGGATAGAAGGCAGAGTATATCCTTACTCTGTTATCTGAAGGAATAGGAAATAAGGAGCAGGAGAAAGAATGCAGTCAGAGGACTGCATATAAAACAAGAAGGGGTGTAGAGAAGTGCATGTGAATCGGGAGCAATCAGCCTCTCTGTGTGTTTCTCATAAGTCACTCATTTGCAGGTGTAGACTTGCCTGAATGGGATTCACCTGTATTGCAGGTTTCACTGGGCAAGCAAGCATTGAAAATTAAAGAACAAAACTACTAATGTAGTTTTAAAGGGAGTGACTATATTGAGAATAATAAAAGGTTCTATCAAAAGCACTTGTTTCAATTGAGTAAGTATTTGATTGGGTGTTAACTTTATGGATCTGATGGAAAATAAGTGTCAAAAATATGTTTGAAATCAAAATTATTGGTGATCATTTATATGAACTACTTTGTATTTTGGAGATTAATATTTAAAATACATAAATTTTCCCAGCATTTAATTTGGAATGGATGACAAGGTTATTTGGCTTTCGTCTGACTGTCATAATTACTATCAAACTTACTTTCAATTCACATTGTAACTCATCCAGGATTATTCTTGGTAGATGTAGAAGTGTGGATGACTCTTTATAGACCTTCAGGGATTGATATTAACAAGGATGATCCCTTATTGAGAATATAGATGAGGAGAACATGCTTTTAAGTTTGCACAAAAAGAAGAAGGAATGTGACAGACACACTTGCCAAATTTTAATTCTTTGACACAATTCATTGAGCAAAACTAGCCATGATGTTTCAGCTAAGTTCAAGAGAGAAGAAATCTTTGGAAGCAAAGGGACATTTGGTAGGCAGCAAGGCTCCAGTAGACACCTGGTGCATGAGGATTGAGATGGACAGGTGTAGCTAATTAACTCCCTATTCTGATGTGGATGTCAGCCTTTTATTTGTAAATTTTACCTTGTGCTTGTCTTAATAAGACTCCTGTGAGTAAACTGAAAATATGTAAAGTTGATTTCAATTTTTTTTTAATACCATAATTCCCTTTTTTCCTTTAAAAAGATTGCTTGTGGTCATTAACCATTTATAACCAAGCCCACTTAAATGAAAACAAACATTTATAAACAATATTTGGGAATTTGGGTGTCATTCTTTCCAAACTGCTTCCTGCTGGTTGGGGGCACTGTCATGGAAGGATCCTAAGAAGATGAAAAAATCCTGGCTGTAGTCTGCAAGACTGCCTTGTCCCAACTACTCTGAATGTTGGATCACCTGGGACACTGTTTCAGGGGGTCTGGCTTGATCAAACCATGTTAATCTGAAAGGAATCCACAGCTTTTCATTTTCTGTGGAAACAAAAATAGAAATTCTTTTCCCTAGTGACTTGTCCTTAGACTTAAATTTTGAAGTCAAAGCATTTTTAAAATATATAATTCGATTGATCCAGCAGCATTTCTTTTATCAGTTGTTGTTATTTCCTCAGCAGTCAAACAATTTAAAGACAACAGAACAGCGTATAGTATCCAAAGTTTCTCTGTGCTTTCTGTCTTTAGGTGGCTTTTTTATTACTCTATTTCTGCTACTTCTACTTTTTCAATTTTTTATTAATAATATGATTTCAAAATTTTACAGGTTGATCCCAGTTTCCTCTCCCTTCCTCCCTCTTTCCCCTGTGACATGCACCTTGGCCACCCTCCCTTCCCATCCCCTCACCCCCATTCCACTTGTAGGGCTATGCTACCCAGGTTGGGTCATGCAAATCTGTCAAGTCATTTGAAATAGGGACTAGGACTTCTGTTCTGTCTCTAGGTTAAGGGGGTATCCCTCCATGGGGGATGTGTCCGTAAGGTCCTTTTGTGCACCAGGAATAGATCCTGTTTCTACTGTCTGAGGTCCCCCCAGCCTGCTCAGTCCTTCTAGCTGGGACCCATATTAAGGGGGTCCAAGTCAGTCCCATGCTAAATACCCAGCTATCAGTATGCAGGGGCCCATTAGCTCCTCCTTGTTCAGGTCAGCTGTTTTTGTGTGTTTCTGCAACCTGGTCTTGTCCCCACTCTCTGCATCTGGATCCTAGTTCGACTCAGTGTTTGGTTATGGGTATTTGCTTCTGTTTCCAACAGATACTAGATGAGGGCTCCATGATGGTGGATAATTTAGTTGATGATCTCATTATCAGGGAAGGGCATTTATGGTAGCCTTTCCACGGTTGCTCCAATTGTCAGTTGGAGTCAGTCTTGTAGGTCTCTAGACATTTCTTTAGGTTCAGTTTTGTCTTCAAACCAACAATGATTCCCTCTTTATGTTCTCTCTCTCTCTCTCTCTCTCTCTCTCTCTCTCTCTCTCTCTCTCTCTCTCTCTCTCTTTCTCTCTCTTTCTCTGTGTGTGTGTGTGTCTTTCTTTCACTCTCCCTTTTCTGTCTTATATTCCTACCCTGACTCAATCTACCTAGTCGCACATGCTTTCCTTTCCTCCCCTTCTCTTTCTCCTAGTTCTCTTCCCATTCACTGCCCCCCATTTCCCATGTGCTCTGGGGGACTTGTCCCTTCCCCCTTTTGTGAGGGACCATATATGAATCTCTTAGAATACACCTTGTAACCCAGTTCCTCTGGTGGTGTGAATTATAGGCTGGTGATCCTTTGCTATATGTCTAAAATCCATATATGAGCAAGTACATACCATGTTCCTCTTTTTGTGACTGAGTTGCCTCATCAGGATGGTTTCTTCAAGTTCCATCCACTTACCTACGAATTTCAAGATTCCGTTATTTCTTTTCTACAGAGTAGTATTCCATTGTGTAGATGTGCCACATCAGTGAAGGAATGTTCCCCTTTCTCCACATCCTCTCCAGCATAAGTTGTCATTAGTGTTTCTAATTTTAGCCATTCTGGCAAGAGTAAAATGATATCTCAAAGTTGTTTTGATTTGCATTTCCCTGAGAGCTAAGGATGTTGATCACTTTCTTAAGTGTCTTTCAGCCTCTTTGATTTTCTCTATTGAGAATTTTTTCTTCAATTCTGTACCCCATTTTTAATAGGGCTATTTGGTGTTTTGTTGACTATTTTCTTGAGTTCTTTCATATTTTGGAGATCAATGCTTTGTCTGATATCAGATTGGTAAAAAATCTTTTCCCAGTCTGTGGGCTTTAGTTTGTTCTTGTCCACCGTGTCCTTTGTCTTACAGAAGCTTCTAAGTTTGAGGAGGTCCCACTTATCAATTGTTGATTCAGTGTCTGTGGCTACTGGAGTTATGTTCAGGAAGTGATCTCCTATACCAATTTGTTCAAGGGTACCTCCTACTTTCTCTTATAAGAGGTTCAGTGTGGCTGAATTTATGTTGAGGTCTTTGATCCATTTGGACTGGAGTTTTGTGCATGGCGATAGATATGGGTCTATCTGCAGTCTTCTATACACCATCATCCAATTGTGCCAGCACCATTTGTTGAAAATGCTTTCTTCCCCCAGTGTATTTTTTACCTGTTTTGTAGAAAATCAGATGTTCGTAGGTGTGTGGGTTAATTTTGGGATTTTTGATTTGATTCCATTTGTCTACCTGTCTATTTTTGTGCCAATAACAGGCTGTTTTCAGAACTATATCTCTGTAGTAGAGCTTAAAATCAGGGATGGTGATGCCTCCTGAAGTTCTTTTATTGTACAGGGTTATTTTGGCTATCCTGTGTCTTTGTTTTTCCATACAAATTTGATTATTATCCTTTCAAGGTCAGTGAAGAATTGTTCTGGGATTTTAATGGGGATTGCGTTGAATCTGTAGATTGCTTTTGGCAAGATTGCAATTTTTACTGTATTTATCCTTCCAATAAAAGAGCATGGGAGATCTTTCCATTTTCTGGTATCTTCTTTAATTTCTTTCTTAAAGCCACAAAGTTCTTATTGTATAGGTCTTTCACATGTTTGGTAAGCATTACCCCAAAATACTTTATGCTGTTTCTGGCTATTGTAAAGGGTGATCTTTCTCTGATTTCTTTCCCAGCCTCTTTGTGGTCTGAATAAAGTGGAAATGGAGTAAGACACAGTGGTTCACATAGCAACTGAAAATTCAGTCCTCACATAGCAACTGAAAATTCAGTTTCAATATAACTGCAGAAATTTACCTACATGTACCACTATGTGCACCACAACTTTGGTCAGACTGCTCTCTGTTTGCAATTAAAATCCCAGAATTTTACAGCTCTTCTCTACATCATTCATGATCTATGCATCCTTTACCTCCTAAAGAACAGAACCATGAAAATTTGACTTTTGCACCCAGTCATTAAAAGTTACATGTACATAGACCATGCAATTAATAAAGATCTCTTGAACTGGTGAATATTTACTTCCCTTTTGTTTTGCTGTGTTTAGTCTTTTGGTTTTTCATGTCATGCTGAATTTTCCTAATCCAACTGTTTTGCTTTCTATGGGACCAATGTGAGCTGTTGTATCAAATGTTATCTTATATTCCCCAGCATGACCAGTGCTCTGAGCATCCATTTTTCTTTTTGTTAAGCCTAATATATCTTTGAATAATTAGTATTTAAACCATTAAAGTCTTTCTCTTGGCAAATTACCAAGGTAATAATAAAACCACAAAAATGTCTTTTCTCCTGTGCCTTAATAAAATACAATTAAAATTTAATAAAAGCTCTGAGTTTCCATTTATCAAATTCTGCACATCCTGAGGGAGGTAGCAGCAGTGTTACAGCTAGACCAATTAAATAGACAGTTGTGGTTAAACTCTTTAATCCATACAAAGGTGAGAGTAATTCTGTGCTTAACATTCCAGAATTGCTCAGAGCATTTTTGAACAGAATGTCCATTTTTATTCAGCCCTGTCTACGTTACAGGGAGTTCTTACTTATTATGTTTGCTAATCTAATAATGATGCTGTTCCTATCATGCTTCCTGTCTTGCCCGTTTTTCTTCTAGATGATTAATAAGCTAGAACTATGATTTTAAACTGCATGCCCCCTCACATAATTTAACACCATTCTTGCCACTGAGAAGAAATAACAATAAATAATAAAAGGGGGAAAGTGGCATATATTTTTTTAACTACAAGAAGACATTTTTCAAATGTCTAAAATATCCATGAAGGATTTTTTTAATAACATGCAGATATTTCTTTTTTATAAAATGTGAAAAAAATATTGCAAATCATTGCTGAAAAACAAGTTATCTTTCTTTCTTTTGGCATCCATTCAAAAATTATCACAATTCAATCTCTTAAGTTTTTTAATATTGAAAAGAAACTTTAAAGGCCTCTTTGTCAGAGATTTGGGGACATTGTGTTTGTCCTGTAATTTGCTGTTATAAGCATGCATGCAGACATACATACATACATACATACATACATACATACATACATACATACACATTTACATAAGTCTGAATTCTTGCTGGGTTTTTTAATCCTGAGCTGTATAATCACACCCAAAGCTGTGCAGAAACAAGTTGGGATCCTTCTCTCTACATTAGCTGGTGGTTCTTGAGGGAAGGCTAAATACGTAAGTATGTATGTTGTGGTTGATTTTGACTAACCAAGGGATAGACCTTACCACTGCTTAATAAGACATTTAAAATTCCAACATGAAGGATAAGTTTCATAGTTTAAGCTCAATAAATCATGATTATAGCTCCCAATAGAGACATTTGTCTAAGATTTAGAGGAGCCAGCAAAAATCCAATGTAGATTTCTTTTTTTTTTAATGAAATTGCATGTTTCACATCCAGAAAAGACAGAACTGATTACATCCAATATAATATTCATAGAATTATAAAGAAAATGAAAAGAGTGATGTTTTAACTATCAAGATCTGTGTGTTTTGAGGATGGTTAATCTTCATATTTAAAAAAATATTATTGTCAATCATAGGTGTTCTCATTTCTTAAAAAACTATGATTCAATGTGTCCTTAAAATATTAGTATGGGGTTCTTAACATGTAACTATTCAAAATAAGTTTTATTGAAGAACTCTATGTTAGGGCTGGAAGATGGCTCAGCAACCGGAAGAGTCTGTAAGAGATTGGTTCCCAAACCACATGATAGCCAAAGACAACCTCTAACTCCAGGTCTGTGAGGTCTGATGCCCTCTTCAGAATTCCCAGGCACCAAACACACATTTGATGCACATACATAAACGAAGGCAAAGCACTTATACACACAGAATGAAATACATCTAATTTTTAAAACTCAGAAAGTTCTACTTTTAATAAATGAAAACACTACTTAGGTTATATAACTGGCATGGATGCACAGGAGAAAAAAAACAAGATTATTTTGAAACTAATTAAAACATTGTCATTTGTTTAATAGCCAATAAAGTAATTAAAACTGTTTCACCAACTTTTATATTTTTTAAATACATTATTGAAACTTTTAATGATAATTCCAGGAAAATATTGTGGCATGTATTTTGCTCCCTTATCATCTGATTAAAATTATGTCAGAGCTATTTCAACTCTTCCAAATAAAACGAACCAACTGCTTTAATCTCTTTCAACATCATCTTCAGTAATTTGTTCTTAATTCTTTATTGATACATGTAAGATACACACACACACACACACACACACATACACACACACACACACACACACACATATATGTAATATCTCAATATTTTTATTTATTTATCTGTCAAAACAAATACTACATTATTTTGCATACCTAAGTCAATATATTCATTTTCTTAATTGAATCTTAATTGAACTTAAGATTTCTTTAGACCAAGAATTCCTTTTGTAGAGAAAAATATTTAACCATCTGTAGCCTCAGCGTTATTTTAAGGAATACTCTTTTTATTTTTATTATATTATTATTATTTTCAATGCACTTTAAAATGTGCTAAGCACTTCCTTAAACTTTTCAGGTGAAATAAATTCAAGGTTAGACAGGTTATTTTTGTTTACTCTTTCAAAGGCTATGTAATTTGCAGCATTCCTGCTGAGGTCTTTTACAGTAATCTGGTTGTTCCTCATTTTAACTGGGCAGCTCTCAGAGTAAATTAAAAACAGGATGTCTGCATTCCTGAAAAGGACTAGAAGGCTTGGATGAAGGACAGGTATCAACAGTGGAGTGGGGTAGGGGCAGAGTGTGGGGGGATGACCTAGAAAACCACACAGAGCCCTCATGATGTATTATTGGGTGTAGCCATTCAGTAAAGTTCATCTGAGCATGTTCATGAACAATCTTAATAAATATTTCAGTTTCCAGGAAGAAAACTAAATTCTGGCTGCCACAGGATTTAAAGAAAAATATTTCAAATACACATAATGACATTTTCCCCCTTTTGAGCTCATTTCACTTCCTCTGCAGAGTTTTGAATTGCTTAGAAATTCACTAGTTGGATAATTTAGTTGATGATCTCACTATCAGGGAAGGGCATTTATGGTAGCCTTTCCACGGTTGCTCAAATTGTTAGTTGGAGTCAGTCTTGTAAGTCTCTAGACTTATCTTTAGGTTCAGTTTTCTGTTCAAACTAATAGTGGCTCTCTCTCTCTCTCTCTCTCTCTCTCTCTCTCTCTCTCTCTCTCTCTCTCTCTCTCTCTCTCTCTCTCTCTCTTCTGTCTTCTATTCCTACCCTGACTCAATCTACCTAGTCACACGTGCTTTCTTCTCTTCCCCTTCTCTTTCTCCTAGCTCTCTCTTCACTCACTGCCCCCTCTTCCCATGTGCTCTGGGGGACTTGTCCCTTCCACCTTTTGTGAGGGACCATATATGAATCTCTTAGAATACACCTTGTATCCTAGTTCCTAGTGATCCTTTGCTCTAGGTCTAAAATCTATATATGAGTGAATACATACCCTGTTTCTCTTTTTGTGAATGGGTTACCTCATTCAGGATGGTTTCAGAAGGGAGGGAGGGAGGGAGAGAGGGAGAGAAAACTGGGATCAACATGTAAAATTTTTAAATTATATTATTAATAAAAAAAAAGAAATTTGCTAGTTGCTTTCTCCATCAAGAATTTACTATGTTCTTAGCAAGGAAAGCAGCACTGAGTATGGCTGATGTCCCTATTACATACTTCTGATATACTGTTCCCCTTGGCTCAATTTGGAAAAGAAAAATAAAAAGAAAATTCTCTCATGTAGGGCAACATATTACAAAGACTAGCCTGTAGACATGTGGGCCTCCGTGTCTGGTTATGCCTAAGATTTCATCAGTAACATCAAACCTCTCTTTTCCTCAGTCCCCAGTCAACAGTCAGCTGGGATGGCATGTCAAAGCCCTTTCAATTACTATTATGATAATCCATCAGAGTAGTTTATACTCCAGGCTATTTTGAAACCAAGGCTAAGCTCCACCTGGTCTCAGCTTCATTTAATTTCTCTTTCCTGTCCTGCCATCTTCAAGGCTCTCTACTGCTATATGGATATATCTTAAGATTGTCTATTAGGGAAACTAACATGCAGTAATAGATTGCCTCACATAAATAAGAATGGTAAAAGTCCTTCTCCTGTAATCAGATCAGTAACTACCCTACTTGTCATTAGAGTATGCATCTAGTAACTGATAGAAGCAGTTGCAGAGATCCACAGCCAATGCCTGGGCCAAACTCCTGGAGTATAATTGAAGAGAAGGAGGAGGGATTATATGAGCAAGGGACAGGGAGGGGAGTTGAGATTATGATTGGGAAAGTTACAGAGACAGCTGACCCAAGGACTCTAGACTGACAGCTAGGGAGCCTGCATAGGACTGACTTAGGCCCATTGCTTGTGGGTGACAGTTGTATAGCTTGGCCTCTTTGTGGGTCCCCTAGCAGTGGGACCAGGATCTGTCCCTGGTACATGAGCTGGCTATTCCCGATGGTGGGATACCTGATTCAGCCTTAGTGCACAGGGAGGGAACTTGGCCCTGCTTCAATTTGATCAACTATGCTTTGCTAACTCCCATGGGAGGCCTTGCTCTTTCTGAGGAGTGGATGGGGTGCTGGACAGAAAGAAGATGGGGTGAGGAAATGGGAAGGGAGAAGGGGGAGAAAATTGGGAAACAGTGCTTGATATGTAAAATAAATACAGAATTATTAAAAAATTTTTTGAAAAGTGGGAGCTACTTTCAACTTAATAGTACCCTATGCCAGGTACTGGGTGAAAAACCGTAAGCAGCCATGTCTTTGTAACTATTGTATTGTCGTTATTTTCAATATTCCTATTCTAATTCATAGATACAGAAATAGCTTTTTTTGTATGAGTAGGTAATTTTTCAAGGCTCTCAGCTAATTAAAGGGCTTGGGCTGTCTTAATGCAGAAACTGTTATTTTAAGCATATTCCTACAAAATTAGTCATGAAATGAGTCATCCTAGAACACAGAGTTGCAGGCTGAGAAGATAACTCAGTCTGCTGAAAAATCAGAGGGTTCTATGTTATAATCCCCAGAAGCAACACAAAATTCTGGAAATAATGGTATATAGCTGGTATGGAGACAGGGTGGATTTCTGAAAGCCATTTGCTTATCAGTCTAACTATCCCAATGAGCAAATTCAGTACAGACCTCAAAACATAAATGGTAAGAGTGATCAAAGTATGAATGGCCAAGTCAAAAATACCTGACATCTGCATTCAGCTTACACTGATACACATACACAACACACACACACTCACACATGCACACACACACACCAGATATATACACACATACAAACACACATATGCACAGAGATGTACAAACTCATATACAATATGCACATACATACACACCACAAACCCATTCACACACACACACACACACACACACACACACACACAGCAAATTCTTATAAAATGATGGTCAGGAAAAGTGGCCCTGAGTCATATAGGAACTTTTTTAAACAGTCTTTGTAACATCCCTGATGGAAGACGTCATTCTGTAAATATGTTTCTCTTATTGGTTAATGAATAAAGCACTGTTGGCCAATAAGAAAGCAAGATAGGTGGAACTAGAAGACAAGGAGGAAAAAGGGAGAGATAGGAGGAGTTTTCAACATGTAGGACCAACAGGATAGAACTCCAGATCCTCTCTCTGGTAAGATAAAACCATGTGGATATTTAGATTGATATAAATGGGTTAATATTTAAGACAGAGCTAGACAATAAAAAATGCTAGTAACAGGCCAACAGCATTATAAGCAATATAGTGTCTCTGTGTGTTACTTGGGGCTGATGCAGCTGTGAGACCAGGCTCTTGGGAAACCTGCTTGTAACACATCCCTGTAATCATAATAGTGTTCTAAAAATAACAAATGTATCTACTTAAGTCAAACAACTCATGTTAATGACTTTATACCACAGGTAAATTTTTTTTCTTTCTTCTCTCCCTCCCTCCCTCCCTCCCTCCCTCCCTCCCTCCCTCCCTACCCCTCTCTCTCTCTCTCTCTCTCTCTCTCTCTCTCTCTCTCTCTCTCTTGAGACAAGGTTTCTTTGTGTAGCTTTGGAGTCTCTCCTAGCACTTACTCTGTAGACCAGGTTGGCCTTGAACTCACAGAGATCTGACTGCTTCTGCCTCCCAAGTGCTGGAATTAAAGGCCTGCACTACCACTGCCAGGCACTGCAGGTAAAATTTTCTAAAACAAAACCACTGTGAACTATAAACTGTGAATGGGAGACCTCAATGGACACTCAGAGTGTAAAAAGTGGAGAACAAGGTTGGAAACCTGTACTCCTATGAAGATAAATCAACTACCAATGAAGAGTACCCAAATCACACATAAAATTGCAATACTGTTCATTTTTAAGGAGAAGCACACAGACATGTTCTACAGCATGAATGAGTCTTTAAATAAGCTAGTCTTTTTAGACTAACAATTTCTGTTCCTTAAAATACTTGGAGCAGTTAACATCATAGACAGTACATGGAAAGGCACTTGGGGAGAGGGATATTGGAGATGGGGAGAGGGTTTTTTAATGGGACAAATTTCAGCTGGAGAAGCATCAAATGTTCTGACACAGATGGTAGAGCTGGTGGTACAGACCCCTGAATATACCTAATACCCCAGAGTGTACACTTTAATGTTTAATAGAGTATCTTTTGCATATGTATACTAACAACAAAAAGTGATAAATGACAAAATAATCTAATACCTAAATGTTTTCTTGAAAAAAAACTATGATAGATTTCTATTCTCTTTATTACCTCTTAGTTTTTGTAATGGCATACATAAGAAATAAATTAGGAATTTAAGAACAAGCTGTTGAGTTAAAAACCCAGGAGACTAATATTTGTATTCAAGGAAAGACAGAAAACTTCTATTTCCTCCATCGTCCTCTGTGACACTTCTCCATTTCAAAACCACGGGCTTTTTTTTCTTGTTTTTATACATGTATTTAAATGAATATATAGTTTAATATATATATATGTGTATATCTGTGTGTATATGTATATGTATGTTCAATTAGCTGAGTCCACTTAGTCTTGCTAGCACCTATATTCTTAGTGATGACTACTTGGTATTGGATAGCCAATTAAAGGACCTTGTCATTGGGGAAAACTGATTCTCCCTCTCTCAGCACTCATCTGTTGTCTGTAGCTCTTTTCTAAGGAAAAGACCTTGTGAGATCTCCCCCATCACATTGGTGTATATAATGATGGTATCATTCAGATCTTGTTTAGGAAACCATATTGTTGAGAGGTCATGTTGAGAGCTCCCTGTTGTATATAGAACATACCACCTCATAGTTTAGTCGTTCATGCTCTTAAAGTCTCTCCACAGCCTCTTCCATAATGGTCCCTGGTATAGCAGATATGTTGTAGATTTATTGCCTGGGCCTGGGCTTGCCATGGTCAGTTATTTTCTGCATTTTGACTAGTTGCAGCTTCCTGTAGTGGTTGCTGTTTGCTGGTAAAGAACTTCTTCAATGAGGAATAAGAGTTACCTCTGAGTGTAAAGATAAGTTTAAAGAATGCATTTAGAGATTGCACTAATTGTGGAAACTGACAGTAGTAGGTTTTCCCCTAGGTTCCATGGCCTTAAAAGCCTCCTGTATTTGATGAGGTCAAAGTACCAGGCATAAATTTCCTTTTTTTGAGAGGCCCTTAAGTACAATAGGTCAGCTGTTGGTTACCAATAAGCTATAAACACCACTATTGTACTTTGGGGGATATGTTGGTTATTGCTGTGGTTCATAGGCATCACATTTGAGTAAGATGACTAATTTTTTCCATTGATAGCTTTAACAGTGTCTTCTACATAAAAGCTAGGAATTTAATGACACCATCATACTTTTTATTCATCCCAAATTTCTGTTCACTCTTTCAGAAATGAGTAGATGCAAACACTGACAAAACATGCTCAAACATCATGTGTGCCTGTGACCTTGAAAGAAACCTCCTTCCCAAAGTCTGTCTACACATCCTTTCCAATGACAACTCATGATAGATTATATACAGGTTCTTTTCCCTGGAGCTGTTTACTGGTTTTTCCAGAAGGTCTTCTTTATCAAAGCCAAAGTCACTGGACAATCATAAGGCATGTTTTGGCTTTCATACTATTTTACAATTTTTCTTCTATTTTTTGAGATTATAATAACCCTACTTTATACTCCTCCTTGCACTTTTACAAATATATGGTCTCTCTTTTTTATCAATTTGTTTCTCTCTCTCTCTGCACATAATATACAACCTTTTAGATCTGTATAATGTTAATTATGTTTATTTTCAGAATTGACTATTTGTTATTAAATCAACAATTGTATTTAATGGTTCTAAAGAAAGTATCAAATGTTGAGTACAATGTAACTGTTCTGTCTGTTTAATTACTTAAACTTAACACTTCAGCTCTTATTTTACTAAATTTAAATACCTATCATTTGAAGAATTTATTGATGTTAGCTACTATAAATATCACCTGTTCATTTTCAAAACTGGTCTTTAAAATAAATATTTCCATAAAGACCTACATAGACTTGCCATTTTGCTAGCAACCTTAAAAGTAATTTCAGTACCTGACATTTGGAGATACTGCCATGCACGATAGACTTTTTACAAAGATCATTAAAAGTGAGAGGAACAGTGAGTTTGTTATGAGGTTGTGTCCACCAGGGATGTCAGAAGCTGCATACACATTTTTGCCAACACAACTGCCTAAAACATGAGCTGAGCAAAGACAATAACTGTAAACATGATAAAAATGAACAAGAAAAAACAGGATGTCTCAACCCTACAAAAGAACTACAGGAACCAATGGATGCTGAAAGCAGAAGAAATAGTCTTCCCCCAGGAAGAACACCCCAGTTGATTATCCAACAGCAAATGGCCATCTCTAAAAATGTATTAAGTGCATAATGGAACTAAGATTAAAGTTAAATAACTGAATTTAAAAATATTCAGACAGAAAAGTCAAGGAATCTGATTGTATCCAAAACAATGTCTCCAATAACTGTACACCTTGGTACATACAAGCAATGACATCACAAGGAAGGAGTGACCTTGAAAGTATATGGGTCTCACTGATTGCATATAGTGCAATTGATATTTTTACATTTTAGTTATAAATATTTTTACATTTTAGTTATAAACTTTCCTTGAGTTTACTTGTAAGCATACTTTTGACTTGAAGCTAGAATCAGAAATAAATTGCCAGGATTATCTAATATGAAAACAGAATAAAACCTATGTTTCAGCGTGTTTTAAACTCTTACCCTGTCAGTATATATCATTACTTTTCCAAATGTAAAAACTACCAGTGAACATACAATGAAGGGCAAATGAGAGGCTGAGTCAGTGGGAAAGCTGCCTTGGGTTAGAAGGATTTGAACCTACACAGGAGTGCCTTGGAGTTGAAAAAAGCCAATTAACTATTCCCTGGTGTCCTCTCAGCTTCATGAATCCTCTCTTTTCCTCTCCATTTACTTCCCTTGATACTTAATCTTCTCCCTTTCCCATACCCTCTTCTTCCCTTCTTTTCTTTTTCTTTCCTGTTACCTTTCCTTGGTCATTAGTCATTTTGCCCTCTCCCTCCTGCTGGAGAGGATGGAGATTTTCCAGTGTGTATATTTGGTGAAGGGTAGCACAGAATGAACGTTTTACCATACGCTCGACGTCTGCTATCTTTTCCGTTCCCCTCTTCTATTTGGCCCTGTGTATAAGCCATTTGTCCTAAATATTCTTTTATTGAAACAAATAAAACAATTCCTTTTTTTCATCTCTTTCCCACACACTTCCTTCTAACATTTTATCACTAACATTGTTGGTAATATAGCAGGATCATCTATGTCTGAATTTCATCAGAATTCCATTTATTAGTTTAGATTACTAGTCATTCTTCTCTATAGCTTTGTTTCTAATTTGTTTGTTTAACTTTAAATTATCAGCTGTTTTCCTTCATTTGTCCTGCTGCCATAGAATACTATAAATGAATGGGTTATAAACAATGGAGTTTTATTTCTGGATACCACAAAGTCATGGTCAAGAAGTAGATAATTGAGTGGTCTGAGAATGGTGCATGGTGACTACTGTCCTCAAATGATGGAAGGAAGAAGGCAGCAAAGGAGCCCTCTAGTACCTTTATTCTATAAAGCACTAATCCCTCTCATGAAGCCAAGATCCATATCACATAGGCCCTCACTAGTATCACTTTATTGGAGCCTTCCCGTCAACATGTTCACACAATAGCCAATGTCAACTTCAGCAAATATTCCAACATTAGACAAGATTATTTTTACTAAATAAAATAAATCTTACATAAATATTTTCCAACTTATCTCCAGATTTTAAATTTAAGCCTTATATTACCTTTTTAGTTTATATCGAAAACATTACCTCACTTGCAATTGTTGGTACTTTTCTAAATGCATAAAAAAGACAGGATAGTAATTTTTGCATGCAATCTGTCAATACACATTTAACCATGTTCTAACTTGACATTATATGAAAGAACAACTGCCCAAGGACACCTTCCTTCTTCCAAAAGGTCCATATTATTTGAAACTTTATAAATATAGAAATATATCAGTATGGCCTTCATAGCACAACTGACAGACTTTGCAATACACAAATAACTAAGTTACTTGACAGTGTATTAAACCCATTGTTGTTCAACTTGCTACTCTGCTCAGTCTTGCTTTTTATCCTTCTTTCCCATGGGTTTTGGTTTCCTAAGTAGATCCTTAAGAACCCTCATATCCAGAAAGGTAAGTCCTTCTCAAAGTCTGTTTTCTTAGAGTCAGAAAAATAATATTCTAATATGGTTATTTTATCATCTTTAAAATAATTTAGCTACATTGCATTTAAAATGTCTTACAAATAAAATATAAATAAGATACGCAGCTATATTTTAAAGTTAAATTCTTTGTGACAATCAATTCTGTATTCATTATATTATTCAAGGTAATGAATCAACAATATTTCATATTTCCTTAAAAAAAGCTAATCATTTGAAATCTTAAGTGCAGATGCACATAAGAATAAATTATGGATATAACTTACACAAGTAATAGCCATAAATGAATTAAAGGGAGAAAAAGCCAACAATGGGTATACAACTCAAAAATAAGTATTTCAATTAATTTTTTTTTGCTAGTAGAAATTGGAGCCACACATGTCTCCACTCCTTCAAGAGGAACACTGGAGAAGGAGTAAAGATGAAATGTGAGCTTAACAAAAGGAAAACAAGTGAATCCTGGAGCACAGGAACTTCGTGACCTATGGTCCGTGACCTTCAGCTCTCAAAGGGGAGCATACCTTGACACTCAGACCATGGCTGGAGCAGGCAGCAGGTGTTCCTAAATAACTGCAATTTACTACAACACTGACAGTAATACAAATTTTTTTCAACACACATTTTCAGAACCAAGTAATTAAAATTGCTTATGTTAGTTAGTGGGTCTAGAAATGAAAAAGAGGTAAGCAAAAATGTCAATAAAGAAAGAGCACGGCAAGAGTGGGGGGTGGGGGGGGAGAGACCCCTCTTCCTTCAGACCTGAAAATAAAAGCAATAGGTTTTCTCTGTCAGTTGAACAGCTCTCTATGCTATTACGTGATACAACACACGTGTTCAAATTGCAAACTCCACAGGCAGATTTGGAGCACAAGTTCCATGACCGTTATTAGAGTGACTTGGAGTGTGGAAATGGTTCTCGAGGCACAGGGAATTACAAAACAATGAAAGTCTCAGAAGGAGCATGTAGACATTGTAAAAATCCTTCAAGAATTTGTGGCATTTGAAGTCCCTGCTAGCCATTGTCAGTGCACTGTGGATATTGTCATAAGACTGATAACAACAGGTGCTTTCAGCTCCTGGGTACGCCTTAGAAATCGTCCATGACAGAATGCCTGGTATAGACAATTTAAGATGTTTGAACTGTCTGCCTAGTAATTTCATTTCACATTTGTTTTAAATTTTTGCAATTGTGTATTAATTTTTATCAGTCCTTATAAGTCCTTAGATAAAAATATATTTAAGTCTTTTTCATCACTTAGGAGGTGATACTGATAGTCTTGAGTGAGGATTGGCCGTACACCAACAGAAGCTTTGCAGACCTATTCAAATCATAACTCTGATCCCGTCATTACCTCACAATATAATAAATACATTGGACCTGTGACTTGAAGGCAACCACTAGATACAGGCCACAGTAAGCATGTTTTCTGCGGCTTTCATTTCAGTTTCTAGATGGAGACAGACTAAGGTGAATTTTTCTCAAGTAAGTCCCTCATAATTAGCTCTAAAGCACATAAAATAAAACCCAGTGATTTAACAATGAGAGCAAGTGATTTTTCCCTTTGTTAAATATTGCTAGCTATTGACAGTTTCTGCATAAGGTCTTGAGCAGTTTTGAACTGGGGTCCATTTTCTGATCCATCCATATATGTAAGAATATTTTATATATAATTTCATGTTATCTAAAATTCAATATAAATATATAAAAATCTGTGAGTATACAAAAAGATCAGAAAGACAAAGCCTAAACTAGAGACTGATAGAAGACCAGGATAAACCTCAAGAACCTATGAAAACAAGCAATCCTCTAAATTTTAGTGTTTTGGCAACAGTTTTTTATTTAAATTGTTGTTAATATAAAACTACTGCTGATTAGGAGCTTCCCATGACACCTTTGTTGAATCACCTTCCATGCACAGTGTGGAAAACAAGTAAATTACAACCCAACATTTCAATGCTTCTACTCAGTTTGCGTGGGTCAGAGCCAAGAATGAGGTCATTACTTATCATCAGGGGCAGCTTCCTGCATGCTCCGAAGTAGAAGAAAATATCTTGGTGAAAAATTCAGTGCCTTTAGTAATTATTTTCAGATAAAAATGTATTTGTTTGTTTTACACAATTACAAATATAAGGTTTAAAAGAATGATTTTGTTTGAGATTGACAGGTAAATTTAGGGTCCTGGATGGAATTATGTCAGGTCTTGGGTTATTGTACACACAAAGACTTACAAAGTTTGTTTCTTTATATCTCTATTAAATAGAAAAAAAAGTAGTTCAAATAGTGTTAAAGATTAGACAAAGAGACTTGAGGAAGTGATTATATGATTAATATATTTTAACGGGCACTCATATTTTCTATCCAAATATCCATGCAGCTTTTTCTCATACTCAGTAAAAAATTTTGCATGTATTAAGTAAAAATATAAAGATGAACATAAAAACATATGCTTTAAGGACATAACTTAAAAGCAGCAAAATCATATTTCTTTTCATTAATTCTGTCCTGGTTTAGTTTCTCCACTGCTTGTTGCTGGGATAAACACTATTAAGAAAGATTTTATCTTGTGTTATATTTACATCTCTCATTGAGGAAAAACAGGGCAAGTACTCAAAGAGAAGACCTGGATGCAGGAAGGGAAACAGCACCATGGAGGGATGCTACTGAGTATCATACTCTTCCTGGCTCACTCAGTTAGCTTCCATAAACAGCTAGGGCCTATGTGCCTACAGATGGCACCACCCACAGAGACCTGAGACCTCCTAAAACAGGTAGGAAATAAAATGTCTCACAGATGTTCCTTAGATCAATCTGATAGAAACAATTGAGACTTCTGATTCCTAAATGGCACTAGGTTTGTGAGAAGTTGACAATAGAAGCTAATTGTGACAAATAGAGTTGTCTAATTCTTCAGAAAATTAAATGCTACTTTCACTATTTATATGAAGTTTCCACTGTAAATCCAATGTTAGATTTTAGTGATATTTAAGAAATTGTTGTTAAAGGTAAATATTTTCTAGATTATTGTGTGATGAAGTTTGTCTACAGTATATTGATTAGAACAGGTGTCATATATTGGAACGTAAAGAGAGAAAATTGATAGAACATAATAGTTTATGGGCGTTTTAGCTTCTTCCCCTGCTGCTGTGATAAAATATTCTAACAGACGGAACTTATAAGGGAAAGGATTTATGTTTTGCTCACAGTTCTGAGACACTGAGGAAGTCAAGGCAGAATTTTGCTAAGCAACTGGTCCTATGTCATCCTCAAGCATGAAGGATGAGGATTAGTGTCTGCATGCACTGAGCTAGCTTTCTCTGCTTCATTAAAGTCCAGGATCCTCTGCACAGGGACAGCCCCTGCCCAAAGTAAAGGTGACTCTTTCTATACCATTTAATGTTATCAGGATCATTCCTGACAGAAATGTCTAAATGCCCAAAGCTGATTCTAGATTTTGTCAAGATGACAATTAACACTGTTGTAATGGGGAAGTAGGAAACCAGACAATCTTTAGATAACTGACAGAATCAAAGAGTTGATTCAAGCTAACTTATCCTCAACAACCTCTTGAAATCTGATCTCAAGTTTACTTCCTACAGGAGGAAATCTTTAAAGTGTAAACATCAGTGTATTCACCTTCCCATCTTAGAGTCTGGTATAGTAAAAACAAAATGTTTCTTTAACTGTATCACAAATAAATTTAAGTGACTAAAGTTAATAAAATATCCCAAAGAATTTTATTTTAAAAGAGACTTATAGGAACAAATTTTGAGTCAACCCATAATTAAATTATAGACTTGAGGTATTAAAAAGTGAATTAAAAAGCAAGCTTTCTTGTCATGCTATCATTTTCTAAAACTGAAATATAAGGTGAATAGCAATGATATCTTAGATGTTATAAACAGCTGTGAAACAAATGCTTTCCTAGCAGTTTTCCATTGCATGATCCATATGTTTTAAACAGAGACTTAAGCACACAAACCTAGACATCCAGCAAAGTTCATTTCTTGGTAACCACATATGTGTTTATTCCAACAACACACACTCACACACTCACACTCACACACACACACACACACACACACACACACACACACTTCACACACACATGCATACACACAGACACACACACACACACACACACACACACATACACATGAATATCTACACAGAAACACACACTCATACACACATACAGACACACAGTCACACACACACACACACACACCCAGAAACACACACTCATACACATATATACAGACAGACATACACAAATACATACACACACACACAATGTTTCCTTGGTTTGTTTTTGTTGTTCCTTTTTTCTTTTAACAAACCTTTTAAGTCTCAACTGTATTATCCTAAAATCACAAACACTATGTATCAATGTATCCAGACCAACCTCAATGGGACCATACAGGGATCCTGAACTAGAAATTTTAAGGGACTCCATTCTGAACATGAAATAATTTATGTTAAAACACACATTCCAAGACTCTCAAGTCTTTAGGAACACCATGACCATCCACTTCTCCTTCTGCAAGCACCCACACCCTCTTCCTTTGCTGACTGTCAGATTTTGAAACCCAGCCCTTTATTCTGGGCATATGGCATGAATCTGCATCTGACAAGAAGGAGGGTCAAATACTGTGGTCTGCATGGCAACAGCCTGACAACTGCCAGTTTAATCCCTTGACGATGCAAAAATGTCTTCAAGGAGGGAATCCCACTTAATATGCAAACAGGCAGGCTTAGTACATGTGGTCCTTTTCCATTTTAATGATATTAATTAAAATAAAACAAAACAGCATTCTTATTTTTTTTTCTGAAAAACTGGTTAAAGGTTCAGAGAATATAGTTTGTTTTGTCAGCCTCTATATTTCCATTGTGAAGTTACCCTGGATATTTGCAGAAGTATGAATCTGATGGACATATGGTTTTGAGATACTGTAAGACAAAAGTGTGCTCTAAAAAATCTTTCTAAGTAATTCTATCAAAGATCCAGAATCTGTGATAGAAAAACTGGAGAGTTTTTAGAAGTGGCCATAGATAATTATTGTTTTTATATATGTGTTTCTATTGTTTCACTCTAAAAGTATCTTGTGGCTAGCACCCAATGATCCACACTGTCAGGGCATTGATCTGGCTCATCTTCATGATTCTGGGCAGAACTCCACTTACTAGAAACTTTCTGTGCCTTGCTCCTACAAAGTTATAGTTGTTTGTCCTTTCATGACATATTCCATGACTCCATCTTCTCAGTAATGCATTCCAGCAAGCACTGGCCTTAAAGTCATAAAGAAATGCTACTAAATAGAAACTCACAGAGAGAAAGTTGAAGATTGCTCCCTATTTGTTATCCCAGCACCCATTCCAAAACTGCAACAGAATTACGTCCCTTTTTCCTATAAGCAGTATTCCTGGACACCTCTGTCATCATCCAAATTAGAGTTGGCCCTGGGTTGAAATGTATCTAATGAATTTATTATTTTTCTTTCTTAGGTAATAGCTGGAATACTTGACCATTTTTAGCACCTTCTTTGAGTTTCTGATCTGGGAAATGGAGTTGCAATTATGTCTCAATTAACCTGTGACATATGAGTCAATCTTGGGACAATTAGAGTCTCAATTGAATTATTGTCGAAAGGAACCCTTTTATTATGAGTCTTATTCTTGTTTCACATTATCCTCAGCAGTCTGAAAGTAGTAACAGCTATCACATCTATTATCTTCCCTCATCAGGTATTCTTTTAAGAGCTTCAACAAATATTAATTCAGTATGTCAACTGCTCTGAACATCATCTCAGATTTCCTAGACCATCACTCTGTGGTTAAAGGTCTACTCATTGTGTGTACCATTACCCCTTTGATTTTAGACTCAGCTAACTCCTTCTATAAGCTAAGCTGAGGAAATACGAGGGGCTACAAGTAAATGTGGAGTTTAGGGGAGTCAGTTCCACAGTGAGGTGAAACATGATCAATAGGAAAACCAAAGATATGGGGTTTAAAATATAGTGTCCTTCTTTCTCATCTTGGTTTCTTCACTTTCAATCTCTTCCAGGAGGCTGCTGAATACAGACTAAGCATGTCTGCAAGACATCCTGGTCTCTCCTTGTGGACTGTTGAAAGAGAGAGAAGAGTACTTTGACCGACAGAAGCCTTTAGGATTTTTCTGCTTCTGCTATTTCCATGCACTTTTATTTTCGTTCTTGTCCTGTGTTTGCTCCTCATTTTTCTTTTGCTTCTTGTTGTTGTGATAAAAAAGAATAAAAACATGCTTGCAAAAAAAGCAAAGCAACCCAAAATGGGAATAGTTTGCTCTAGTCCACAACTCCAGGTTACACTCCATTACAGAAGAGAATTAACAACAGCAAGAACTTGAAGCTCTAGTCATGTTACATTCTCAGTCAAGAACAGAGGGAATCTGTGCATGTTGCTTAGCCCAACCTCATCCAATTCAGAATCCCCTGACTATGGAATGGGAAAATCTCCATTCTTGAATTAAAATTATCAAAATAGTCTCCCCTAAAACATGAAATCTCCCATTAAGATGTGCTTTCCATGTGATTTGAGATGTAGATTGTGTCAAGTTGATGATCAAAACTTATCAGCTCACAAACCTTAACATAAGACTCAGACTTTTCTTGCAAAAAAAAATGCAATCTCCTTTTAATCATTTGTGAAGTGCTGTCAGATAAGTATTATGATTTTTCTTTATGGTATATATAAGAAACCAGAAACATATCAAGTAATGTATTCAAGTCACAGTACATTGATCACTTGGGTCTCTAGGAGCATATACTGAATGTCACACTGAATGATGGTCTGGATCAATGAGCCAACTTGGAAATAAACTTCATGCCACTTTCATTTTTTAAAACATAAACCTGACAAGAGGGATAAAAACAAACAAACAAAATTGAAACTAGCTGTATTGCTGTACCAGACACCATAGACAATGTCACAACTGATGATGCTATCCTAGCTACTAACTGTGCTATCTAATCAGGATTTTTTTTCTCAAAGGGTATTTGTGAACCCACTGTTGTCATACATAATAAGGACATAGGTTTTATAACATCATCAGAACAAGAATAATATAGAAGCTCTAGAAAGCCATGTAAATATTGCATTGTTTCCTATCTATCTATCTATCTATCTATCTATCTATCTATCTATCTATCTATCTATGTGTGTATTACTTTGAATGCTTATGGGTATATTCAAGGATCACAGGAGAACATTAAGTGTTCTGCTCTATCGCTACCTATCTGAGTCTTGTCATAGTCAATCCTTGACTATTATTTTAATTTGTTTAAGCTGGCTGTAGAGCAAACTCTAGAGATCCTCTCTACCCCTCCACCCAGTGCCTACCCATACACCCAGTATTCACTCCCATACTCCATACTCAGTACTCACCTTTATACTTATTACTCCCCCCCCATACCCAGTACCTACTCCTACACCCAGTACCCACCTCTACACTCAGTACAGGTTTCGATTGTATAGTTAGCACACCGAGCTTTTCATGTGGGTGATGGGGATCCAAACTCATGTCTTCAGACTAACTCAGAAAGTGTTCTTACCCCTGAGCCATCTCCCTGGCCTTTACTGTATTCTCAGGGGCTTGTTTGGAGGCTCTAGCAAGAGAAGGCAGATACTTCACGTTTCCATGGCTTTAACAGGTTTCATCCATAGGCGGGAGCTACAGAAAGGATGCATGTGAAATGGTGAAGAAGAGAAGTAATGCCTACTTTAAGGTGAAATATACCCTTATTCAATTATAAATGACTGGTCAAGCCATTCTTTAAATCTGGTCATTTAACTAATGATTCTTGTCTTATTTTCAATTGTGGATCTTTTCCTATTTAGACTTTTATTTTTTAAAAATCAGGTGAAATAAATTTTCAGGTTAAAGTCACAGTAGATTTCTCTCTACCAATCTTTAAAAAGCAATTATCAGAAAAAAATAGGAACTAGATACTTTTGGGGGGAAGTAGAAATGGCAACATAAAATTGGTAAATGTTATCATTAATTTCTGGAAATATTTCCTTACATGCTATAAAGTATATGAAAATTTACTTATTATAGTATGCCTTGTGTACATCTAAACCATTCTATTAATTCTAACAAAAACACAACAACAAAAACACATGGTTATAGTTCTTCCTGGAAGTTGTGAAGAAGCCTTAAAATGAAGTTTCATTTTTTTATGGATCCAAACTTCATAATCTTTTACTCAGACCTATAATTTAAATATTATTTCTTGACTTCTACTATATCTATTTCCCATACCACAAGAACTTTACAATTTGTTTATTTGTTTTTAATAAAGATTTCCCATTATTTCTCCATCCTCATGGATATAAAACTATGGTGATTTAAGTTTCCGGTTGCAATTCAAAGAACACAGCTCACCACTCTGTTTATCCCACAACATCAAGAGGAAGTATTTCCATAGGTGGGATGCAAAATGGCATCTATGTCAAGTCCCCTATAATGACCACCCTCCATTTGATCAGATATATGTCTTAATGTTAAGCTGGCATGATTATATTTCTAAGGCATTTTTACTGTTCTCATGTAGAACAATATTCTGCTTATCTTCAGAAGTCATTGCTTACATTTTCAGTACAGAGAAAAATCTATTAAATTTCCAAGTCCATATTGCTTCAACAATGCATAGTGAACAACCTAGATGGCAAACTTGAGAAACACAGTAAATTGCCAAAGATGATTTTGCATGGAATGATAAATACATAATGGATTATTTTATGACTTTTTAATGTTCTTAGGAACAATATAACTGAAGCGCGCACGCACACACACACACACACACACACACACACACACACACACACACATCATGTTACACAAACATTGTGGCTTACTAATTTCAAAATTTATAGGGAGCCGTTACAAGTACCGTTGGTAGACAGGAGAGATGCGCATGCGCTGGGTAACTGTCAAACCCTGGGTCCCTGCCTCTCCCGTGGCGTCATATGGGCCGATGAGCAGCAGCCAATCAGGGGGTGACACGTCCAAGGCAGAGGCTGCTAGCCTATATAAGGGATGGGTTTTGTGTGTTTGGGGTCTCTCTGTCCTGTAAGCTTATGCTCTCCCTCTCAAGAGCATTAAAGCTTTACTGCAGAAGGATCCTGAGTGTGCCGCGTCGTTCTTGCTGGCGAGATGGTAGCGCGGGACAAAAATTACTTTTTATAATAATTGTTTCAGTAACTGGCAGTAGAGGCAAAGAGGCTACTACATTCAGACTAGTAGAAGGCCACATGGGTTAAGAGTAGTTGTAACTATTAGAAGCTGGCTGATTTTAGGAAAAACATGTATCTGTTTCTCAGTTTGCTGAAGCCTAATTAACATTAATGACCTCTTCACTGGCACTGAGGAAAATCAAATATCAATATTTATAAATAATAATTGGCTGTAAGTGTTGCTTGTGATTTTTCTTTTCATTAAAGGTAAACTAAGTTATTGTCCTGCATTAAGTAGGGATCTTTTACCTATTGGGAATTACTTTTACTAAAGTGCAAAGTCAGAGTGAAAATTCTAGCTAAACTAAGCTCTACAAATTTGCTTTTATAACTCTTACTTATGTCAACACAGTAAGCTTGAAACTGCTTAGACACTTTAATTTCTCTAATTATAAGACTTAATTCATAATCAGAATAATGCTGGTTCTCTGTAGAAAAAAAATAGCACCATATCTGACTTTAAGACACATGAGTGCACAAACAATACACAGATTATTTAATTTATTTTGAAAGAAAATAGCAATTTGGGGAAGTGAAATAAGTAGAAAAATGCAGACAGGTGGCACAGCATGCATACAATGTCTTGTTAACTAGTTTTTATCTAAGGAAAGTCATTGTGCCATAAATCCACACAATGCATGTAAACTAGGTGGAAAGTTCCTTTTGCAGTGTTAGTACAGAATTGGACTGTGATGCCTTGTTTTACTAATCACCACCCATTGCCTTTAAGGCAGTCCATGAATCAGATGATGCAAAAATATTAGTTGTAATAATTTCCCCTAGGCTTGCCTGAAGGACTTAGAGATCGGTATGTAATAATAAATGTATTTGCTAAAGTAAATCCTACAGACAAATTGCATATATTATTGTGCTTCACAAAAAGGCACAAAAGAACATACTAATCTCCTTGGGTTTGGATGGGCAAGCACAAGCTGTCTGATCAGGGACACTTACATGAATTCATTACTCAGTTGCATTCAGCCATTGTTTGATCAGCACAGACACTGATGTGCATTTCTAATTGCTGACAGGCTCTCTAGCTCTTGTACACCAGAGAGGGTCACAATGACCCAGAGAGTAAGGCCCTTACAGAGAGGAAGTTCAGCATTACCACACAAACATATCTTTACTGCATTTGGATAGTCTTGGGACATGACACTGTTCTCATTCCCTAGATGTAGAGGTAACACATGAGAGCAAGGTGTTGAATTTAAAGGACTTGATTACTTTTTTTAATGTTTGAGGGGAATTAAAGCATCAATCTCTATTAATTATAAAGTGCTACTGAAATCCTAACATGAAATCCTAGGAGACGCATGTCCAGGGCTTGTAAGAACAGTTGCAATAACAATAACAAGACCGTTTTACTCTTTCACACTGTTGAGGGGAAGTTTTCTCAACAATTTCGTATTGATTTGCAGTGGGTTTTTGTATTTCATATTATTTTAACTCATATGTTATAAATATTGATTTGCAGAACTTCTGTCTTCTTTTTTGTGGCATACAGACATTAAATGTATTCCTTGTTCCACTTTGGAAAGCACCTCCCAAGGATCCATGTGTTAAGAATTTGGTTCTCAAGTTGGCATTGTTAGAAAACAGGAGTATCTGTGAGGCAGAGAATGTGTGGAAGGTACCCACATCCCAGAGGCTGTGCTTATAAGGACTTATGTTGAAGAAATCTCAAATTTACTTTGCTTACTGACCCCATTAAGTGGTTTTAATCCACCACATGCTCCCAACTGCTGTCTTCTGTCATGACAAGTGACTCAAAGTGGTGGGATTCCTAGATCAGAGATGTTACCTCCAAAGTAGTGAGTTAAACAGACATTTCTAAGTCAGTGACCTCAGAAATTTTTTTTATGATGAAAGAAAACTTACCAGTAAGGTCATGTTAATTTATGCTTAATTTATTGTAAAAAATAACTTTATACCCCAATGCCCCAATGTTACAACCTACTCACTGAGGAAGGAATCTTCCTTGATCTCCCCCCCCCTTATTATAAGAACGATTGGTTGTACTTCCTTTTGGAGAATCTGTTCAAGCTCATCTATGAATCTATCTGGCCCTGGTCTTTCTAAAGTCTTTTTATTGCTATTTTAATCTTTCCTTTTGTTAATGTCTGAATTCTTGATCTCTTCATGGTTTAAATTGGTGGTTTTGGTGACTCTATTAATTTATCCATTTCATTTAGGTCTTCCAAGTTAACCAAGTACAATTTTATGAAATATATTCCCTTACAATATCTTGAGTTTCTTTGAGTTTTGTGCTTTCCTGCTCACTTCTGGTCCTGCTACTTTACATCCTCCTTTTCTTTCCTTTGGTTAGCTAGGCCAGTGGTGTGTCAATCTTGTTTTTCAAAGAAGCACTACTTAGTTCTGTTGATTATTGGTCTTGTTTACTAAGTTCTATTGTATTAACTTATGCTCTGATTTTTATTACGCTTTGTTATCTAGTAATTTTGAAACCCTAAAGGTTTTTTCCACCTTTATCTAGTTTTATGAATCTTTTTCCTTCTTGATTTCCTTTTTAACCCATTCATCAGTCAGTAATGAATTGCTTAATCTCCGTGAATTTGTGTGCACATTGGAGATACATTTGCTGTCTATTTTGTTTTATCGAATTCTAGTCAAATAAAATCCCTGGAAAAAACAACACAACAAAATCATTGGAGCACATTGAAAGTACCATGAGGGAAAATTTTAGTTTTAAAGTGCCCAAATTAAAAAATCAGAAAGAGTACCCATTAACAACTTAATGATACAGCTCAAAAATTTACAATAAGAAGACAAAAACAAATTTATCTTTAGGGTTTGCCAACAATCTTGTTGAAGATATGGTCTATACAATTGCCTTGGGAATTTTTCCTATCATCTGTTCTTATAATTCAAAGGTCTGTTTTTTATGACATTTCCTGTATATTCATTTCCTGATTTAAGTTTTTTTTTCATATTCTTTGCTTACTTTGTCTGGACCTTTATCTAGATCTTTATCTTTGAGTCCAATATTCTATCTACTGCTTGATTCATTTTGATTTTAAGAATTTTTCTTGAGTCTTCTACCTTGGATATTTTGTTTTTTCCATTCCATCTTCATTTAAGTTTGAGTCTTCTTCAATGTGTCTATCACTTTATTGAAATTTATTTTCAAACCCTGGGTTGTCTTTTTTTCCATTAGCCACATGTTTGTATTTTCTTGGGCATCATTCAATTGCATATTCTCTTTAAATTCTTTACATTAAAGGTCATTGGGCTGCATCTTTTATTAATGCACCTTTAACTAATACCCACCAAGCAGCAACTGTGTCCAGGTTAGCAGAACATATGAACCATAGATTCTATATTCAAGGTTAGACAAATCTGTTGATGGACAGACTAGAAATCTGTGTAAAGGCCTGTGTGTATAATGTGTATTTTTATATTGAAATAAAATGTTGAGCAAAAATTTAGAATTTATAATGTGTCAGAAAATACATCTTGTATGACTGGATACAATTTAGGATTTAGTAAAGATATTACTACAGCTTGAAAAGAAGGATTACCTAGGACTAAGCATTGAAAGTCCTTTAGCAATAAAAAGACAAAAAGAAAGGAAGAACCAGTGAGAGCGACTGAGCAAAAGCAGGGTGGACTTCTTGGTTATCAACTTGACTAGATCTGGAATTAAGTGAAACCCAAGTGTCTGTTTACATCTGTGAGAGATTTCCTTTTCTTAACTGTATCATTTGAAGAGAGAAACACTACTTTTAATCTGAATCTTCTGAGGTGGAAAGATCTATCTTTAATGGAAGAAGGAAGCTCTAAATGATTAAAGCCCATCTGGGATCATCCCTTGATGTTTGGAAGAATGGGCTATAGATAGGGCTTGTGGAATGGGTCTAGAAAATGAATCAAAATGTTCTTCGCAATGTAAAGTGAAAATAGTTATTTTCTTCATTTATGTTTAGCTGCATACATGAAGGGAAAAGGCAGTAGAAATTTTTGATTCAGGTGGTATTCAATGCTAATGGGTGGCCAAGGAAGTAAAGAATTGATATTTTTTCATCTTTAATACTAAGTAATAAAATATTCCCCTAAGTAGATGCTTTTTAGTGCTTATAAATCAACATATGTACTGATATACTAAAGTATTTCCATAATGTGGGGATTTTTTAATTTTTGCACATTATATGTAAGATTTCAAGTTAATGATTTTTAAGATTACCATCTGAAAAAAACTGGAAAAATACAAGCCTTAATCTAAGAGATCAGATGAAAAGGTGAAGGATATTAAAAGGAATATGACTTTCATTGTGGCATTCGTTAAAGATAATAAGGAACACTGTTCAAAAAACCTGGGAGAAAAGGAACAATGTAGACAAATTTTGCATCAGGAGACAGAAACTGGGTTCATTTCTAAAAAGAGTGAGAAAAAAAGGGAGAAGAGTCTAAATACCAGAGTGGAAAGATGTGTGGATGAAGTATTAGCTGCCTTTTACAGCAATTCTTCATATACAGTCCCATCAGGTTTCTTGGTAAAGGTAGCCAAGGATGATCAGACATCACCTGTGGGGTGATAAAGATGAGCTCTTTGAATATGGGATAATGCTCTTGTACACTGTAACTATTTGTCATTCATATTGGGTTAATAAAGTGCTAATTGACCAGTAGCCAGGCAGGAAGTATAAGCAGGTCTAGCAGGCTAAGAGAATTATAGGAAGAGGAAGGTAGAAATGCAGTCACCAACCTGATGCACAGAAAGCAAGATGAGAATGCCTTGCTGAAAAAAAGTTACCAAGCCATGGGGCTAAACATAGATAAAAAATATGAGTTAATTTAAGTTGTAAGAGCTAGTTAGTAATAAGCCTGAGCAACAGGCCAAACAGTTTACAATTAGTATAAGCCTCCATGTATTTATTTGGAACTGAACAGGACGGGCTGGAACAGAAACTTCTGTGATAGACCGAGCTCAGGAAGAGGGTTCTGTATGATTGACTTTGTAGGATTCTTGCTAGATACAGACTCTAACACCAGAACCAAAGCCCAAGTTCTCACCAAATGAGCAGAGAACTCACAGAATCCTGACTATACTCTGACCAAGTGAATAAGTTTAGTTAACAGACAAAGTCTTACACAAACTTGCCCAATTGTACAAATGTGATGTTTTTGCTAAAAGAAATTATCTGTCTATAAAGATAGACACTATTTTTCTGAATCAAAATTATCCTTTTTTCTGAGAATGGATTTTAAAAAAACCTTAAAATGCATTAAGATCAGAAAAGAAATATTCCGTTTATCCAAATATGACTTTTCCTCCTTATGCAGCCCCTACCTAGTATTTCATGGTACAAAGTGCTTTATGATATAATGAGACTCCAGTATTCCTCCTAATTGCAGTTATTATTTTGTTCATCTGACTTGAAGAACCATGTTATTCACATGGTTACCAGCATTGCTGTCTGCCAGTGTTTACCAAAATTACATACCTTCTCTTCTGTCTCTTGAGTTTACAAAGCAGTCCTTAGAATGTATTTATTTGTACAGTTTTGCAATAATTTTTACTGCTAGGTCTCATTTAATGAAGATGATATTTTATTATAACAATGTGTAAGCAATAGTATTTCCTTCAGTTCTTATGGATAAGCTAAACTACATGTAGGTAAATGACATATCTACATGTAATAATTCAGAAGCATTATTCTTTGGTTCCATCACTTGTAGAAACTATGAAAAAAGACTATAATTCATTTCTACATAACAAATGAATATTTTTCTGTGAATTTCGTTAATGTAGATACTTTTCTGTCTTTTTATTTGGACTTAAACCATGAGCAAACTCAGTGTAACATAGATGCTTTCAAGGTAATAAGTAGCTAACTATTATCACATGTAACTTCTGTGTTAGAATTTCTGAGGTAGGCTGCCACACTATCACAGCAACAAACAAGAAAATAAACCTTTAGTATACATACGATTTTCCCATTATGAAACTAACTCGAAATTTAAGTTTAAAAATGTTTTTATTAGACAGGTGGTGGGGCGTGCCCTTAATCCCAGTACTTAGGAGGCAGAGGGTGGGGCATTTCTGAGTTTGAAGACAGCATGGTCTATAGAAAGTTTATGACAGGCAGCTACACAGAGAAACTCCACTTCAAAACAAACAAAAAACAAACCAAACGAAAACAAACAGGAAGGTTTTCTCTTATGAAGCTTATTCCCTTGTTATATTTACTATTAAGCTATAATTTCATATTAATTTTATTTTAGCTATAAATATTGTTTTCAACCTAATTATTGTGCAGGGATTTTTCTTCTCAAATGTAACAGGTGTGTGAATCATCTCCATTTGTAGAAAAACAATGAATCGTATTTAATTCTACTGTGTAAAGACATCACAAAGAAAAGATCATTTGATTAATGTTTGTGGTTTAGAATTTAGAACTGTACTTTTAAAATATTAGTTCTGTTTTGTTTGACATATGAGAGATTCTAATACTATTCTTCAATTTCTTTAAATAAATCACATCTTGAAGAATACACACACACACATACACACACACACACACACATTAATTTTAACAAGTATAGTAAAAACTTCTTGATCTGTTTTAGTGAAACTTTTACGTAGACTTACATAGTCTCTACTCATTAACTGTTTATATAGTTGCAAGCTACATAATTATCCCTATGCTTTGCAATTCCTTATTTAAAAAATTAGATTTTTCCTTAAAGAATGATGAAGATATAGGACATGTCTAAAATGTAATGCATTCCTGGCAAATAGAAAACATTCTCAATATGTTAACTATTATTTTCACTATAGTGTTTTTGTATGAGTATTATAATTTAAAAGCAAAACAGGATATGTATATAAATTTGCATCTCCTTGCAAAAGCAAAATACCACAGCTTAAGGTAGCATATCATGTTTGCCACAAGGAACCCTCAACTGGGCTAAAGATATTTTAGGACTATATCATTTTAAAATTTTGTTTGGCACTATTGTTGCATAAGGGACACATATGTGCCGCCCACTATGTGCATGTAGAGGTCAGAGATCAACCGTCAGGAGCTGGTTCTCTTCTTCCATTGTGGGATCCAGAGACTGAATTCAGGTTGTCATGTTTGTACTGCAAATACTCATCTACTGTTCCATCTGTCCAACTCAGGACAGGTCATTTATCATTTGGCCATGGCAGGAAAGGCACTATCTCTGATATAAGAACTCATGGCGTTTTCTTTATTTGCATAATTTTTCATTCAGTAGATATAAATCGTATGGATAATTGGATTATACCACCATCTTTTCAATAATGTTACAATGAGCATATTCTTGGATTAAACATGAATGTGATCCTATGTGCATAAGGCTTATAATTTAACACAGTGGGTCCCCCAGGTGTATTTGAGCAACAAACGGCAGTTGTTTCAAAGTCACAGGTTAAAATGTATGTGAACTATGTTTTCTAGAATAGAAAACATTTCTATTGGTTGCCTCATAGATAATAGCCTTCAGCATGTGGTCGCGAATTAAATGCAAAATAACATCAGGAGCCCTGCTTCAAGAAACAATTAGACCTTGTGCAGAGTCATTCAGTAAAATTACATTATTGTGTTCAACTGAGAGGAGCTGTGCAGAATGTATTTATAAAATATAATTGCGGGGACAGCTGGCCTAAAAAGGAGGAATCTTAATAATATATGTTGCTGAGGTGGTTGATTGTTTACTCCCATTACGAGAATGGTTGATACGAAGAGCAGTCATTGTTGCATGGGAAAGAGAAATTAATTCAGGAGAATAATGATGGAGCTTGTCGTGTCATTTAGATGAATTTTAAAACGTACTGTTAGTCATGCAAGCAACATGCCTGGAGGATTTCTGCTCCTTGCTTCTACACTGCAGGCCACCGATCTTCTGTGCAGATTTTTCTCAGTTGGCTTCTTCTTTTATTTTCTTAACTTCCCCCCTGTAATGTAAACACGAGGAAGAGAAAATGGATGAAGAACAAAGGACAGGCATATAAAATAGCTCTACTCCCTAGTCATAAAGGTTTACTAGGGAACCAGTGTCACACTGTGATTTTATGAACAACCCAATAATAGTGTTCATTTAAACCAAAGGGGAGACCCACTGTATGTTTTGCTCTTTTATAGTGAACTTCACTTTTCCATCAAAGCCATCCAGATATTTTTTGTTCCTATTCTTTGCCAAACAGGGTAATTAACTTATCACCAAAGCCTTTCAATGCCATTAGAAATTTGCATTTGCTAAAGTAAATATCTTTATATTTTCACAATCATGGGTTACACAGATCAACACTTGAACATGGAAGGCCAATGAGATAGTGCTGCCTCTAGCAAACCTTGCTGCCAAGACTGAGGACCTGGGTTTGATCCCTAGGACCCACATGATAAAAGGAGAGACTCAACTATCCACCTCCTACAAGTGTCTTCTGACTGCCATATGAATACAGTGCCACTTGCACACAGATCTGCTTGTAAACATATGTGCATGCACACAAGCACATGTAAGTAAAAGCAATAAATTTAAAAATTAAATTTTATGCAGAATTTAGTGTTATCTAAATTCAACAAAACTCAAAAGAAAACAGACATCTTTAATTTCATTGGTTTTTAATTCCAGAGACAGAGATAGTTCAGGTTTGAGTGACATTTCAAATCAGCTTACTTTTAAAATTGCTATTAGTTATAAAAGTGAATCTTAACCAATACTTCCAGAAAATACCATGAAAGTATAACATTAAAAAAAATATGTGGGCTGGGATTTTAATTTTAGAAATCACTTTTTTTTCTGGTTTTAAACAATAACCAGATAGCATACACTTTTAAACAATTAAGATAATTTTTAATAAATTAAAATAATTTACATTTTCATTTGTAAAAGAAAGTTAGCTGATGCTTAGGTAAGATATTTAAGGCAAATTTTCATTTCTTCAACCAATATGTGTATATTAACATTGACACACTCACAGTTCTGTACAGTAAACCAAACAAATTAGCTACACTTTGGGAAGCGATAAGAGAATGGGAAGCTGAAAATGGCACACTGTGTAAAGGAAGTAATAGGTACAAGGAAGACAGACAAAGCCAAGAAGAGTGTTACCCAATACATATATCAAACAATGGATGTGGTATCATGTGTGAACTGGTAAGAGGACATCTTTCTGTGGAGACTTTATACAGAATTCTGTCTTTTCGTAATCCTTCAATATATTTATCATTCTGAAAATACAGAGGAGCCAAAGACAACCTCAAATTAAAGTACAAGTGATAGAATTTTGTTTCATATATTGCAGGAATTCAAATAAGACCCCTCTAGGGATTAAACTGTGATATTTCCTCTAACTGCATCAGCATGCACACGACACATAAGCATATAAACATCACAAAGTGGACTGGCAAAGTTCTATCTATCATCTGCCTATGTATATTTCACCATAAATATGTCTATGTATGTATGCATATATGTGAACACACATATAAGCATAAAGAACTTTATTTGAGAGGAAATATGGAGACATGGGAAGAATTGGAAGGAGAGAAAGGGGACTGAAAATAATCTAAATATAGTACTCATATACATAATTCTCAAAAATAGAACATGAAATTTAACCTAAAAAAACATATCTTCCAGCTACCTGTGTCACTATAAAGGCGATGTTGACATAAATGTTTCCTTTGGCTTCATGTGTATAGAAACATGAGCTAAGTGAAGCATTGGGAATCCCCTTAACATCCGTGACATCAGTGTTTGACTGAGTCTATTGTTTTACATAGTGTGAACAGCTACCAGATGGATTGGGTATCCAATGTAGCTTTACCCATAAGTCTCTCTCATTGGTGGAGAAAGCTGGAAGGCTGCTTATTCCTCCTCAGCATAGCAGTGTCTGGAAGTCAAAATTCTTATTCATAGCAGCTGCCCATGAACATTCCAAGACATGAAAACTAGACAAAATCAGCTTTTGATGGTCTAGAGCCTATCCATGTCATGTCATTTCAACTAAAGTTCATACTGATTCAAGGAGAGTGACTTACTTTTCAGGTTGTTTCTACATTGATCACAGGTAACAGTAATAGTCATCTATCATTTTTTTTCTAAATTATTATTTTGGTTCATTTATTTAGATCTCTAATTTCTTTCAGTGATATAATACATATTTCATGCTCTTATTATTATATTATTATATACAATTTTGTGATATGATTATATTAATTACATATGATAATATATTACATTATGACTATGTACATGTACCCCATGTTCAGGGGGTCTGAGTCGGTCCAATGCTGGTTTCGCAGCTATCAGTCTGGGGGTCCATTAGCTCCCCCTTGTTCAGATCAGCTGTCTCTGTGGGTTTCTGTAATGACTAACTTATCTACCATCATAGAGCCCTCATCTAGTAGCTTATGGAAATAGTAGCAGACACCCACAGCTAAACACTGAGCTGAACTGGAATTCAGATGCAGAGAGAGAAGGCAAGACGAGGCTACAGAAATCTTTGTTTTATTGAACTAAATAAGTTTCATGATTGAAAATTCCTTAAAAGAAGCTATGTCCTGGAAGCAGTTTCTGTGTCTACAGAGACTGATAAACCAATAGGAACTTCAAAACTCTGGCAAGATGGGAATATTATAGATCCATGGGCTTATTACTTTACTGTAGCCTAGTTTTAGCATTCTGGAGAATCTCTTCCTTGCCTCACTCTGATTCTGAACTAATACCTCCTGATAATAAAAATCTCTTAGAAGCTATTAACTCAGCAGAACACTAACTCCTGCCAATCCAAGAGCTAAGAATGTCATCAGATGGCATCTTGGGCCTATAGAATACCTTTCATTGTACCTGTCTCTCTGGTGTACCCACCAATGAACTTTAAAGTTGCCTTCATTTATGATTTTGTTCAGTTGAAAATAAAAATCTTCTGAAACTGTTTCCACACTGTAACATGGAATCTGAGGAAGTCTAAATCTGTGTTCCCATGCCATGGTCACCAAATGTCCCATAGAAAAACAAAACAAGCAAAGTGAAAAAAAAAAAAAAAAAAAAACAAAAAAAACAAAAAAAAAAACCTCTCTCTTATTTCCTTTTAGATGAGAGCTATTTTTTATATCAATAGTTTTAACAGAGCTATTTATGGAAAGCATGGATGACAGATTATAGAAAGAAGCATGGCCTTCCTAACAGTTTGATGTATGGCATTTAAACAGGCTTCAAGGCCTTAGCAGATAAGCATTGATAGCTAAGCTCAGACCCAACATCTCACTTCCCCTCTGTAAAGGTAAACATATCGGCACTTTGTTGAGGCTCATTGAGAAAAAGTTACTCCTTCTGATCAAGTACTGCATTCTGAGTTATACTTCTGGCTCTAGGCTGAGATAGAAGATTCCAGTCTGCTTTAAATATTAGAACATCCATGTTTGCCTACCACTTGGCCAAGGAACTGCTTGAAGACATGCAAAGATGGGAAGAATAATTATCCCCTTCATGAAGCAATGTACTCATGCATCCTGGGAGGTCTTCCCTCTGGGAAGTTGTTTACATACCTTCACTGCTGAGTCTGTCTGGTTTTCTGAATTCTAACTCACAGCCTATCCTTTCCCTTTATGCCCTTTCTGTCTTTTCTTTGGATACTGACCCCAACCTTAAACATATTTGTTCTATTACATTGGGCATTCTTATTGTTTACTGTGAAGAATGACCTACTCCCTTTCTAAAGTTGCTTATAGATAGTGTTTGTTAATACTAACTCAAAAATATGACTTCTTCATTTCTTCCCATACTTTTCCATCATTTACAGCTTGCATGTCTTGTTTTGCTTTTTTCTTAAATGAAAATAAAACTATCTTCAAGCATACTTCAAGCTAGCTAGAATGAAATTGAGTAATGGAAATAAGAAAGGATGAATGAGAGAGAGTAGTTAAATCTGGAATTATAAAATAGTACAGGAATGTGTTTTCTGTGTAAATGCCTTGATCTGGTTTCAAATGACAACAACAATAATAAGACAAACAAAAAGTGGAATGTGATATTTTCTGAAGTTTTCGTACGACTCGTAATAAGTTAAAGCAGCAAAACATTTAACATATTTAGGTGAGTCAGATGAATTTGTAAAATTCAGCAGAAGCTGCTATACTATTTTGGTTTTTGTTCTGCAGAATTTCTTGAGAGGGAGTTTTCAAGCTTCAGGGACATCACATGAAGTCCACAGATGTGATAGCTAATCTTGATTGTCAAGTTGACTACATCTGGAATTAACTAAAACCCAAGCTCGGCGCACCTGTGAAGGATGTTCTAGATTAGATTATCTGAGCTGAAAAGACCCACTGTAAATCTGGGCCATGCTTTCTGGTGGCAGCCTACATAAAAGCACATGGAAGAAGAAAGCTGCTGACATGTCAATGTATACTGTTGCTGAAAATGCCTTTACTAGAGTTAGAACCCACTTTTTCGGGATTCCAGCTTCTTCAGAATTCCAACATAGACTGAAAACCACCTCTATGGGACTTGCCTGGGACTCTAGTATTGGAACTGCTGGGACATTTAGTCTCATGGACTCCACATTAATCTCCTATTAATAACAGGAGATAGCTGTTATTTAACTACTCAAACCACAGCCTGTAAGCCACTCCAATAAGTTCCAACCTGTTCAGTTGTCTGCAAACTGTGTGCTATGTGTCAGATTTCCCAGATTTTGTTAGCTGTCACTATTTGCTCGGGTGGGCCCTGGTAATAGCGGAGCTGTCTTTGATTCACTTCTGCTCCTGTAAGTAACCCCTCACCTGTACTCCTAATTAACTCCAACAAAATATATCATTTCACCAAATGGGGCTTTGGTTATATTTGTACTTTTGTATGTCATGATAATATATGTGCATGTATATTTTTTCTTTCTCTTAAGTTCTGTTCCTTTAGAGTACCCTGACTAACACAATAGTCAATAACAATGTGTTGCACCTGCAAAATTGTTAAAGTGGTAGATTCCACCTGCTTTCACCAAACCTAAAAGAAATAAGTATACAAGGTAATCTGTATGTTAAATATCGAGGTTTAGGCCTTCCACAGTGTAAACATATTTCAATACAACATGTTAGAAATTTTATGATACACTTAATTTACTGACTTAAGATTTCATTACTTTTTACATCCTTTATATCTTACAAAAAAAGGTGCAACAGCTCACTACTGCATGATGATCTCTTTTGCTTATAATGTTCCAATGAAGATGATTATGCATCTGTAAAGATCATAATCACATCGTGAATTATTTTTTTTTGTCCCCATTGAACTCTGAAACTTTAGAATAAATTTGAGAAACATTCTTTGGGTACCTATGAAATATCGTCTCAGTCATTGTGGTATGTGCTTCTTAATTCTCCTTTGGTAGATAACTAAGTTTGAACCAAATTATTCACCTAGTCAGTTTCATTTCCAAGACAAATAAAAATTGTTTCATTAATTTCATAAATATGGAGCAGCTTTATTTTGAGTCACTGGGTCTGCTTTAATACTCTCCATATACATACAGATTCTTAATTTGGGGGATTATAAGATTTTATAAGAACTGACAGTAGAACTAGGATGTATCCCTGGTACACGAAATGACTTTGGGAACATATTCCCCATGGAGGGATACTCTCTTAGCCTAGAGGCAGGAAGGAGGGCCTAGACCCTACTCCAACTTATTTGACAGATTTTGATGATCCCTCTTGGAAGGCATCACCCTTCTTGTAGAGTGGGGGGGGGTGTAATGGGAGGGGGATTGGGAGAGAATGGAAGGGAGGAAAGAAGGGAGGGAGGGATGGAGGGGAACTGGGATCGATATGTAAAGTAAGAAAAATTAATAAATAAAATAAAATAAAAAGAATTGGCATCGGGTGGATGCTCTGAGTTAATAGCTGAAGTTAGTTTTACTTTCTACATAAAACGTGTTGTTTGTGTTATTTATATACCCAACATTTTCTATTGTATCTTAAGTGAATCATGTTAAAATCCAGCAATAGTATTGTCTACATTTCATCACTTTTCTAAACTGTCCAAGTTCCTGTTTTATGTGCACAGAAAAATTTGTATTATCCCTCAATTTGCTTAACAATTGATAGAGATTTTATGTATTCAAATTTGCCATTAAGAAAATTGAAGAGTATGCAACATAGTAGCTTCAGATTTCCCTCAGACATTAGGAATTATTGGAATCAGATGGATAATTTAATATCTTAATTTTCATAATTTACTTTCAGATTTGGTGCTGGGAAGATGCACGTCTGTATGAATCAGTAAATAAAACTCCCTTTGAGTCTTCACTAATTAAACAAAGAGAAGTTATCCAAAAATAAAGAAACTGTCAGTCAAAGTCCATTAGAAATGAAACTACTTGTCATGCTCCTTGTGCTGGCCTTGGGAAATAACATCATCCACTCTAAATACCCCCATGAAGTCTGACCTTGGGCAGTGAGTTAACACCTGTTCTCTTTGAAAAGCTATGTCTGCTGGGTAACTTTCTTTTTGACGTCTATAGTTTCATACTAATTGTACAACTACTCAATAATCACCTTAAGCATTATATTTTTAAAAGCATAACCTGCAATAATCTGCCAGCATTTAAATACACAGACATATAACCACTTAGGTAGAGATGAGAAAAATACTTCCCGCTCTTACAGGAATACAAATCTAGATATTTGAGCAACCTGGAAAACTTAACTGATGTTTTTCATTTCAAGTACTGTTGCTCTTTATTTCTGAGCCTCTGGCAAAACGGATGTCAATTTAGTTGTAAACAAATGTGTAAATTATGGACAAAACACACAGTTAAGTAACTTTTCAAAAACAATGATGTTGGGTTTTTTGTTTTGTTTTGTTTTGTTTTCTCTTTAGAATGACTATATTTATTTTTTTGGTATCTGAGGGTCCTTTCTTATCCATGGAGCATTAAAACATAGAAACAGAAACTAACTCCTACTTACTGTCAAGCCAAAAGTCCTAGTAGTAATACACAACTTAGCAATCATGAAAACTTCATATTTCTCTGAGGTAGTTTTTGAGGGCTAAGGAAGATCCACTCTCATTCCACAAAGATTTTCACATTCAGAAGAGATCACAAAAGACAGTAAATGACAGTCTCAACTTAAAAATAATCCTTTTGATTTTCCTGGAAGGATTATGGAAAATATAAAGAAAACAATATTAAATTTCAGTTATTAAATTTTGAATTTTTTTCTAAAATTAATATGCTTTTAGAGATTTCACAAGATATATGGCCCAAAAGGAAGACATTATTTGTGTTCAATAATTTTTTTCTTATTTTGCATATCTATTCCAGTTCCCTATCCCTCCCATTTTCCCATGCTCCCACACCCCTAACCCATTCTCCATCCACTCCCCAGGGAGAGTGAGGCCTTCCACAAGGGATCATCAAAATCTGTTAGGTCATTTGGGATAGGGCTTAGGCCCTCCCCATATGAAAAGACACATTAAAGAAAGTTCAAGCATTTGGAAGTTCAAGAGTTACAACTGCAAATGAAAATATTTAAAATTAGTTAAGATATAAAATAATCATATCACCTATTATTTTTAAAGTTAACTAGAGTATTTAATAGAACATGGACTTCATAAATATATAAAGCATATATTTAGTCATAACTGGCATTATAATTTTGAGGGGATTATCTTTCATTTCAAAAATTCCACTGTATAAAACATCCAACATAATTTTTAGAAATGACTCACAACCTTGAGAAAAAAATTAAAATACTTCCCTTAAATTGTTATCAATGATAGAAATATTTTTCTTCAAATAAAATAGAAACATGAAAGTAATAAACTCAGAATTATTTATTTCTAATGACTTGCTGCTACAAAGCTTTTCTTGTTCAATTGATATTAACACATCACTATTATCTGCTACCTAGTTAGATTATATGTGAATTGACTCCCTAGAATCCTTACATTTTTGTTTTCCTAAATTATCTGTCTACTCTGATTACTTGGGGTTTAGGCTTAAATAGTAAATTGAAGACATTTCTATTTGCAAGCACTATAACCTGAGTTCATTCAGGTGTGTCCAACCTGAGGGCTATAAGATGCATTTTGCCCAGGAGACCTATGAATGCACCAGAATACATAATAACAGATTTAACATGATGTGCGATGAGGTTTTACATTTGGTTATTGTAACTTCATTGCATTGTTCTAGAGAGTTAATTATAGAGAGCAGTATCCTGTCTTGATGTCAAAGGTTGAGCACATCTGTATCTCTTCTTCAGGAACTCTTTACAGGTAAATAATGTTTTCCCCAGATGTTTAGCTTTTGGAGGCTTACTCAGTAAATATAAAAGGTCCAACATCTACAGCTATCTTAAGATATTTGATGTTAGCTGTTCGTATGAAACTTCAAGAATTTTTAGCCCACACTCTTGGCAGGACTCCAAGAGAACATTATAAATTCCCTAAGGTAGAGCCCACATGTTTTTCATCTTGAGTGTAGTTTCTGACACATAGTAGGCTGTTAAAAATATGTGATGAATGGAAAATAACTAGCTGCCTGAATGTTCTTAACTGCTCTGATTTAGCGGCTGGAGGTATTTTTTTGAAATTGAGTGTGATGAATATACTCATTGACTACAGCAACAAATATTTTCCTTTGACAAAACTCCAAGGATTTTTGATAGGTATGTTCATTCCCTGTAATTCCAACACTTTTCTTTTTTTAACACAAGCACCATGGAAGGTTTTGGTTAAATCTCAAAGAACTTACAATTGCCCTTTTAATGTTTCTGTTGAATCTACTACATGCTGAATTTTCCATCATCTAGATGCTATTTAGAATCTTTATACATGGTGCATATGATTGTAAGTACTTGTCGTAAAATAAAATCGCACTATTAAATTCCCATTCAATAATTTTTCAATCACGTATCAACTATAAAGCCATAAGATATAGTTGTTATGGTTATTGTTCATATTAAGTCTAAAAATGTTTAAAAGTATCTATCACAGTTCATTCTATTGATAACAAGGCTACATTTGAAAGTTATTAAATTGTTGCCTTTACACCATGATCATGCCAAAATGTATTTATTGAGATTGTAATACCTGCATTATATTTATTTTTTTCTGTTCCATCTCTGTCATTCTACTTCTCTCTACCTCTAGCTAGCTACCTCTCTCTGTCTCTCCCTGTCTCTCTGTCTCTCTCTCTCTCTCTCTTGATCTCTGTTTTCTACTACATATTAGACTATTTAGAGTTGTTTTATAATTCTCAAAATTAATTCCTTTAAACTATAACCAAAAGTACATAGCTGGAAATGTCCATTTTATCAACTATTTTGTATCTAATATTTTCCAGTACTTTCAGTGTGTAACATTTTTTCCTTAATTTCTGCATTCTTAAGTTGGAACTGTAAAGTCTAAAGATACAGACAAAACTTGTTCATTTCTCAGCACCAGATTTGTTGTTCAAACAATGACTGCTTTGCTCTCACTGTGTCTCACTGCTCCCTCAGATGCTGCCATCTTACTGCTTGGAGACCTGGGAAGTTGCTACTGATATTTTAGTATTTAATAGTAAAGGTGGGTTTCTTTTATGTTTGTGTCATACTGTTCTTTTATTATTCTAAGTCAGTATACAACTAAGCATTCTATATGAAAGACTAAATTAAGAAACAAATCTGAATCCATTACTGTCTTCAATTGGAAGAAAACACATGTATTTAAATTACCTACTAAAAGTGCTCATATTAATTCTTCAAATGGTATGATTCAGATAGAAGTAGTGGTGAAACGGCCTCTCTGAGAGTAGCAATTATATTCCTCTTATGTCATTTGGAGGCTCTTAGCTGTTTCTGTATCAGGACCCACATCCTAACCATAGAACAGACAGTTTCTGAGAAAAAGCAAATGCTGCTGTTTTTTGGCTTTTGCATTTTTATTATGTTTACAGGTTTCTTATTTAAAAAGATAAACACTAATGCTGGTAATTGCCATGTCCAAAGCAGGGGACATAACCATATTACTCAAAATTATCACTGATACAGAACAACCAACTTGAAACAAAAATGCTATAAAACCTCAGTTCTTTACCCTCAGCTTGTTCTTTTACTTTGAATACCTATTTTCTTAGACTGTCTAGTTATGCAAATACAATGACCACATAAATTAGTGTAACTGCATCTATAAGTCAACAAAACAATATATTGTGATTAAAATAGGAGCAAAGGATCACCAGCCTATAATACACATCACCAGAGAAACTAGGATGCAAGGAGGAACCTAAGGGATTCATACAAGGTCCCTCACAGAAGGGGAAAGGAACAAGATCTCCTGAGCATATGGGGAGGGGGAAGGGGGAGTGCATGGAGAAGGAGCTAGGAGAAAGAGGAGAGGTGGAGAGTAGAACACAGAACACGTGGGACCAGGAAGATTGAGTCAGGGGACAAAAAAAGGAGAGCACAAAATAGAAATACCTTAATAGAGGGAGCCATTATAGGTTTGAAGATAAAACTGACTCTAGAGAAATGTGTGGCCCGAACTAACAGTCTGAGCAACAGTGGAAAGGCTACCTTAAATGCTGTTCCCTGATAATGAGATTAATAACTAACATATGCTATCATAGAGCCTTCATCTAGTAGCTGATGGAAAAAGAAGCAGACACCCATACCTAAACACTGACCAGAACTTCTGGAATCAAGTTGCAGAGAGAGAGGAGTGATAAGAAAAAGGGTCAAGACCAGGCTACAGAAACCCACAGAGACAGCTGACCTGAACAAGGGAGTTCATGTACGCCCAGACTGATAGCTGGGAAACCAACTTTATACAGACTCACATCCCATGAACATGGTCTCAGTTAGAAGGCCTGGGCAGACTAAGGGACCTCTAACAATGGAACAAGGATGGATCCCTGGTTCAAGAAAGAAATTTGAGAGCACATTTCCCATGGAGGTATACTCCCTTAGCCTAGAGGCAAGGGGGTAGGCCTAGACTCTACTCCAAATGACTTGACAGATCCCTCCTGTAAGGCATCAGCCTCCCTGTGCAGTGGGGGGAAATGGAGGGGTGGGATGGGAGGTGGGTTGGGGTCAAGGGACATGGGAGAGAGAGGGAACTGGGATCGATTTGTAAAATAAGAAAAATAAATAAATAAAATACTTCTGATATAAATAAATATATCAAGTCCCTATATCAATTAATGTATGTATGTGTGGACTAAATTAGAAAGTAAATGGATAAGCTTAGCCTACTTCATCAGTGTATCAGCAAGTCCAATCAATGAAGCTAGGTGCCCTTGGGAAAGTCAAAGTTATCCTTTTAGACATTATAAATGCCAAGGGAGAGAAAGTCCTTTGGGTCTAGGCCCTGCTCCAAATGATAAGACAGACTTTGAAGTTCTCCCTTGGAAATCCTCACCCTCCCTGGGGAACAGAAAGGGGATGGGATGGGAGTTGGTAGGGAGAACAGGGGAGGACAGGAGGGTGAGGGAACAGAGATTGACATATAAAACGATCTTTTTACACATTTAAATAAAACATATAATCATAATAATCATATTTTAAAATAGATAAAAATGCTATAGAAACACAAGAATTCACCATTTTCTTAGATAAGATTGAAAGAAGGCAAGAACAATAATGATTAAGAAATACTGAGGTCTCTTAGGAAAATGTTTTTTTAAAATCAAACATTTTAAAGTAAGTAACAATCTAATTCTGAATAAATCAGAATCTAAATTGCAATTATTTTTATTATTTTACCATGATTCAGAATGCAAAATTGTGGGCATGATCAAACCAATGGTGAATTAAATGCGGTGGTATACTCAACAATAGTCGCTATGTTCAAAAAGTTTCATGAAGTTGAACTCAGAGTTCTATGTAAATCATATAAAATAATTTGTAGTTGTAGAAACCAGTGAAATTATCTAATTAAACCATTTTCCCCCCAAAGGCAACAAGAAGAGGAGCTATATTGAGTAGCATGTATAGCTGACAGCATATGAATGGCTTGATTTTGATGTCTAACCAGTCTCCTCCTTTCTCTTTTGAAAATCCTCAGTGGCATGGCTTGAAAGAGGAAGCTGATAAGAAGCAGCCAATCATAGCAACAGATTTATCTTTGGGACACTGGTGGCAACTGGTCACAGAGACTGGAGTACCAAATCTACAGTGCTTTACTTTTTAAAATAAATATTCTTTCCATTAGCCTAGTTTTTATATTTCCTTATTTCTTCTGCTTACAGTTTTATTTGAACTGGCTTTGTTTGGTGGGGTAATCTGGAGCCCTCTGTTGACATGGTCTGTTAGCTGACCAGAGAGAACGTAGCTCAAATAGCCAACAGCCAATCCCTGTAAGAGGATAGCTGCCAAGTTTCCTCCCACTGCCTAGGGATTAGGTCCTTTATCACTTTGTGGTAGGATCTAGCTGCCTTAATGTGTGCCCATTACATCTATATGGGTTATCTGTCTACATGAAGTCATATGTGAAGGAGATCCCACACAGGCAGAGGCTTTCTCCCAGAACCCATGTTAAACATGAAACACAGCCAAACATCTGTTTTCACAGAGAGATCCTTTATTAAGTAGAGGAGAAAAGTAAAAGTGGGTATTTTAGAACTGTGGCAGAAAAAAGAGCAGCAAGTGACCTTACAGGTATAATTTTTAAGAAGAAAAAAAGGTGAGTTCTGTATTAGAAAGGGCTTGGGTGTGGTAAAGGAGATAGAAGATGAGAGAGAAGGGGGAGGAGAGAAGGGAAAGGGGGCAGGAGTATTTGTCCCAGAGGGAAAGGGGATTGCCTCTGGATAGAGAGGAAACAGATGTGGCCCATAGGAAAATGGTGGTTTATTAGAGTAAAAGGAGAAACCCTGTGTTAGGATGAGGTATTTAATTTTAATTGGGCAAGTTAATTAAGCGAGCCAAAGGGGGCTTTTAATTGTTGTACTTCAGTACTTTGATAGCTGGACCTTGGTAGTCAGTCTCAGGAGGAAGAATTGGCCAAATAAAGTTACAGACCTTGCTGACTAGCTTTAGAAATGTAATCCAACAATTTTTTTTAGCAAGGCAGAGGGAATTGGGGAGAAGGGTATGGCCTGCCAGGGCCACATAATCCAGTGGGCTAGTCTCCCTTCAATATGAACTCACCCAGGCTTCAGGGTGGAAGAGAGGCCAGCTTACACTGGCTGGCTTTCATTCCAGTCACAAGCAAACATATTCCTTGGGTCTTGGTGGTACTCTAAGACCACAAACTAGGTTGGGGGAAAGAAGAAATGTTAATCCCACCAGTATCAGACATGTTATTGTTCATGTAGCTGCTTGACTCTTCACATGGCTTCCACATACACAAAAAAGCAATTGCAATCACAGCTGTCTACATCTTCTTAGAGATGGTAACCATTGTGCAATGGGAGGCATGCTGGAAGACTTTCTCACCAGATGGTGCTCCAACCTCAGTTAAGTTGTCCAATGGTATCACCTCATTAATTATATCAACATTATTGCCAACCAGTATCTGATGGCCATTCAAAATAAGCCATATTTCACCAACTGAGATTTCACAAAATCATCACAACACAAACACTGAGCAATTCTGAAGCTCTTTTCACAGACACGTTCACAGCCTCCATTTTTATGTAAGCAGGGATCTTTACCTGGTTTTGTGAATGAATGGAGTACAACCAGTGATGTAGGCTTTAGCATGCTGCCTCAGACACATACTATATTTTTTACCAATAATTCACACTTATTACCAATGATAGTATCCAATGTAAGAGCCATAGGTAATCTCCAATCACAGGTACAGCAAATCACTGACCTACACTGTTATGGGAAAGTCTTGGGCATTTGGAGGCAACCATATTACCTATGTCAATTACAGAATATTTGGTGTCTTGCTAATACAAAGTATATGCTAAATGCTTAATCATAATTTCACTGTGCCCCCAAAAGATCAGAGCTGGCTATTACTGTCAAGATGAGTTTTCAACCCACAGCTATTTCCCTGTATCCATCCAGAGCAAATTCTTGGCCTTTGGGTGCACAGCGATCATGTCTGACTGGAAGCTGGTGTCTCGATGATTATTTCATGACACTTCCAATTAAATCACTCCCTCTAATGAACAATTTCCCACTGAATATTCAGTAGGTTCACTAACTGATGCAGTCCACAGTGACCCCTTCTAGCCTTTCTACTCCTTCCTTGATAAGCCTTTCTCACCAGAAAATATCAGTTCTCCCCACTTTGGGCTCTCTGAACAGAGTTCAATAGTCTATTACCTCAAAGTATATGTCAAATGTTTTGAGAATTTGCAAACTAAAAATTACAGTGGTCCTGAAGATGCACAGATCTTATAATTCAATTAAGGTCATAACCATGAAACTGGACTGAGGGCAAGACAGAACAGGCTACAGCTCCTATTATCAAGTGATGAAAAACTGCTACATGTTTTTCCACCTGTCTCAAGGACTGAACTTTTGAGATAGATATACAGTGGACCAGCTGATTTCAGAACACTGCCATGGCTGCATTTAGATGCATTACTTGGACAGGAAATGAATCCATGGCATAAAATTTCTGCTCAAGAAGCAGAACCAATTCTGTTGGGCATGTGCAGTAATAGGATCTGAGGGTTTTCACAACCAACAGTAAAGTCATGGCTCTGAGCGGTACATTCATTGACATCTTCCCAGTGTTCCTGTTTCTCTACAGCCCTCAGGTCATATGCATTTACCTTCACACCATTTCTGGATTCAGCTTAAAGTACTTGTGTATTTTTAATTAATGATGTTTATAGATTGTATGGCTTAAAGATGACAGATTTGTGGGTCGGAGGTTTAGATACTGGCAGGGTCTGCTATGTCATGCAATGAAAATTGATGATATTTATTTAAGCATTTTTTGTTGCAACAATCCCTGTTTCATTTACTTTATGAAAACTATCAAAGTATAGGGGATACTTTGAAAAGAAAAAAAGCCATATAGCAAACTATAAAAGAAATTTTTATTAACAGGCTTTCCTTATGTATAGAAACAAATTATTTGGAGTCATCCTTATTTACATGATTTTGTTTTTTTCTTTTGGCTTGGTCGCTTGATCAGTTTTAGAACTTTTAGAATTCTCTATATCCATCCAAAGAATAGCAAAAAGAAATTTTCCTTAAAAGGTTTTTAGAGATACTAGAGATGAAGTAGGAGTTCACCTGTCATAACTTCAGAGAGTTGAACAAAAGCTCCCCTTCTGATGTCCTCATCAGCTCATGTACCTCAAATAATATTGATAGCTTTGTGCGCATGCATGCATGCATGTACATTTATTCCTGTGTGCCAGTGTGTGCTTGTTGGTATTTTTCCTGTCATACTGTTATACTAAATATTTATCATGCACTCACAAACTATATAAATCTTCAGCATGTGAACAATATGCCACACGGAAATTTTCTAATGCAATAGTGTACAGGCCTACAGAAGTGTAAAGCATAATGCACTAGAAACAAATAACTTCCAAGAACTAGTTTTTTTTTTTTTAAAGACATGCATGTTATGTTACTGTATACAAACGATCCTCCCTGTATAGGATATCAAATGGCAGTAGAAAGCCTATCTGATAACAATACTGGGACCAATTAAACTGAACTGGGGCAGCGGTGCTTAATGGACAGAAAACACCTGTTGGTATGACATAACATACTTCAAAGATTTTATGGATTTCACTGGAAAGAGCTGGGGAATTTGCCACCTTACCACTCTCTTCTAATTGGTATTTCAGCTACAGCGGCAGACTAACTTGCATTCAAGCTTGAGCAGCACATTGCAAAACTGTATATAACATTAAGCAAGTGTCCTGAGATTCAAGAAAGAAATAATTACTTCTTAGGATCTGTATTACTTCTTGTAATGTTGCGGGGTCAGTTCGTCTTTAAATATAGCAGACATTTTTTTTGGTGAAGTAGTGACAAGATATTTGATAATGATCTCCATATAGGTAGTAACTTTTGTTTCTATTAAGAATTGATAGATAGTAATGTTTGTTTATGTGCCCGTCAGATCCAGCAGTTGTGATCAATTTGTATTAGCAGCCATGTAATTATATTGCAATCGGGTAATTCTTTTTTGTAATTCATTATTTCAGTGGCCAAAAAACATTAAAAATTAGCTGGTTTGAGTTTTGAGAATAAAATAACACAGTCTCAAATGTAAAAAAGTACTTTTTCTATATACTGATTTCAGTATTGATTTGCTGTTATAACACATATCTATTTTTCTAGTAGAGAAATAACTATGAAAGACCTCTAGTCAGTGCACTTACCACTAAGGGATTTTGTTTTAGTCCTGATGTATGAAAATGGCCCAAAGGGACACTATAATGTAATTAAAAATGAGTGTATACACAAAATTCAAGTCCTAAAATTTCAGTTCCAATATTACATATGCGTTCCTAGGATCATGAATGTTTGAAACAATGAAATAAACCTTTTATGTATAAATACATTAAAAATTTGGTGGGCTTTACTTCTCTAACCTCCTTGACTGATTTTTACTGCAGATCAGAAAAGGTGTTTGATGTAAATCTCATCAGAGTATCATTTTGCTTAGCACAACTCCAAGTTTCTCCACAATGCACATGCTACTAAACAAAGAGAAGGTCAAATGTAATGAGAGGTAATGCTTTTCAGTGTTCCCCTTTGTCACTGGACTAGTGATATCAGGATGGTGACCCAGGATTAGCAATGTGAAAAGGAATATGTTTTTAGGTAACAAAGGTTAACATAAACACCTATGCATCAGTGACCATGTGGCTTTAGCACATAGCACCCTTGTCTACTCTAGTCCTCTCTCGAGCTCCTCCCATCTCACACAATTGTGCTATCTACCTGCCTGGATTTGGAGCTGGAATCCACATAAGACACAACACAAAGTCACAATCCCTTAGCTACAGTTTTCCCAGGTATAAGTGATAAAATAATACTTTCACTTTCATATCTGATGTAGAAAAAATTAAGTCAAAATCAGATTAGTCCCTGTGAAGTTCTTGTCAAAGAGTGTGAAAATAGGGTGAGGCTAAAATGAAATGATTATTATGAATACTGTTTTTTAACCCCCTGTTCCTCTTCCACTTGTTGTTACCTTTGCTCCCCTTGACTCCTTTGCTAATATTATCATCACTCCTCCTCAGCTGTACTTCAGGAGCTCGGCCCAGTGCTTAGCTGTGGATCTCTGCATCTGCTTCCATTGTTACTGGATGACAATTGAGGACACATTATTTTTAATTGTGTGTTTTATTTATTTCTGTATGTGTATAAACAGTGGTGTACAATGGAGGAACCCTTGAAGCCCAAAGAAAACTTGCAGGAGCACCCTCACCTTTCACCATGTGGGTCCCCAGTGGCTGAAAGCATATTTACACACTAAGTCACCTCACTGGGTCTCCAATAGTGTTTTAAAGAATAACAACATCACATGAGTGCTCACTGTTTCAGGGAGTATCTATACTGCGTATTACATCAAAAATGTACTTTGACTTCGTTTCTAAACTGATTAATTTCATGGCTCATTGGTGAAGACAAAATAGGAATCAATAACAAACGTTATTTCTTGAGAATTTTTTCATTTGCATTAACATATCAATTTCCATTATATTTACATCATCCTTTTTTTCAAATTGAACCAAAGCTCATGCTGATGTTTGAGTCAGTTTGATCCCTTAACCACTTCTGTGCTTTGGGATCTATCATTTTGCACAGTGGAAATCTTTATACTGTCTGCCATTGACTGTGATTAAACATTTTTATGCAAACTGGCATGTGGTGATATCTTGTTTATACTCTAACAAACAAAGCATGCCTGAAGATCAGAGAGCAGAGCCAGCTACTAGTTAACCATAGAGGTCTGGAGGTCTGTACAGACAGACAGAAAGTGATAAGGCTAATCTGAGAGGGAAAGTGATAACGCACAAGGAGACAGGAGCTCAGTCTCCTTTTGGTTTGGAGGTTGAGTAGGTAAGGTGGTTGTGATTTTGTTTCTTTGTCACTCTTGTCTCTCAGCAGCCCTCTTCCCCATATCTGACTCCAGGCTTTTATTATTAAAAACCTATTAGAACTTGTATTACAGTGGCATGTTGATACTGCAGTAACAACAAGCAACACTATAATGGTTAATATTTTTTGGCAATTTGTCTAAATTTACCAGAGGTGTTTTAAATAGCTAGCCTGTGGGGCACAAACTTTATTAGATTTAGAACTAACTCTGTGACATGCTTCTGTACTTGTCTGTGCGGGTGTTCTCAGATAGGTTACATTGAAGAAGAATAGTCTACCATGTGTAGGGGTAGTAAAGTTCCATGAGTTGAGGTCCTCAAACTAAATAAAAGTCCTCAAGCACTAGCATTCATCATTTTCTGCTCCATGATGGTAGATATACCATTACCACATCCTCACACTTCTGATGCTTCAACTACATCTGTTCTGGGGGTTATGAGTTCCCCATCACAATGAATCATATGATCAGGCTTTGAGCTAAAATAAATAGATATTTATTTTGTCAGGCATTTTGTCAAACCAGTGAGAAAGCTTATATGTTCCCTGATTAGTACCTCAACAACAACTCCAAGCAGGTTATGTGTTCCATTGTGTCTGCTAATGGACACACCATGTAAGAAGAGACTCTCACTGTGAACAATTTTTTATCGTCACCCTCCGAAGAACAGCTGCAGAAGACCAGGACTTTGTAGATTGGAAAGTGTGCCCAGCCAAAGCAGACAGGAGTCAAAGTTCATGTTCAGACATTGCACTCTATTACCTGATGTTGAGGCAGGAATACAAAACAACCATCTGTCATGTTGTGCATCCTTGTCTAATTCATTTCACTACTCACAATATTTTCCCAATCGAATCTAGTAAGCCACAGAATAACCTAAAAGTCCATTTCCTAATTATGGAATACAAACAAAACAACTATAATCAGAACATGTGTATTGTGCTGGTTAATTAAATGCTTGAAATAAGTAGAGTAATTGTCTCAGGTGTAGTTCCCCGGAACATAAGTTGAAGTGGAAGGGATAAAAAGCCTCAACTGTTCTTTCATCTCTGACATCTCAAAATCGTATGTTCAGTGATAAAAGGAGACAGAATAAGAGGAGGAAACTCTCACAGGTGTTGACAAAGAGGAAATGTAGGGTGAAATGTATGTTCAGATAACAAAGTGCACTATTTCAGAAATACTCCCTGAGTTTCACTTAATTCATCTATAGCATGGTAATAATTCTTAGTTCTTAAGAAAAAATTAAAAGTCAATAAGATCCAGTATAGATCTTTCCTGAAATCATGCATGAAAATTTTCTCCCATTGAATACATAGAATGAATAAAATACATACATAGGAAAATCAAGACAACTCCAACTCAAATCTCAAATCTCCCTCTCAATCCTACAATCTATAGTAAAGTTACTTTAGAAAGAAAATGAAGAAAATATATAAAAGAATAGAAGAAAGGAAAGACTAAGAGAGGCAGGAGCGAAAAATATGTCCTTTAATTCTACAAAAGAATTATTTTTTCTTAATACAAAATGACCATATTCAATCATGGCCATACAAGAATATACAGAACATATGGAAAGCTACATACTATAAAAATTAAATTGTCAGCAGCTGAATATGAAAAGTATGACCACAAAAAGAACAAACATGAGCAGTACAAAAATGTTCAATAGGTATCTGTACTGGAACACAAGCACATTAAAAGAAAAGATCAATCATTAAGATGTCAAATTCACAAGAGCTGTTAAAAGATAAAAAGTATTGTATTATTTCCAGGAATGATGATGAAAGTGTGGCCATGGGGACTCAAGCCAAATATATTTGAATCTGTACTTGTATAATATAACTTTGGCATAGTTTTTTAAATACCCTGCCAAAATTAATCCCATAGTTTATTAAAGGTAGGCAATATTACCTACTTTTCTATTGAATATATTATCAATCAGAAAAGCACATGAACAAAACTAATTTACATATTTAAATCATGGTCTTTGTCTCAGTGTTGTACCTTCTGAAATGAGAATAAATTTATATGTTCTTGCAAACAATATTCATCCAATAGATTCTAGGTTTGCTATATTAAAGCTTCAACATAAAATGGGTCAATAGAAACAGTGACCTAAAGACACAGCCAGACTCATCAGAGAGTCCATCTTGTGAAAATGAAAAGCCATTGAAAGGGAAGAACCTGACTTCACAATGCCCTTGGAAGTTTCCTAATCAAACACAACTGTGTGGAAAATGTATTTTCAGATTCAACCAAGGAGGTGCATAGAGGTCATGACAGCTGTGATATAAGGAGCCAAGCTACATCTGCAGCTGGGAACAAATGTATCAGCCACATGCATGTGGTGCTGGTTTTGCAGACAAAAAAGGCATAAGAGAGAGGGAGTCATGGGGTCTTAGGCTGAGATCCAGAAGGCTGTTCAGGCAGCAGGATCCAGGTCTTTACAAGGAGGCACTGAGCGGTCTTTCTGTAAAACTATGAAGGTGAACCCTGAATAGCTTTGCAAACACAGGATGTAGGAGATGCTGTCTATGGTCTATTTTCTGTGAAAAGATGAGTGCATGGGGTTGGGAAACCAGTCAAATACTGGGCTGTGTATGCTTCAGGTGGCAGACTGTCATCACCCATGGTCATCAGATGACTTCATTGTGAGCCTCAGGTGTCACCTATGGGATTTTGGTGTTTTCCTTGCTGAGTTGGTCTTATTGTACTCTCATCTCTCTTTTTTCTGCCCCTTTTCTCTCTGTCAGAATGGTAACGTTTATAGTATATCTATCATAGCATAGTTTGAAGTTTATAAACTTAATTTTTTTTTAGAGACTGGTAGATATGAAGTTGCTATATGTCACAGGAAAGAGTTTGTATTTTTACTTTTAAAGTTTGGGAACTTAAAAATTACAGGGACTTGAAAGACACAAATTGACTAATCACATTTTGTTTGATGAGATAACAATGTTCTTTTAAGTCAGGAATATAATATTGTAATTTTTTTAGTTTTTTTCTTAATTTGCATATTGATCCCAGTTCTTTCTCCCTCCCTCCCATGCCCCCCTGACTACCCTCCCATCCCATTTTTTAAAGATGGATTTTCTCTGTAGCTTTGGAACCTGTCCTGGAAGTCATTCTGTAGATCAGGCTGGTATGGAACTCACAGAGATTCCCCTGCCTCTGCCTCCTGGAGTGCTGGAAGGCATGCTCCACCACTGTCTAGCTAGAATATTGTAATTTTGATATTATGAGTTTGGGTGTCTGGGTGTAGTTTAGGACAGTTAATCTTGACTGTCTCATCTGTAATTCAGAATAAGATTTAGAATCACTATGGAAACAACTTTGCATGCATCCATGAGAGGATTTTCAGAGAAGCTTAATTAAAGAGAGAAGTAAGTTCTACCATAACTGTAAGTGACACTGTTCCACAGGCTGGAAAATCAGACTGAAAAAGTAGGAGAAAATGAGGTGATCACCGGGGTCCCTGCTCCCTCTGAGTGCAGATGCAATGGGATCATTCACCTCAGACTTAAGTCAACATTTCTTCCCTTCTTTATTAGGCTGTAATCCCTCCAATTGAGAGCCAAAGTGAACCTTCATTACATCATATTTACAACTACCTTGCCATGGCAATGAGGAATTCACTAATATGCTGGGCTACATGCTATTATCAAAATAACAGCAACAAAGTAATATTAGTTTCGTATAGATTCAGCCACCACTTCATGGAATAAAAGAGAAACATGGCAGCATGTTTTTAGTGTTAGATACCAGTATATCTTTTGTAGATAGATGTGTAATGATTATTACTTTAAGGTTGTTTTTTATGAGGTGAATTTTGATATAAATTTATAAAAGAATCCCCCTTTAGTAAACACTTTATTTTTCCTTTCAATATGATTAAGCAAAATGCTAAATTATTATTGTTAAACTACTTCCAGTAACAAACTCTTCAATTTAAAAATCACCTTGAATATAATAAAGATGTACATGTTCATATATTATGTTTCAATAAAGTTAAAAGAAAATAGACAAAAACATTGCTTTAATTCAATGAAAATTATTTCTGTTCACTAAAAAATTAGAAAATACAGGAATAATTATGTATTTTTCTGATTAATTTTACCATTCACAATAAGTCATTTCTCCTGTGTTCACCAGAACTTACATTTATATTAAACATGTTTTTTTCAAAAGATAATATAAGAGACTCCTCATTTTTTTTCTCTCTTCATATTATAGACATTTTGTCTTTCATAGTTACATCACCACTATATATACCTAAGAGAAACAATGTATCAGGAAAAAAGCATAGTTTGCCTCTTGATGTTTTTTGTTTGTTTTGTTTTGTTTTTCAAGACAGGGTTTCTCTGTATTGTTTTGGAACCTGTCCTGGAACCAGCTCTGTAGACCAGGCTGGACTCTAACTTACAGAGATCTGACTGCCTCGGCTTCCCGAGTGCTAGAATTAAAAGTGTGTGCCCCCAACGTCCGGTTTTGCCTCATGATGTGGAAGGCTTTGTTATATCAGATAGGCTGTGATAGAGCACACTAGTTTACATCATGGTAACAAGGAGGCAGAAAAAGGGGGAGAGAGAGAAGGAGAGTGGGTAAGCGTGCTGCGAGTTTCCAATTTCCTCTCCGTTATTCTGCCATTACTCAGCCTGTATGATGGAACCTTCTACATTAAGCTAAGGTCTCCACTCAGTTAATCCTATGTAGACATACTCTCACAGTCACACTCAGAGCTATGCCTTATTAAAGTCCTACGAAGCGCTTGGCAATCACAATTAACCACAAATCCATGCCTCAACTTGAAAACCATTGCCTTAAATTGTAGTACTCCACCTTGCCTGCAAAGAGCTCATGTCCGTTCATTGGCGCCTAACATTGTTAGAATAAAAAGTCTCCTTTGAGCCTGATGACAAAGCCTTGACTGTGGAACCCTGCAAAATCAAAATGAATTTACATTTCTCAAAAATACGGTATCACAGGCTATATATTCCCATTTTCAAATGGTAATATAATAATACTTCAAGGAAGAAGACCAAAGAAAGTTCAAAACTCAGCAAAGGCGTAGATGAACTCCTATAGTTTCATATTCATCATCCAGGGTTCATCTCATGGTATCATGATATGTGCTCTGAAGTACTTGCCCCTGTTCTATGTAGTCCATGTGACCTTTTATTTTTTTTCACAGCCTGCCTGTGCCTTTCTAGCATCTCTAGCTTGGGATTCCCTTGCCACAGGTCATGCACTGCCTGCCGAGGCCACTTTACATGCACCACTACCCTGCCACGTATTGCCTTAGCCACACAGGCCTTTTTTTGAAATATCGGTGAAAGTTTCTGTGACCTTGTAAGTCTTTCCTGAACACCTCGCGTCGCAGGTGGTAGCAAGTTCTGCCAGCATCTCAAATGGTAATGCAGATGCCCAGGCCAATGCCTTCAGCTCCTCTGAGTGGCAGAGCAATGGGACTTGTGCAGCAAGTATGAAATCAGATGTATGTAAACAGGCCCCTCAGGAGTCTTTGCAAAGCAAGTCTTTCAAGTGAATGTACTCCTTATGACCTCTGAACTTGCAGTGGGTGAAGCTTAGCCAGTTTCTGAAATACGCCCCCAAATATATTTCTTTGCCAAGAGTGGTGGTGCACACCTTCCGTCTCAGCACTCTGGTGGCAGGCAGATCTCTGTCAGGTTGAGACCAGCCTGGTCTACATAGGGTAAAGGCAGGCTGTCTGAAAAAAAAAAAAAACACATAGAAACAAAACACAAAACAGCAGTAACAAAAAGATCTTTCCTATCATCTTGCTATAAATCCATCAACTTCTTTTTAACAGGATACATCTTCACAAATCACATTTCCTGACCCCCAACTCTATACAAATGTCTTTTCTCAGAAAACAGCAACTTTTTCCAGTCAGTCTGCTCTAAATTTTGTCCCCTGTTCTCACTATTTTCTAGGACAATATCATGAGAGAAGAAACTTCATGTTTGCTTTGTCTTACAGTTGCAGAAATTTTAGTTCATTATGGTTGAGAGTACAAGATAGAGCAAGGCAGCTTCCATCATGACATCCAGGAAGGAGAAGGAAAATGAAGAGAAGCATGAGAAGGAGGAAAAGAGAGATGAAGACCAGGATGAGAAGGACCAGCAGGAGGAGCACAAGAAGGAGAAGGAAGAGGGGGGCCAGGAGAGGGAGGACAGGAGAAGGAGGACTAGCAGGAGCAGGAGGAGCAGGAGAAGGATGAGCAGGGAGAGAAGGATCAGGAAGAGCAAGACCAAGAGGAGGAGGACCAGAAGGAGAAGGACCAGGATGAGGAGAACTAGGAGGAAGAAGACCAGATGGAAAGAATATGAGAATGCCTACATTGCAAGCTTTCTCCCATTTACACTTAATTCAACCAGCCTCTAAACCTATAAAATAAAACTGGCTCTATTCTCTGTGACTCTTACAATTTTAATTAATTCTCTCTCTGAATGCCTTCACAGATACACCCAAAGTTATCCTTTATTAATCTCCTTGGTGCTTCTTCGCCCATTGAGATGACAATCAAAATTAAACACCCCTAATAAATGTATCAATTCTAGTGTCTTTTTTCTTCTCTTTGTGGGACAGTATCAGTGTTTCCTTCATTAGTCTCATCAGAAAAGCACAGAAATCACAACCTATGTTCATTATTTTCATTTGCCTAACAATAACACGTCATAAAATATTTGCCTTATTCTTTCTGTATGGTACAACCATCTGATAGGCAGAAGGCCATAAGGCTGCCAGAATTTCCTTTCTGATATTAGAAAACATAATTTCACTGTATGATATGGTCTCTCTTCCTGTTTTCAGCTTCAACTATCTTCTGACAATCTTTTTAGATCAATGGTTCTCAATGGAAAGCACAACCTCTTTGGCAACCTCTGTCTCCTAGAGTATTTACATTATGATTCATAACAGTAGCAAAATTGCAGTTACAAAGTAGCAATTAAAATAACTTTTTGGTTGGGGGATGTCACCACAATGTGAAGAATTCGAACATTAGGAAAGTTGAGAACCACTGCTCTGGCTTAAGTCTATCCTAAGAATGGTCAAAAGCACTGCTCTTCCTTGCTGTTGCTTTTTTGTGGTTGTAGAGGTGAAGAGCAGGGCCACTGAAGGTATATACTACCTGTACTTCTGTTTCCTTACCATAGAATGCAAATGAAAGGGCCTGTGAGGCAGTTATGGGAAATAAGCGGGCTTTTGAGGCAAGGGGAAACCAGCATGAACAGTATGGTATTTAAGAAAAAAAATCTTATGAAATGCAGGCTTCCTCATTTGTCTGTTGCATTATTGCACTTGCAGGGCCTCACTTTGTGATCTCCTCTAAGCTTATGCTGAGTCTACACTGAGGTGCATGTCTCTTTTCTTCTATTTTCGCCTTCTTAGTTTTCACAATGCTATAATTGTATTCATTATGTGGCTGTCAAAACAAAGAAAGTTGTCCAAAAGTAGAGTTTGTCTTTTACTCTTTATTCTCAACCTCTTAGCACAAAATCAGAATAATGTCCAATGAATTAATGGTAGTGTCTCTTTTATGCACAAACAATATTGACAATTGGCAGTTCTCACTCAATTTATTCCTTTTGTTTTTTTATGTGAAATGTGTTCGTCAGACATGATGTTAAGTTTTACTGCAAAATAATTTATAATAAAAATGACTTTTAAAGGGACAGAGTCATAATCTATTTTATCTGGAATTTTACCAGTTTTACTATACATTGTCATAAAGAAACAACGTGGAAAATGTTCTGTAACTACCTCAGTAAATATTAACACCCAGTAAGCCACATCTTCTGAGATCACATGTTGTAGTGATTGCAACTGGGCACATAGAGAGTATAATAAAAAAAACATTGTCATAAACTCTTCCCTGAAGGATTCAGGGTCCTATCATGTTCTACATCACACAATTTTATGAATATTAGGAATAATTAGAAATTTGCAACTGTATATGATTAATAATATCAGGGCATTAAAATAATATAATAGACATATATGTTATAAACAGAACTGTTTTACTTAATCAGTACATATTATAAATAGGTGTCCATTTTAATTGAAATTATAAATGTAAACCATCAAGGATTTGAATTTTAAAAAAATAAAATAGGTCAGGGAAATGAACATTACAATGGAAGTAAAAATCGTGAACATACAATTTAAAAACATATAAAGGCTTTCAGAAAGCATAAAGCAGTTTGAAAATTCTTTCAGAGCATGCCAGTACATCTGAAAAATAACAAACAAAGCAGTACAAATTCTGGGTGTCAATTTCTGCTGGAGTGTTTCAAAAAGTTAGTCCTTATTAACAAACATACTATTGAAGGTACATAGTCTTATGATGCCAATATTGCAATCACTGAGCTTATAACACTTGTGAAATGGTAAATAGTAACTTAAACTATTAAGGCTCATGGTAGTTATGGCATATTATTATTATTATTATTATTATTATTATTATTATTATTATTATTATTATTATTATTATGGTTTTTTGAGTAATGGATACAGAGCCAAATGACAAATACCTTGTATATTATGTTCTGTTCATAACAGAAAAACAAAACACCTGGGTATGTAAAGTAGGTTGCACCAAAGAACATGCTATTATTTTTATACTAAAAAGCTTCAAAGAAAACTAATTTTCAAAGTCTCTTTAGTCACCAAGTTGCTCTTACACAAGAGGAATGTGATGAGTTAAGTGTAAATGCATAAGCAACATGTGGATTGAATTTTCTTTAAAAATACACAAGGGTTTAAAAATTAAGGAGAAAAAGTGTTTGGCACAATGCATTTTTGGTGAAGCCAAACCAAAAACATTTTAGACAGTTTCAGATTGCAGTATGACCTTTAGCATTTCTGGTGTCTGGGTAATAAATCTCCTTAACAATTAATGCTATCTCTAGGAGAATGAAAGTCCTAAGCCCTGTGTCAGGTATGGGTCTGAAAGAAGAATGTTGTAAGGGTCTGTACTGAGTTTCTTCCTCCTTTTTCTAAAGGAATCTCCATTCCTAAAGCTTCGAACAAATGCCCACCACATGTGTCATGCTCTATGTCTCTTTCATTATTTCTTCATGATGTTTCTATTTCATGTAGTAGAAGAGACAGCATCTGAATGTGTGTAAGAAAAATGTCAATCCTCCCCTAGTGGTAGGATTAGTTTAACCACAACTTGTACTCTCAGATTGATTCAAATGAGTTCTGAACTTGAATTTTTTATTTTATTTTTATATTTTCTGGCCTTGTTTAATTCTGGCCTCTCCCTATATATTAGCCAGGATGATTTCTTTCTGAGAATGACATTTTGTTCATTTCTATAGGCAAGAATTGTTATGACACGTGAAAGTTTGTTGTTTCTTTTTCTTTTTCTTTTTTTTTTAACTGACTGGTTGGTAAGATAAGATGATGGATTGCGTGCTAGCTATGAAGGTAGTTTCTATGCTAACAAACCAAGTGGAAGCACAAGTGCTGAGAAGCTTCTGTAAGGCAAAGGACACAGTCAATAAGACAAAACGGCAGGCCACAGAATGGGAAAAGATTTTTACCAACCTCCCATCTGTCAGAGAGCTGATGTCCAAAATATACAAAGAACTCAAGAACACCAAACAGTGCAATTAAAAATGGAGTACAGATCTAACTAGATAATTCTCAACAGAGAAATCTCAAATGGCTGAAAGACACTTAAGACAATGCTCAACATCCTTAGCCATCAGGGAAATGCAAATCAAGGCAACTCTGAGATACCATCTTACACCTGTCAGAATGGCTAAAATCAAAAGCACCAATGACAGCTTATGCTGGAGAGAATGTGGAGAAAGGGGAACACTCCTCCACTGCCGGTGGAAGTGCACACTTGTACAGCCATTTTGGAGATCAGTATGGTGATGGGAAAGCAAACTTGTACAGCCACTTTGGAAATCAGTGTGGTGGTTTCTCAGGAAAATGAAAATCGATCTACCCCAAAACCAAGCAATTCCACTGTTGGGCATATACCCAAAGAATGTACATTCATACCAAAGGGAGAACTGTTCAACTATGTTCATAGCAGCATTATTTGTAATAGCCAGAACCTGGAAGCAACAAAGATGTCCCTCAACCAAAGAATGGATAAAGAAAATGTGATACATTTACACAATAGAGACTACTCGGTGGGAAAAACAAAACAAAAAACAAACAGACAAACAAACAAAAAACTAGAAGAAACTATTCTGAGTGGGGTAACCCAGTCACAGAAAGACAAACATGATGTGTACTTACTCATAAGTGGATATTAGACACAGAGCAAAGGATAACCAGCCTACAATCCACAACCCCAGAGAAGCTAGGAAACAATGAGGGTCCCTAAGAGAGACATACATGGACCCTCTGAGAAGGAGAAAGCAATAAGACCCTCTGAGTAAATTGGGAGCATGGTGGAGGGGGGTTGAAGAAAGAGGAGGGAAGAATTAGGGAGGAAAACATGAGGGATCAGGAAGGTCGAGTTGGGGGAAGAACAGAGAAGGAGAGCAAGGAAAGAGATACCTTGATAGAAAAAGTCATTATAGGCTTAACAAAAAACCTGGCATTAGGGAAATATTCAGGAATCCACAAGGATGACAGCCCCTAAGAATCTAAGCAACAGTGGAGAGGGTACCTTAAATACTCTTCCCCAATAATGAGATTGATGACTTCTTTAAATGGCATCCTAGAGCCTTCATCCAGTAGCTAATAGAAGAGATTCACAGCCAAGAACTGAGCTGAACTTCTAGTAGCCAGTTGTAGAGATGGGGAAGTGATGAGCAAAGAGGTCAAGACCATACTGGGGAAACACACAGCAACAACTGACCTGAGCAAACAAAAGCTCAAAGACTCCAGATCAACAGTGTGAAAACCTGAATAACATTGAAATAAGTCCCTGAACATAGGTGTCAGTTGCTGAGCCTGGGCAATCTATGAAGCTGCTGGTAGTGGAACCAGTATTTATCCCTAGTGCACAAATGGGAGTCCATTCCCTATGGAGTGATATGCTCTCCGAGCCTAGATACAGGAGAGGAGGCCTAAGTACTGCCCCAAATGATGTGACAGACTTGGATGATTTCCCCCATGGGAGGTGTCACTCTCTCTGAGGAGTGGGTGGGGTGGGGTGGGATGGCAACATGATGGGGGAAGTGAGAGGTTGGGATAGAGAGGTAACTGGGATTGGATAATAAAACAAAATTGTTTTTAATTTAATAAACAATAAAGAAGAAAGTGCTTTTATTTTGCCTTTTTGCATCTGACACACCTAGTACCTTTACTCAAACATGCCATTTTAAGAAATTGAAGTCATTGCCTTCTTTTTCTTAGCAGACAGAGTGTGGTATTGACCAGCTTGCTCGTCCTTAAGTTCTCTTTCATCACCTTGCATCATCACCACCTCTCTCGTCACATTGGTATTAATCACTGGAAGCTGAAAGTTATTCTATTCCAGTCATTAAACTAAAGGAATATGAAAGAGTAAGCATCAGTGTCTCTCTGTCCCTAATTATACCCTCATACCTGGGTTGGCAGAAATTTACCATTTCTAATGAAGAACAGTGGCTGGAGGAGCCCATTGATGGTATATACTGCCTCATATACAGAAGGTCCTTGGTTCTAAGCCCTGTGGAAAGTTACTGTTTTTCAAGTTTATAACCTTCAATGAGAACCTAATGATTATTTGCTAGTTAAAACTTTAAAAAAAAATGTGTTTTAACGGTACTTAAAACACAGCCATACCTTTCTCCCCTCTGCAGTCACTACTTCTTGAAACATCCAAACTCTGTGAAGTGAAGGATGGCCCTATAAATTTTATCCACACCCTTATCCTTGAAAATTATGAATATGTGTCATATGATTTTTGCAGATGTCATTAAAGTTGCAAATAGTAAAAGAGAATATCCATTATCTAGGATTTTCTATCTAAAGGCTTAAAGAAAAATTAAGCTTTAATCCAAGTGTCACACATTTAAAAAAAAAAAAAATGTGTTAAATGAATCAATGTACAGAGCCAAAGTGAAAATCAGAGTAATTCTAGGCAGACTTGACATGGTGTCACTGACCTTGTGATAGAGTCTCCTACATGCAAAGACTTCAGACGCCACCACTCAGAGGAAAACTCTAAGTGGATGAATAGCTAGCTAGCATGCATCTAGATACCAAAACACAAGTCAGAATTAAAAGTGAGTTTTAGGTATAGACTTCCCAGACTTCCCATTTACAAAGATGTTGAAATCTAGAACAGGGAAACCACCAGTTGTGAAATAAATCATTTTTCTGCATTGTGTTGCAGCAGTACTAGGAAAAGAATGGTCCAATCTGTTTGTATTGTACATTGCCCCTTCTCCTCGGATTAGCATGCAATTGGCCAATGACAACAGCACACTATCCATTCCACCTTCATGTCTTGAGAAACTTACCAATTTCAATCAGTCACTACCAACAAAGTATCTTTAACTTGTTTAAGTTTTGAAAAAGAAAATACTTACGAAAACCTGTTTTGTTTGGTTGAGAGAAGAGCACCTCTTTTGCATCACTTGATAATATACATTAGACAGTGTTGTTATCTAAGAACGTTTTAAGGGAACCATTTTCATCCTGTTCCCGCAGAGTCTCAATCTGCATGAAAACAAACCTGGAAGTCTTGTTAAAATACAGACTCTGCTTCGGTAGATGGGGGTGAAGTTAAAACCTCTTCATTCTTGCTGAGGTTTGCTTCTTTACCATTTTGACCATGAGCAAATAACTTCAGCTTCTAATCGTAAATTGTCTCATAAAATGGATGAGTTTAAAGTATAATTTGAAAATAAGGGATTTTTTTCCCTTATTCCCTCATCCCCTTGGCTCAGATTTAATTATGTTCTTGACAGAGTACACCACACTCTAAATTTTACATGGAATGCCAACCATACTTTTCTCCTCCTTAGTTGCTTAAACTCTGAGGAAACCATCAAAGCAACATCCACAGGAGCTTAAATTTCAGGGAAGAGCTGATAACAGAGGTCACAAGCTTTTGTTCTTTATTGAGAAATGCATTCAACACAGGCCTGCAGAGAGAGCCAGGTTCAGGCCAGTCCTAAATTCCAGTTCATCTTTCTTCTCCCCGGTGTCACTCTCTTCATTTTTGTTGCCTGAGATCACATCCCCAGCAAACCAGCTTTTCTAAATCCTACTTTCAAATTCTGCTTTCAGCATTACTGATTCATTAGCAAGTTTTGCAACATAGTACAGGGAGGAAACCGTTGGCTAATAGGGCAGGTCTAAAAGGAAAACTCTATGGAGAAAAGAGTAAATTTTTAAAGTGTTGAATTAACTGACATCTTTATTGGTGGCTCTGTTTAAGAATCTTACCATATGTAACTATAATTGTCTTTCCCAATATACCTACTGAAATGTTACTTTTGTGTGGCCTTGCTAGAGGAAGTATTTCACTGGCAGCAGGCTTTGAGATCTCAAAAGTCTTTGGCCATTTCTAATTCATTCTCCCTGCTCCCTGTTTGTGGTTGCAGGTAGGAACCCTCAGATGCCATGCTCACTGTCATGTATGGTGCTTGCTGCCACACATCCCAGCAGTGATGATGATGAACTCTTGTCTCTCTCATTTATAAGCTCCAAATAAACCCTTCCTTCTATTCTTGTCCATGGAGTGTTATCACAAGAGTAAAAAAGTAATTGATACCACTACTTTGAACAATTATTAAAGGTTAACATGGGGTGAAAACTTTTCTTAGGGGTGGGAAGGAATTCTGCAGCACAAAATGCAGCTGCTCTGTGTGATAGCCTCTGGACCAGCCTGAAATGGCATCTACACTGTGAAGAATCTCTGTGCCTTCCTGTAACATTTCACCTCAGTGTTGTTTCTTGACTTTCTGGCACACTTATTCATATGGATATCACACAAAGCTTGCATACTCTATATTTGACAATTCAGGAATATGGTATGATTACTTTTAAGATAATTCATTGTTATAGGCTAATATTCTGAACTAAAAACTAAGCTTAAATGTAAAAAAAAATATGGATAAAGCATACCCAGAATATAATAGAGCTGCCTATTATTAGCACACCCCCAATTTACACAAAGAAAGTAATCCATCTTTTTAAAGATTTGACAGGTGGTGTCTTGCTTTCTTTTGCCATGCTGGGAATAGAACCAGCGTTTTAAGCATGCTGTAATATACTCAAGCACTGAGTAGTCCTCCTAGCTGTTTCAACCAACTTCCTTTGGTAAACTATGCTGCACTAAGGTGGCACACAATTATGCTTCCTGCATTTGAGAGACTGGACGATTTCCAGCCAAGATGGTGAACAGCAGTGGGAACACATCTCAAAAGTAAATAAATGAATAAATACTCAAACAATAATTGAGAAAAGAAGTCAAGGGCTACACAAACAACAATGATGAATGAGTAAGGTTCTTAGCCTCTAATCCCAGATTAGCGAAAACCAGATGTGAGATCAGGAATGGGTTTAAAAGTGCTTGAAGACCTGTTGAGTATCATGTAGATAGATTATATTCACTTACATTCTTATGGATAACATTAGAGGTTTCCCACTGTTCATTCTCTGATGTTCCAACATTTTTACAGTGAAATATTTGCTTATGAAGTTACTAGTAAACACAATGGCAAAAAGTATTCTGCCACAATCTCCAGAAATCCAAACTGAACCTTTCACATAATAAATTATGCTTTAAAAGTTTTAGGAAACTCTTATAGCAAAAAAACATATACAAATAACATTTTTACATGATGGAGTGATTCACAAGGTTATGTTGGAGTGCTCCAGAAACTTGGCTGTTGAAGGAGAAACAACTTTTTTCCCTCTTGACTTTCCCTTTTTATGAACACTAATATAGTTTATGGCAATTTTTGATAGCCCTTTCTCATATTCTTTCATATGATGACCAATGAACACTCATCCTACTCCGCTTTTTAGTTGAGTGAATACTTAGGCAGCATTCAGTGTATCCCTTCCAGTAGTATTATCTTCCCCCTTGCTTAAGGTTTGATTAGTTGCCAAATACTTCTCTAGGTTGGCATTATCTGTGGTGGGATAAAGGGTGCCATTTCCATAATAGCCTTTCTATGTAAGTGACAGGACTTGACAGCAAGGAATTCAGCTCACTCAACCACAGTGTGTCTTTTATCCCTATCCTTGCAATGGCTGTATTCACAAACACAATGTGTCTAGGGGTTCTTTTATTGCAGTCATTCTGTAGCTGGGTAGAACTCTGCAGGGACTATCTCTTCATTGATATATCTGACGATCTTCCCTAGAGCATCTAGCTCGATTCTATCTTATTTAACATGTATAACTATAATACCTTGAATAAAACTTTTATTTGAGAAAAAGGCAAAGCTTCAACTTTGTGAACTCTAGAATTCCATATGCAGGGTGACTCTTATCTAATTGATTTCATTTAAAACAGAACCACTTATCTCAGGGAAATGAACTTGAATGAAATTGTAAGTAGGTGAGAGTATGAATAGACATGCTATGGTTAATTGATATGAAATATAATCATTTTATCAGACAAGGAATGCACAGTGAATAAATATGAATAGTTAGAGGCTTTCATAACATTTCTGAAGAAATAATAGTCATTTTTCATGTCCCATCTGTATATATTATATCTAAATGCTCTAAGAAAAAAAATCCTAGAGTTACAGAATGGCACAAGATGAAGAACATCAAAGAATATCCAACTCCATCTTATGTTCTTCCATTATCCTTTTTACCCAGAGAGAAGCTGGATTACATTGAACTTGCACATAAGAAATTTAAGTTAAATGGGAGTTAAGTTAGTTTGGATTTCTAGATATATAGAGATGTATAGAGATGTATTTGAGATGGATAGGCATTCTTCAAACCTTTCAAAGACCTACAGAATATGGCATTTAAAATGGTTTAGGATTTTTCTTGATAGTGAGGCAAAACTGCTCCTGGTAACACCACCTGTATCAGAAAGAAAGATGGATATTGAAGAAACTCGTTATGAAGTTTGCTTCTAATATGGCAAGACTAGCCATTTGGGCAAGGTACTGCTCTTCTGGACTGTTTGACTTTATGTTGTAGAAACTGGACATGCAGGACCCACAAAAAGATGACTGCTGATGCAAGATAGACATTGCTACAGGGTTCCTGCTTCATGGAAGAGGCTGCCAGACAGCCAGACAGTCTACAGGACACAGAGAAAAGTTTTCTACTTTGTTGAGGAGTCTGGACACACACTATGGCCTATGGGCTGAAGATGGAACATTACAGAAGAACTTTGGGTGACTGACCAGGCAATGAGTTGTCTCTGTCATTTCTAGAGTTTATGTATTATCCTTCTGTGGTCTTTGATGGAGTTGAAGACAGGTAGTTATGACTATAGTTTTCCTTAGTTAGGATTAAAGATAAGTTACATATAGAACTTTAGACTCACAAAAATAGGATAGATGATATTTTCTTTAAGTCTTACAAAATGTTAATGGACTAAATATTGTTAACTGTGATTCTTATTTGATAACTGTTGTATGGTATATTTTGCTATGTTAAGGTTAAACCCCTTCTTTTACTTTAGACAGAAAAGAGGAGATGATGGGAGATGTGATTCTGTATATATGTTTCTCATACTTTTAATAAAGCCCTGTGGCCAATAGAAAACTAGATAGGTGGGGCTAGGAGACTAGGAGGAGGAAGAGGAAGTAGTAGGTGGAGTCAAGATGTAGCCCGGGAAGAAGCAGGACACCTGCCGCGGCTCCCCGATAAGACAACCACGTGGAAACACTTAGATAAGTAGAAATGGGTTAATGATTAAGGCAGAGCTAGCCCATTAACAATAATGGTAACTGGCCAACAGGATTGTATCAAATATAGAGTCTCCTGCGTGTTATTGGGGGCCAGGATGCCAGACCAGCGGCGGGCGGGCTGGCGGAAACTTACATGCTACAGATGACAACCAACGTGGCTATAAGAACTTTCACTTAAAACTAATAAGAGCTTAAGAAATGTTTTAGAAACAAAGGAACAGAGACTAGCAAGACTTCTTAGTAGCAGCATTTTCTCCGTTGGATTTGTTTTGTTGTAGACAGAGATTTGCGCGGCTCCTTTAAGGGAGGTTTCCAAAATTAGCATAAGCGGCAAGAAAACCGCCTTGCTTTTAAAGAGCTCTGCTAACAATTCATTGGTGTGTACGAGAGCTGCAATGAAGGTTTACACTGTGTTTTAAAAAATACGCTGGCTTGGGAGAGAAAAAGAAACAGGATACAATGGTTTAAAAAGAAAAAAGGAATTAAATGGATGGATGTAATGGCACACCCCATTAATCCCAGCACTCAGCAGACAGAGGCAAGCAGATCTCTGTGATTTCAAAGTAAACCTGGTATGGAGTGAATTCCAGGACAGATAAAAGTTACACAGAGAAACCCTGTCTCAAAATGTGCAAAAATAGAAGTAGAAGAAATAGAGTAATAAAATAGCCACGTAAAAATGGAAAGCACAGAGAAATTTTGGATACTATACGTGATTCTGTTGTCTTTAAATTATTTGATTGCTGAGAAAATAACTACTTATAAAAGAAATGCTGCTAGATTTATTCAATTTATATATTTTAAAAATGCTTTGACTCCAAAATTTAAGCCTAAGGACAAGCTACTAGGGAAAAGGATTTTTATTTTTGTTTCCACAGAAAATGAAAAGCTATGGATTCTTTCCAGACTTATATGGTTTGATCAAGCCAGACCCCCTGAAACAATGCCCCAGATGATCCAACATTCAAAGCAGTTGAGACAAAGCCTCGCAGACTACTGCCAAGATTTCTGCGTCTTCTTTGGAACCCCATGACAGCGCCCTCTACCAGCAGGAAGTAGTTTGGAAAGAACGACGCCCAAATTCCCAAATATTGTTTATAAATGTTTGTTTTCATTTAAATGGACTTGGTTATAAATGGCTATAACCACAAGCAATCTTTTTAAAGGTAAAAGGGAATTATGGTATATATATGAATACTTGGCTTTGAAATGGATTTTCTTTTATTGATACAATTTAAGGTCAATTTTGTGATATGTATATTTCTCCTCTTGTTTAGGTATTGTGTTTATATAGCTCATTGGAAAATGTAATGTATAATTTAGTACAGATTAGAGAGTTACCTATGATAGTCAAAACTTGGAGTTAAGTTAGTTAGGATTTCTAGATATGCAGAGATGTATTTGAGATGAATAGGCATTCTTCAAACCTTTCAAAGACCTACAGAATATGGCATTTAAAATGGTTTAGGGATTTTCTTGACAATGAGGCACAACTGCTCCTGGTAACATCACCTACAGAAGAAAGGAAGATGGACATCGAAGAAACTCGTTATGAAGTTTGCTTCTAATATGGCAAGACTAGCCATTTGGGCAAGGTACTGCTCTTCTGGACTGGTTGACTTTATGTTGTAGAAACTGGACATGCGGGACCCACAAAAAGGTGACTGCTGATTCAAGATGGACATTGCTACAGGATTCCTGCTTCATGGAAGAGGCTGCCAGACAGCCAGACAGTCTACAGGACACAGAGAAAAATGACTGACACACTGTCAATACAGGTGGACAGTTTAAAGTTTCCTGCTTTGCTGAGGAGTCTGGAGACACACTATGGCCTATAGGCTGAAGATGGAACATTACAGAAGAACTTCGGGTGACTGACCAGGCAATGCATTGTCTCTGTCATTTCTAGAGTTTATATATTATCCTTCTGTGGTCTTTGAAGGAGTTGAAGACAGATAGTTATGCTTATAGTTTTCCTTAGTTAGGATTAAAGATAAGTTACATATAGGACTCTAGACTCACAAAGATAGGATAGATGATATTTTCTTTAAGTCTTACAAAATGTTAATGGACTAAATATTGTTAACTATGATTCTTATTTGATAACTATTGTATGTTATATTTTGCTATGTTAAGGTTAAACCCCTTCTTTTACTTTAGACAGAAAAGAGGAGATGATGGGAGATGTTATTCTGTATATATGTTTCTCATACTGGTTAATAAAGCCCTGTGGCCAATGAGATAGCAAGATAGGCGGGGCTAGGAGACAAGGAGGAAGAGGAAGTGAGTAGGGAGGAGTCGAGATGTAGCCCGGGAAGGAGCAGGAAGCCTGCCGCGCGGCTCCCCGATAAGACGACCACGTGGAAATACTTAGATAAGTAGAAATGGGTTAATGATTAAGGCAGAGCTAGCCCATAAACAGTAATGGTAATTGGCCAACAGGATTGTATCAAATACAGAGTCTCTGAGTGTTATTTGGGGCACACGTGGTTGCAGGACAATGGCGGCTGGACCAGGAGGCCGGCGGGGAGAAACCTGCTGTAACAACAGTAATCTTATTTCTGGTCCTAGATATAGGCTCCTTTGCTCACCTTCCTGTAAATGCAATGAAGATGATAACAGGAGAATACGATGGCCATACTCTTGGATAAATAGGTAGATATATATTATACATGGGTGATCTTAGAAGTATGTGTAATATACTGGAAATGAAATATTTTATTACTTGGCAGATGTTCTTTCAGAACCTAATCTATGCAATTACTGTTCCACACTGGAATATAAAGATAACTGTCATATTTTCTGGCTTCAATATGCTAAAAATACTGAGAGGAATGCAAGGCTACTTCAGACTCCACTGAAGTATGAATGAACATATGTTCCCAGAGCAATCAATGATTGAAATAACATGGACAAAGTCTAAGGACTTTAAAAAAAAAAATCAGTAGCTAAATTAAAGGAGCCTTATTTCTTCAGCAAATCCAAGTAACATATTTAACAAAGAACTGGAGGCCATTGTTATGATTCTATCTATTCTCATGGATTGGAGGCCAACCTCAAAACCATTAGGAACACAGCTATTAAGCTTTATTCTAAAAGAATGACTAGACTGCAATCAATGAGGGATCAAAACATTTTTTTCAGATTTTGATCACTTCGACAAAAAAGCAGGACATAAGCAACTTAAAGATGAATTTGTTTTTACTGGTGGTTTCAAAGGTTTTAGTTCATGGCCACTGAATCACTTCACTGTGGGCCTCTGCAGAGGCAGAATTGTTACAAGTAGTTTTCCTGCCAGCCTGGTCCCACAGCCACACCAGCCCCAAATAACACACAGAGATGGTATATTAGATATAAAGCTGTTGGCTTGTTACTACCTTTTTTTATTGGCTACATCTGTCTTAAATATTAATCCATTTCTATCAATCTAAGTGTTTCCATGTGGGCTTATAAGAGAAAGAGTTCAGAGTTCTGCTCTCTTGGTCCTACATTTTTGAATCTTCTCCTACCTCTCCCTGAATCCTCCTTGTCCCCTAGCCCTGCCCATCTTGCTTTCCTATTGGCCAACAGTGCTTTATTCATTAACCAATACAAGAAACATATTTACAGAATGACATCTCCCATCACAGAGTGTCATAGCAGAGGGTGTGTGGATTAGATCTCTTCTTTACTTCATAACAGTCAGAGTGTAGAGAGGATGGCTACTTTAACGGGCTTTCTTCTTCTTCTCTGCTTCCAGATTACTTAGATAATTCTGTCCAGAACAGACTCCCAGAGATGATCTTGACCTAGTATCTTCACTGGGGCTGCTTTATCTGATCAAATGGACAATCAAAATGAACACAGAGAAACATGGAGACTCAAATTCACAGCTACTCTTCAAATTCCAGAAGAACCTTTCAAAAGGAAAAAACCTAACTATTCAAGGTTACAGGTTATTATTACCCTCAAATTGCTAACTTTGACTTCATTCCTTGATGGTTTATCACAGTATCCCCCTCAGTAAAATGAGGCTATGTATATCAGAAGAAGCTATATTAAGTACTGCTTACAATGGTTTTAAGTAATGTTATTTATGTATTTATGTATTTATTTATTTATTATGAGAGAGAGTCCAGATATCCAAGGCTGGTCCAAAACTCAATCTCCTGCCTCTTATACAAAGGGTAGCCATTTTAGATGCATGCTGTATACAAGGCCAGGATGAACATTCCAAAGAAACACATCCTCTGCTGAAAATGTTGACGCCATGACTGTACCAATCAGAAAGGCTTTGTCTCTGTGAAAATGGTGCCCAGCTCTCAAAAGGAATTTAGTGTAAGGTTTGGAATGCATAGAAGGGTGGTTTTTTGTTTGCTTGCTTTTGCTGTTTTTATATCAACTGTATTTCTCTCTTCTCTCTCTGTCTCTGTCTCTCTGTTTCTCTCTCTCTCTGTCTCTCTCTCTCTCTCTCTCTCTCTCTCTCTCTCTCTCTCTCTCTCTCTCTCTCTCTCTCTCTCTCTCTCTCTCCTTGCCTAAATTCAGAATAGATTGAAGCAGCTTAGTTCTGAAATTTAGGTTCACTTATTTCTCTGCAAAGTAGGTTTGGATAGATTAGGAACGGTCTTTGTGGGTGCAATATTTCCAAACAGGAATTTGTCTGCTAAATCCAAATGAATTGAAGGCATCCATGGGAAGAAAAGAGATAGTGGTTATTTTTTTTTAAATATTTGTAACTCTTGGAAGCTGTTAGTTAGATTAATAGGTAAGGATAAAGGTTTGGAGGGAAATAGCTTTTGCAAGAGATGCAAGGGAAGGCTGAGAATAGTAATGCCTGATAGTTGGGAGGATCTTTTCTGATGGCATGGAAGACTGCACTGAAAACAGGTAGAACATTGCAAAACCCTGCTCATGTTTTAGACAACAGTCTAATATTAGTCTTCTCTTATTTCTGTAGTTCAGATACAGTTAGTAGTAGATAAACAACATCATTAGTGTTCCCACATTAGAGATGGTAAAATTGAAGTCCATGGTGATTGTCTACTATCCCAGAATCACTACATTAGCAAGTAGATGTTAAGGATTAGGTTGGGGTTTTTAGAAATTAATGGTGCAGGTTTAACTCTTGGCTAAGAATGCAACTAGATGAGGGGATGAGGTCATTAAGGGGATGATTAAGTAGGTGGGTCCTAACGTAATATGACAGGTTTTCTTTTTTCTTTCTTTGTGTATGTGTGTGTTTACATTAACAAACTCAAGTATGAAAACAATGTTAGAAATGTTACTGGGTTCTTCAACATTAGAAGGCAATGAACCTCTGAGTATTGCATAACACTTAGAAAGGTGTTCAAGCTTGACCTGGCAGGAAAAGAACAAAGGAAGACATCATACACACACACACACACACACACACACACACACACACAACCACACTTACTCCACCCAACCACAAACACACACACACATATGCAAACATTCACCATATACACCAGACAACTACACCCACACACTCACTCCACCCAGCCACAAACACATACACATACATTCACCATACACACCATACAACCACACTCACTCCACCCAACCACAAGCACACATACACACATTCACCATACACACCCCACAACCACACACACACACACACACACACACACACACACACACACACACACTCACAGTCCACCTCTATTCAACCACCAACATGAAGGAATAGAGTCCTGAGCCTGGAACAGCACCCAAGAGCACCTTAGTCATCCCCAGAGGACCACAGCCAAGTTGATGCTGACCTCACCATGCCCTCCTCCACCCTCACAGAATCCTCCAGACCAAAGAGCTAAGTTAACCAACCATCCCAGGGTTATCTTGGGGAAAAGTGTTTACTTGGAGTTCATTGAATAATAAATGATAGCACCTTCTCTGATGAAAGACATTTTATTAAATATATTCCCACATTGCTGAAATTCAGATAAGGTGCTGAAGATGAAGAAAAAAACCCAAAAGGAATCATAAATATCTTAGTGTGTTAGTTAATGGAAGCTACACATTTTTAACCAGAAGTAGTTTAAAACAGAGTTCCTTAAACATTTATCTATATACCTTCAAATTTTTATCTACATGCCTTTAAATTTTTGCAACCCCAGAAAAAGAGATATGTAATGCAGGCATAGAAACATAATATTTGCTAATAATAAATTATATTGAAATTTGTTTCCAAACTATTTTTTTTGTATATATATAATTTACTGTTACTGAAGTTGAAAGCAAATTTTCATACTACTGAGCTGGGTATCTTTACTTATTTCTACATAAAGAGTTAAAAACATTAGCTGAATATTTGGTGCTATTGAATATAAAATACCTTCAATATTTTTCAGAGTTGATTGAGGCTTAAATTTTGCAATTCACAATACTGAGAATGTCACTCCATGTAAATTCATAGTACAAAGTAGCAGTAATGTGTTTAGGAAAATTTCAGAAATTATTGGAAGTTCTGTTCTAATTCCAAATAAAAAATTCATTTAATATTTTTAATAAAACTTAAGTCAGAAACTCAAATAGAAAAATTTTAAATCAAACATATAAATACAACAGCAAAAAAAAAAAAAAATCATACTTTGCTCCTTTTCTCCAAGATGGCGCCGAAAGCGAAGAAAGAAGCTCCTGCCCCTCCCAAAGCCGAAGCCAAAGCGAAGGCCTTGAAAGCCAAGAAGGCAGTTCTGAAAGGCGTCCACAGCCACAAAAAAGAAGGAGATCAGCACGTCACCCATTTTCTGGCGGCCCAAGACCCTGCGGGCTCCGGAGGCAGCCCAAATACCCTCGGAAGAGCGTGCCCCGGAGAAACAAGCTTGACCACTATGCCATCATCAAATTCCCCCTGACCACTGAGTCAGCCATGAAGAAGATAGAAGACAACAACATACTTATGTTCATTGTGGACGTCAAGGCCAAAAAGCACCAGATCAAACAGGCTGTGAAGAAACTCTATGACATTGCTGTGGCCAAATTCAACACCCTCATAAGGCCTGATGGAAAGAAGAAGGCATATGTTCGGTTGGCTCCTGATTATGATGCTCTGGATGTTGCCAACAAAATTGGGATCATTTAAACTGAGTCCAGCTGGCTAAGACCAAATACACTTTTTCACCATAAATAAAAAAAAAATCATACTTTGCTACTTACAAGTTGAGGAATTATAGTAGGAAGATATTAATAGTTTAACTATATACATGCAGTAAAATTTTCGCCATTCATAACATTCAAGAGTCTCAAATTTGAGCTACGGTGTTACAGAGAGTGCTGGTGTCATGTGCAGTGAGGGCATGAGCAGTGCAGAATGTACAAGTTGTGTGTTCAGAACCCGGGCTGCAGTGACATGGCTCTACAAAGTGGGCGAGCATTGATGAACCACCTTGTTTTAATTACACATTTGCTTTTGAATTAATTTCAATTAAGTTTGGTCCTTGCACATCCAGAAATGTCTTACTGTTGCCAAACAGTCCCACAACCCCCCACGCAGCCATGAGTCTCCATATGTGAGTGTCACTCAGTTTCAGAAGATGCAGGCTAAAGAAGCCTCCTCTGCGTTTATACTGTATTCCATGAAATATGTCCTGGGATTGCAAATAGTGCTAATAGTTCCATTAGCCACCACTGAATGAAAATGTGTAAGGGTGATAGGGTCAGTCACAGCTACAGATGCTAAAACTGCGCTATCAAGTTCAATGGAGTTTCCTTTCAAACTCAGCATTGTGTGGTAGGAAGAAGCTTGTAAAAGAATTTAATATTTTTCTTCCTCATCCCTAAATAACCATTCTCTCTCTTTTTTTAAACATTTATTTATTTTATGCTGGACATATTTATACATGTCTTTAAAAAAAAATGAAAACAGACATTTATAAACAGTATTTGGGAATTTGGGCGTCCTGCTTTCCAAACTGCTTCCTGCTGGTAGGGGGCGCTGTCATGGGGGAATCCTAAGAAGACGCAGAAAGCCTGGCTGTAGTGGTCTGTAAGGCTGCATTGTCCCATTGACATTGCTTCAGGAGGTCTTGCTCGATCAAACCGCATTAGTCTGGAAAGAATCAACAGCTTTTCTTTTTCTGTGGAAACAAAATTAGAAATCCTTTTCCCCAGTAACTTGTCCTTAGGCTTAAATTTTGAAGTCAAAGCATTTTAAATTAATATATATATAATTAATATATATATAATTAATCCAGCAGCATTTTTCCTTTTTTTTTATTAATAATATAATTTAAAAATTTTACATGTGGATCCCAATTTCCTCTCCCTTCCTCCCTCCAACTCTCTCTCCCTCCCTCTTACCCTCTTTCCCCTGTGACATGCATCCTGGCCACCCTCCCCTTTCATCCTCCCACCCTCATTCCACTTGTAGGGCTATGCTATCTAGGTTGGGTCATGTAAATCTGTCAAGTCATTTGAAGTAGGGACTAGGACTTCTCTCCTGTCTCTAGGTTAAGGGGGTATCCCTCCATGGGGGATGTGTCTGTAAGGTCCTTTTGTGCACCAGAAATAGATCCTGTTTCTACTGTCTGAGGTCCCCCCGACTGCTCAGTCCTTCCAGCTGAGACCCATAATCAGGGGGTCTGAGTCAGTCCCTTGCTGGGTTCCTAGCCATCAGTGGGGGGCTCAAGCTCCTCCTTGTTCAGGTCAGCTGTCTTTGTGAGTTTCTGCAACCTGGTCTTGTCTTCCTCTGCATCTGCATTCTAGTTCGACTCAGTGTTTAAATAATCATTCTCTTAACTGCTCTAAGAAAAATCCTCATACTGAAAATATAGACTGTTTTCTCATCTGAGTTAAACTCTTTCCGTAATCCTGATGTTATCTGGAGGTACACTCATAACACAGGAGCTACTTCCTAAAAGAGTCTTCTAGGAATTTGATGCCTAGATGTATTCATCTACACCACAACTCTTGCACCTAAGGTTCTGGAAATATTGCTGAAGAGGAGACAGACAGGATGCAAGAACCATGGATTTGGAAGTTTGGGGTAAGATTGTGTCCCCTGGAAAGAATAGATAAACTAAAACCATGACACTGCAAAAATTTGGTCACCTAAACAAAACCTGAATAAGAATTACCAAGAATAGAGTTGTTAACATTGAAGGGGAAATATCGTGGGACCTGGCCATAAATGAAGAACTACAGGTATCTAATGACTACTGGGTGGGTGGGGGGAGGGGTGATTGATCTTCCTTAGTCATGAACACCCTAAATTCTTATCTGTACCACAAATAATAAAATTATTAAAAACCCAGACTGAGATATTGAGGTTCAAGGCTCAATATCAGAGAAGCAAAGAAGCCAGCCACTAGCTCTAGCCTCTACCTGAAACTGAAATGGGTGATCTTGTTTCCACAAATCCTCAGAGTACAATGCACACTGCACTGTTCTCCATCAAGCCTCAGACTGCAATCCCTGAGTTCCTGTGTCTTTCAGTTTTATACTCCTATCTCCACCCAGCCATTCCACTCCCATCTCCACTGCTCTAGTGCAGGGGTTAAGGGCATGTGATCTCAAGTGCTGAGATCACTGTGAGCTGTTTCAGTTTTAGACGGGATCAATCTCATTTAGCTCATTGTGGCCTCCGAATTAGCAGGAATCCATTTGTCTTTGCCTCCCAAGTCCTGGCCCCTGTGGCTAGCTATTATGAATGCTAGTATTAAAGGTATGCACCATCATTGCCTGACTCTATGGCTTTGGCTATTTGATCTTCATTGACTTTATTAAATCATAAATAAATATCACCACAGTTATCTAATACCAAACAGCCAACATTGAAATCATAAGTGTGTGTGTGTGTGTGTGTGTGTGTGTGTGTGTGTGTGTATGTGTATGTGTGTGTGCGCGCGCACAAGCGCAGGTGGGGGAGGATTGTGATTGTGTATGTGTAAAACATTAAATCAACTCATCAGGCTCTATGTATTTATGCATATATGTAAGCATATCTATTAAAAAAGAACATGCCATAAATTTGAGAGGGAAACATGGGATGTTTCAAAAAAAGAAAGGAAAAGGAGTAAATAATTGCATTTGAATTTACAAATAAGTAAATAAAGTAAAAGAGAAATAACTCCAAATGCAAGCATGTACAAACTTAAAAGCTCTGACACATAAAAGCTAGGCAACTCAAAGATCTAATCTGAGATTAAAATGCATAAAATATAAAAACTTATGAATCTGTGAGTACAATAGGAAGTTGAAACAAACTATACTGTCATCATAAATTAGGGCTTTTTATATTATTTCTCCCTTAAAGTCATTCTCATTTAAAGTAATTAATATCTGTATGTGAATTTATAAAACAAAATTAGAAGTGCTAAAATAGGACTCTACAAGGACAATATCAGATTAATCATAAATGAAAAGTTAAATCTAAAGCCAGGCATTGGTGTCTTATACCTTTAATTCCATCACTCAGGAAGCAGAGGCAGGTAGGTAGATCTCTGTGAGTTTGAGGCCAGCCTGGTCTACAGAGCTAACAGAGCTAGTTCCAGGACAGGCTCCAAAGCAATACAGAGAAAGCCTGTCTTGAAAAACCAAAGAGAGAGAGAGAGAGAGAGAGAGAGAGAGAGAGAGAGAGAGAGAGAGAGAGAGAGAGAGAGAGAGAGAGAGAAGAAAAAGGGAAGAAAAAAGATAGAAAAGTTAAATTCAAATCAAACTAAACCTGTTTGGTCCTACAAATGAAAATTGCATGTTCAATAACCTGGGCTTACTGCTAAAAAAGCATAACCAGACATTTTATAAATCATTCTTCAAATGCACAAGAAAAAATCAAGCAAAAACAAACAAAAAACAAGACTTGTGGGATAGTAGATTTGTGATATTTTATTAATATATAATTCCATTTTTATTTTGTCCCCAAAGCCACTTAACCTCCCCTTTATGTCATTGATCCAAGAGTGTTTATCTTTTTCTTGACTTTGTTTACTCGGAATAAATTATTTTAATACGATTACCTCCTTGGTTTCTCTACTACAAAGTACTATTATACAGAGAATTTAATTTTCTTTAGTTTCATAATTCTGGCATGAGTTCTTTCTTTCCTTTTACTTTAATCCATAGTTTATTTTGCTGGGGGTGTGGTTTTATATATTTCTTTAAAGAAGAATGCTTAGCTTATTAACCAAGTCTTTGCATTTTTCAGAATTTGTTTTCATCTCATTTTGACAAATAACTTGACTCAATACAAATATCTAATACTAATATCATTAATTTTATCAGTTTAAAACCATTTGTCCTCCTTTAGCATCCTATGGGGCTCAAGAGAAGCAAGATGCCAACAGTGAACGTGATCCTTCCTAACAGGTTCCTTTTTAAATTTTGATTTGTTGGCAATCCTCCTGCCAGCAGATTTGAAAGTCTTTTCATATGTGCTGCCTGACAGAATCAAAGAACAGATTAGATTAGTTCATGGTTGAGGCAAATGACTAAGAAATGATGAAAAAATGTAGTTTTGATTATGCAGGATGGGTAAGTTCTGGAGACTACAGAAAAATGTCTAGTTAAGGATCCTGAAATGACTAAGACCCTGTATTTTTACATATTCTATCTATAAAAACAGTAGATGTTTAAAGCAATCCCTATGTTAACTAGCTCACATAGCCATTCCTCAGTTAGCAAACAATTCCCATAACATCACATCATATTCCAAAAATATATACATACAATTAATCAAAGTATCTTAAATAGTTCTTAGCCCAACTTTTGTGTGGGTGCATATCTGATTATATGTTACCTGTTACTGAATGTTGTTTTTATACTTCATGGATTCATTTAATCTTAAATACACTGTTTTTTTTTCTCACTACTTTTGTATTGGCCATTAAGAAACTCCTGAGTTGATTTTTGTTTGTTTGGGTTTTTGTCTTGTTTATTTCATTTTCTTTATAGTATTTTCCATTTTTGTCATAACAGATATGAGAAATAAATTGATACAAATTTATGATCACAGGACTGGAGATCAGAAAGTCTAAATTTGGGGAGTCAACAGGACTACATTTGCTGTGGTGGCTTGCAGGAATTCCATTTGCTTGTCTTGTCAGCTTCTCAAGATTTCCTGTCTTCATAGACTATAGGCCCCTTTCCAACAGAGCCTTCTGATTTCTGCTTCTGCAGTCACATCATTGTCTTCTGACTGTGGTCTGCATAAAAAGATCTTCATGATTCTCTACGTGCCCTGGGTAACTTGGAATAATCTTCTAGAACTTAGAACCATTATTTTCTTTTAAAAAATTGTTCTTTTACTTTTGAAATTATAATTATACCATTTCCCCTTCCTTTTCTCCCTTCATAACACCTCCTTGCTCTCTTCCAAATTCACAGCCCCTCCCTCCCCTCTTCCTACTTCCCCCCAATCCAACCCCATCTACAAATCAAAGAGGGTGAGGCCTCCCATGGGGAATCAACAAAGTCTGTCACATCAATTTAAGGCAGAATTAAGCCCCACTCCCATGTATCTAGGCTGAACAAGGTGTCACTCCATAGGGAATGGACTCCAAAAAGCCAGTTCAAGCACTAGTGATAAATTCTGGTCCCACTGTCAGTTGCCCCATAAATTGCTCAAGCCACAAAGCTGTTATCCACATTCAGAAGGTCTAATTCAGTCCTATGCTGGTTCTCCAGGTGAGTCCAGAGTCCAGAGCTCCCATTAGCTCCGGTCAGCTATCTCTGTAGGTTTTCTCATCATGGTCCTGACCCCGTTGTTTATATTATCACTCCTTCCTTTCTACAACTGGACTCCAGGAGCTCAGCCCAGTGCTTAGCTGTGGACCTCTACATCTGCTTCCATCAGTTACTGGATGAAAGTTCTATGATGACAATTGAGGTAGTCATCAATCTGATTACAGAGGAAGGTCAGTTCAGGCACCCTTTCCACTGTTGCTTAGAGTCTTACCTGGGGTCATCTTTGTGGATTCCTGGGGATTTCCCCTGTGCCATATTATTCTTAATGTAACTTTGGGGCCTTGGTTTCCCCCCTGTCCACCTTGGCATGTCTACTGTTGCTCTTTTTCAGCTCTTGTTTAGACAGCCATGTTGATAAAATGTTGAATATTCATAAGTTCTATGATTCAGACATCCTTGAGATGTATTCTGTTTATTACACATTCTAATTTCTTTCTTCTGCCTTTTTCAGATACCATTTTTACAGATGATAGCTTTCTTAGAATAATCATCTATACTCTATTTACCTCCCTGTTTTCTTTCATTGTCACACCCTGGTAATTATATAGACCTTTGCTTTAAATCTATTTTAACATTTCGTGTTTGTAATTGCGCATATTACTCTCTTAATATACTATTGTAATTTTTATTTAGTAAGAATGTCATTTATATTGACTGTAAATTGGATAGCAATCATATGGTTCATGGCCATATGATAGTTCTATTAATTTAAATCATTCAGGAATAAACAAAACATTTTATCATCTGATAAAATTTCTGATAATAGCTTCTCTTTCTGCACTTTATAAAACATTTTGTCATCCTGACATCTGTATTGCCATTGCGCTGAATTTCTGGAAGGGAGGGAAATAAATATGTAGCCCCACAGGCATCTTTTGTTGGATATTTTATAAGCATAAATTTTAATTTACATTAACCTTACAATTTATAAAAAGATCCTGTAATGAGATCCTACTCCTTTTAGTCTGCTATAACAAAATACCTTAGGAAAAGTGATTTATAAACCACAGAATTTTTTTATCCTATTTATAGACCTGAAGTCTACATGAAGCACTGGTTATGGTGTGCTACTCTATTTCTTGTTTATAGATGATAATTTGTGGCTTCATCCTCCCAAGAAGGAAGAGCAAATAAACTCTTTTGCTTCTTAAGGCATTAATTTTCTTTCACATGGCTCATCTCTTCCTAATTTCACAACAAAGTTACCATTCAAGAGGCATCCCCTCTTAATATCATCAAATTGCAAGTGATGACTTAAACATGAATTTGGGACGTATATGGACATTAAAATCAAAACATATATACAGTACACAGTAAATCATTAAGCTATAGGATCTAATGTTTTCCCAGATGGAATTTGGTCCTGCTTTCACCCAATCCCATTCCTCCCTTTGATAATGGAAATATTTTGCATTATGATGTGGACAAGAGCCTTTCAGGGACCAGAGATGGGATTTTATAATTGAGGCAGATACAAATAGGTATCAAATTAATAAAGGGTAGATTTGCAATGGTTGCTATGGATTATTGTTAATTTAAATAAATTGGGGGAATTCTACATGATTAGGGAAACTCCCCTCTTGAGGTAACCGTGAAGGTCTATCTAGAAATAATTACATAGGTGAGAAAAACCTATTCAGTATGGGAGTAGTACCATCTTGTAGACTGGCCTTCTGGATGAAATAAAAAAGAGAAAGACTCTGTAGGTAGTCTTTCCCCCTCTACTTACTGACTAAAGGTAGCAATATTTGCTCTGTTATGATGGGCTAAAACTATGAGCTGTGATAAATACTGTCTCTTTTTACTTTCATGGGTCATATTTAGAAGCAGTTGATGAATACACTGTTATTTTCAGGTATCAATAAATTTCTGACTATTCACTGAATCAGTGAGCTGATATTATTAACTGCCATATTAATAATGATGCTTGCTTTTAAGTAAGTATGAAGCTTATTGGCATGGGCTGGACTTCTGTTATGTCCTTGGGCAGCCAGTGGCATTGGCAACTCAATCACAAATCCCAAATGATCACATGGATAAAGTTAGCTTCATTTAATCTCTTTGCCTTAGACAGTGATGTAGTATTATATTTTTACCCTTTGCTCAAACCACGTATTAGAAGCAACATACTTTCTATTTACAAATACTTTATGTTGTTTCCCTTTGCCTGTCTGTCTGCTTTTCCATTAATGATCTTCTTTTCATTTCCGCTTTGAAAGGGTTAAATTACTCCCTCCTTCCCACCCCCTCTCTCTTTTCTGAGAGCTAAATTGCATTCCACCCTCTTGTTTGAAAGGGGATCTGACCTTACATAAAAGGCAGTGCTGAATACTACTTAGTCATGATAAATGGAGTAACTTAAGCCCACAGGATTTTTATCTTTGAACATATTTTTGCTTTGACATCTTGAAAATATTTTGTGATGCAACTATCTCGACAAGTATTCTTAAGCTGCTTGTTCCATTCCAAATGTAATATACCAAGTGGAACTTCAAATTATTACCATGATAACCATTTCAAGAATTCCTTTTCTGTGTAGGATACTTTAAAGTATCATAAGTACTGAAGCATATCAAATAATCTTGGTCACTGAGTTATGAAGCTTAGGAAAATTATGCATGAATAAAAATATTACAGTCCCAGGCAAGAATTTCTTCCACATCATTTATAAATACAGCAGGAAGTAAATAGTATTTGTAAAGTATAAAATGGATCTAAGGCATTTTGAAAGATGAATAAATTGTTACAAGTAAGAACATCCATTGTAGCATCCTCAATAGAGATACAATAAGCACACAGTATTGGGGGAAGATGTGCAGCTTACAAAATATAATACTGGCCCAGGGAAGCCAAAGGAAATTGAAGATTGGACTATTATCAACATTACCAAAAACTACAATTGCTTTACATTCAATGAAAAGGAATGTCAACAAAAACTTATAGCAATGATGACTACTACATGAATATGTTTGAAAATATATTTGTGTGTTTTCTTTTCTAACATCAACCTAATAATAGCCTAAATCATATTCAATCAAGAACAGAGAACAATGAATTAATGCTAGTTCTAGGGCTCAGTTTCCCTGTTCTCCACAATCAGGATCTCTAACCTAGGTAAGGGTACCAATGCACAAGTAGGATTTTCCACTTCTTTGAGTGTAATAATAGCCAATGTAATCAATTATCCAATGGCATAATATCACTACCAAAACTGTACCTAATGTGTTCACATGCAGCAAAATAAAATAAATAAGCATCTCCCTCCAAACATTGTCACCTGAAGAAGTCAGACAATGAAATAATTCTGTGTGGCATGTCCAACATGCCACAAAGAATTGATAGAGGATTGTTTCTCCAAACAGCTTGTAACTATTCATCATTGTTGAATTTCCCAAAATGCTCAAGATCTCCCCTCAGGTGTATTAGATTTTGTCCTTTTCTACTCCAAAGGCTAAAACTAACGGAAAACTTGTTGGAGATAACAGTAAGACAAATATGTGTGAACTATAGTTTCCAGAAGCTTAGCTAGTTTTCTCTTGATGTGATGGAACCCTGTAAAAGAGTATCTGACCGGAAAGCCAGAAAAATTATGAGTGGGATCCACATAGTTTTGTAATTATGAGTCTTGACATAGTTACCCACATTTGCATGAACAACCTGTTATGAGAAGCACATACTTCTGACAGTCTCTCCATGCTGGCCCTGCTTCTTTCTCCTGGGATGTAGCATTGCCTGTTGCTAATGAACCATTGGGACTGTCTCAAGCATACCGACAGCTGCAGAGTTTTGGATAACAGCTCTCCTTCTCCTTTCCCTTCCATCTGTCTACAGATGGCTCAAACTTGACCCCTCCAAAAACAAAACAACAACAACAAAAAATCTTACCAAAAGGCAATTACTGTGCTTGTAGATTTCTCATTAAAAAAAAAAATGACAAGATTGTGATTACCAGCACAGGAGGGCTGGTAATTGTGGATCTGTTGAGAGTTTGACATTCATTCTGGAGGTGAAGGTTTTGATACTATTTGAGGGTTGATTGCTAATATTACATTTAGATTTATCCAACCTGTCAATCATAATACCACAGATAACAGTCATAAATGCCAGCCATAATTGCTGGAGGAAGTCGGCCCTTGCAAAACTATCAGAATCTTCTATTTTTCTTTTTAAAAATATCTTTCAACTAAGCAGGATAATACAGCACCAACATGTTTCTGTTTATTATGTGCATCTGGGCTTTCTTAATTAAATAATCTCTGAACAAGATCTTTCATCTGAGATTTGCAGAACAGTTGAAAGATATCACTTCATTTCTCATTATACTTCAAAGAATTTGTCTCAGTGTACAAAACAGGACCAAGCTAATTTTGGAGAAATAAAATGTTGCTACAGTCCTAGAACATTTCATGGAAGAACAATTCTTGAACCTTTTCAAATCAACAGTTGACTGGTCCATGTCTTCTTTGATAGATTCAGAGAGAACTGACATGAATAGAAACATCTACTGTGTCATTGTCTTAATTTTGCTTCTTTTATTTATTTTTTGATTGCTTGTGCTTGATTGGTCTTGTTTTACATTCCAACCACAGTTCTTCCTCCCACCCATAATTTTGCTTCTTGGGCCTATGTAGAACACCAGACAAGAGTGATTTAAGGGAAAGAAAAGTTACTTGGATCATAATTGCACTTTACAGTCTGTAATTGAAGGAAAATCAAGGTGGTAGGAACTTAAAGCAAGCAATCAATCATATTCAGTCAAAAGCAGAGAACAATGAATTCATGCTAGTTCTAGGGCTCCATTTGCCTCTTCTCCATAGCCCAGGATCTATTGCCTAGGGATGGTTGCCACACAGCGTTTCCCACTTCTATTAATGTAATCAAAATAATCCACCAAATACAGCCACAGACTAAACTAATCTAAACAATCTTTCATTGATATGCCCTTCTAAAGTGATTCAAGATCTTGTCTTAGTTGATGATTATCTTGAGCCATTATACCTGCTGACCTAAATGGAGGCGAAAAAAAATGTACTTTTGAGATAAAACTTACACATAAGTCATTGATCTTTGGCAGGTCATTAATTATTTTTTTTGTTTCTGTTCTTTTTTGAATGACTGAGTGTGTGTGTGTGTGTGTGTGTGTGTGTGTGTGTGTGTGTGTTGTAATGGTATCATTTCTAAATAAATACTAAAATGATGAGCAAAGGGGTCAAGACCAGGCTGGAGAAACCCACAGAAACAGCTGACCTGATCAAGGGGTAGCTCATGGACCTCAGTCTGACAGCTGGGAAACCAGTATAGGACAGAACCAGGCCCCATTAACGTGGGTGTCAGTTAGGAGGCCTGGACATTCTATGGGCCTCTGGTAGTGGAACAGTATTTATAACAAATGTACAAATGGACTCTGGGAGCCCATCCCACATAGAGGGATACTCTTTTGGCCTAGACACATGGGGGAGGGCCTAGATCCTGCCCCTAATGATGTGACAGACTTTGATGATCCCCCATGGAAGGCCGCACCCTCCCTGAAGAGCAGAAGAGGGATGGATGGGGGTTGGTGAGGGACATGGGAAGATGGAAGGGAGAGGAAACTGGGATTGATATGTAAAATAAGATTGTTTTAATTTAAATAAAAATATTCTTAAAAAAGCATTCTCTGAAAGAAATTTCATTTTTAAACAAAACTTAGAGCAGTTGGTTTTTCATTGTCTTAAATTCCCTATGAAAAAAACATACTTCCCTTGTCCCAAGCACCTTGTTTCAAGCGACTATTTTTTTTCCTTTTTTTAAATTTAAATTTGAAACAAGGTTCAATTTTAAATTTGAAACTGGGTCAATCCCAGTTCCTTCATCCTCTCATCCTCCCCTATTACCCATTACCCCCACCAAACCCCAGCCAATCCCCTTTATGCTCCCCAGGGGGTGAGGCCTTCCTTGGGGAGTCTTCAAAGTCTGCCTAGACCCTCCCTTATGTGTCTAGGCTGAGAAAGTATCCCTCTATGTGGACTCCCAAAGTCCATTCATACTAGGAATAAAAATACTGATCCATTACTAGAAGCCTCATAGACTTCCCAGTCCTCCTAACTAACACCTACATTAAGGGAGTCTGGGTCAGTCCTATTCTGGTTTCCCAGCTATCAGACTGGGGTACATGAGCTCCCCCTTTGTTCAGGTCAGCTGATTCTGTGGGTTTCTCCAACCTGGTCTTGACTCCTTTGCTCATCACTCCTCCCTCTCTGTCAAGGGATTCCTGGAGTTCGGCTAGAGTTTAGCTGTGGGTGTCTTATACTGAGAATTTGTGAATGTGAAAGACTATGAATATAGAAAAGTTTAATATAGTGAAAAATCCTAGGACCAGTAGATATGACAGTGCATGGAGTTTGTATACACACACACACACACACACACACACACCCCATGCATATACATATATGCATCATACACACATGCACACCCCAAAAATATTAGTGGGGTACATGGGAATATTCTTAGTTTATTTTCATTACTATAATGAAGTGATGAGTCAGGGTAAGTTTATAAAGAAATGTGTTTGATTTCAACCACAGTATTAAGAGATGCCTACTTCAACAGCACTGTGCAGTTTCTGGCAAGGTTCTTCTTGGTTAAGAACTCACTTAATAGCTAATGCCAATGGACAGATGAGTTTGCAGGAGTTAGAAAATCTCATCTTCTTTTGTCTCAGGAGACAAAAGAAGTAAAGACTTGAATCCTACAAATGCTTTGTGAGCAATCTGGCTCCCTGCTAGGTAGGCTCAATCTTTGAAAAGTGTCTGTAGTCTTTAACCTCATCAAAGAGGACACCAAGCTCCTCATTTACAAACCGTTAGGGAACGTTTTAAATTGTCTCCAAACTTGGCAAATACTAACTACCCTATAACAAATGAACTTTATTAAATGCAAACCACATATAACTCTATAAAAGTCACTTTTAAAAAAATCACTTTTTATATAGGTTTGAAGCACATTTTGTTCTGCTAACATTTCCTGAGGAAATGTAAACAAATCTCTCTTCACCCCTGATAGGGCACTGGTGACAGATCAAAGCAACAGTTACATCCAAGAAGAGAAGAGAAGCTTCTTATAGAAGTATGGACAATTAGATGGCTGAAAAGTTTACCATAGCCTGAGTTATTCATTTGGCCTGAAACTACTGAGCTCTCTGTGTGACTTTCAGGTCAGGTCCATGGGATTTGTGGTTGGGGAATCTCACACTTGCAGTCATTTTCTCTTACTAGAAACTTGAAGAGGAGCTTTGTAAGTCTTGTTAGTCTGAAAACTCTTCACGGTTTTTAGAATTTATTTTCTGAATTTGAAGAATCTAGACCTTTCCTTGTAGACAGAATGCTTCAATTCAGAAGAAATTGCTGCACAAAAATTAAACCAAAAGAATAACTCAAGAAATAGATTAATTCATTTTACTTTTCAGAAATTCCAATGTTCATAAGCATATGTCTGTGTTTCTAATAGTCGTTTTTCTTTGCTTTCATAAAATAATGCATTCAAAGTAATTTATTAACCCTGGCTTGCAAGAATCTAAGTAGCTGCTAAAGCTAGTCACTTTCAGCAAATAATAACTATATACATTAATAACATTTTAAGTAAAGTTTTAATTACATCCAATCAAGAACTCTTAACATTAAAAGCTAAAACCTCACTTTAATTTTAAAAAAATCATCTAAGTACTATAGTAATAGTGTTAATAATAATTAATATGGTCCTTTCTTTCATATAAAGTAACAATAAGATGTTAACATGAAACGTAAAAATAAGCATATGTGTACTTCAAACTGTATTCTTACAAATTTAAGGACTAGGTTATTCTGGCCTCAATTAAAGTTGACCATGGCATTTAAAAGGAAAAACGTTGTGTTGAAGTGCCGCTCACAATGCAAAAAGGCAAGACAAAGTTAAGAGGGCAATCCAGCTCAAAAAGAAATAAATCAAATAGAAAAAAAAGAAGCTGAATCTTTAGTTACAACTGGAGAACTTAAGGAGTTTATAAAATTAGATACATGTGTGTACAGAGGATATTCTTGCTTGTGAGGATTCTTGTGGAGGCTAGAGGCTAGTGGTTAATTTCAAGTAATTGACTGTATTACTATTCATTCCACTCTTTTGAGCCAAAGACTGTCACGAACCTCAAGCCCATATCATAGGTTAGATTGCTGTACAACTATTTCCTTAAGATCTCCCTACCCCCCACCCGCCTGAATCTCTCAGCACTGCAAATACACATGGCCTTTGATCCATTCCCCAAATCAAAATTCAGACCTTCACCCTTGTACTTTACCCACGGTGTCAACTCCCAAGACAGAAGAACCCAATATGTAGTACCTGGAAACTGTAGTTAGGTTTCAACAAGGAATTTGGGGGAATCACACATAGAATTTCTACTTTCCTGATTTACTTCTAGGATCATAGTTTTCTGAAGAGGGGAAAACAAAGGTGATGTAGAAGAAATGTCTCACTGCATAAAAGTGCATTAGATTACCCAAACCCATGTAAAAGCTAAGCATATGGTGCATACTTGTAATCCCAGGATTCCTGGAGAGATGGGAAGCAGTAAGGAAAATCCCCCAGAAGTTAATGTACCAGTGGCAAAAAAAAAAAAAAAAAAAAAAGCAAGAGAGACTCTCTGCCTCATATAAGACATATAAGGATGTAGGGACAGGCTGAATCCTAAAGTTGTTCTTTGATGTCCATACACGTAGTGTGGCACACACACACACAAACACCACTCTCACACACAAAATATGCTTTAGAAGAAAGAAAAGAATAATGGAGCTACATACTATTCACTGTTTTGAACCAACTTTTGCATATTGTTGGTGGGAACTCCAAATTTGGAAGGTATGGTCTCCTAAGTGGCCTCAAAATGGAATCTTCACCCATTCTGCTATTCTGCCCAATCACTTACAGTATTGATAAGGGATCATTGCCACTTTTCTGGGGTTCTCAAGGCATTGGGGAACTGAATGACATGAGCATAAGATGCTATTCTGTTGCACATGCAGTAGTGCATGAAGATGTCCAGAGAAAGTCAACACTGACTTATATACCCAAGGTCTGTAAAAGCAAATTTTCTGCATCAACTATTTTCTCTCCTCTAAAAATTTACATGTACAAGTCACAGCAACTGGTTTTTATCTTATTCCTACATATCTTAAAAAAGTCCACTCATCCAGTTGGAACTTGAACTTTAATAGGCTTTATTTCCTACTTAGGAATTAAGCCATGTTACCTGTCCCTGTTACATGTTCAAGAATGGGAGGATGTGCTACAGAATGCTCAGGTGAAGACTTTAAGAACTCTAATGTAACAGGGCACAGGAAAGTTTAAAGGACTCTTAAGGCATACTCATACCCTTTAGAACATGCTTCAGTCATCAGTACTCTAATGTATATAAAGATGGAAAATGAACTGTTTGTTCATCTTTTCAAATGATTAGAGTGAAGAGTGAATCATTTTTCCTAATAAACAGCTGTGTATTTTGTGCCAAAGACTGTCTTGTTTTATTTCACTCATGGGGCATATCTGGACCTGGAATTAAAGTTAGAATAACTATAAAAGCTGAAAACAACCCAAAGTCTTTCTCTATGTCCCCCTTTCTGCCTTTTTGTTAGGCATTTGTTGAGGATCTATGAGTTTCTATCTCTATATCATTTAAAGCTTAGAGAGAAAAAATGTCATGCATAGATTTGGCAAAGCTAAGGTTCTGTATTTCGTTTATTATTTAACCAAGAATGGCACATCCAGAAGATTAAGGTCAGGACTCCAGAGTAGAAACATGACCAAAGCTTGCCTCCATGGAACCCATGGTCACACTTTAAGGTAGGCTTGGCACAGAATTGCATTCATCAGAGATCTTCCAAAAGTCTTAGTGAGATATAACAGTGTTTCAAGTCCCCAGACAATAATGTCATTAGTGAGCCACTGTCTGGACACTCCTGTTTCTCTAGTGTAGAATCAAAAGCAAGTGATCATAGTTGCCCAGGGAATGCTTGAAGGAACAGTTAAAAATCAGGACAAAAAACAATGTTGCAGGACCTTCTTTAATAGTATTTGCCAAAGAAATTTGACCACTTCAGTCAAAGACATCTGAGGGATGCTTACTTGGCTAGAGGAATTGGGTGAGAGAAGATAGCATGAGCTTTCAAATATACAGGTCAAGTAATGTTAAGACTCAATATTTAACTATCAAAGGCTCAGATGTCTCTAGGTTAAAATACTCTGCATGACAAATATTGTTTACTTCCAGTTACAGTAATTGAACTATTCTTGTCTCTTAGCTAACCTCTGCCACTCTTGAACCCCAAATCAATGTTAAAACTGCATAAGGTTCCTTGCAGGTGGCAATTCTCACCACCATCTCCAGATTTCTAGTAAAGCAACCACTTCTTCAGAAGGCTATTTTTTTCAACCAAAAGCATTTATCAATGCCCAATGAATGGGAGTGGTTTCTACAACTAGTATGGTGCATTTTGAGAGGGAAAGTAAGCGCGTTGTACATAATATTGTTTGCTCGACATTGCCAAACTTCTAAGTCTGTTGTATTTCTTGTACTAAATAATTAGAGGGAAACTTTAGTTTCTTAACCTCATTAACCATAGCTCTTGGAACCAGTGCTTTGGTCATTTAAGCAAGCAAGCTGTTAGGGCCATTTCCAGCTAAACCACTTAGTGAATTCAATACTTTTCTCAACAGAAAAACCCAACCTAAATTTATATTCCATTTGTAGACTAAATATAGTCTTTATATTTTATTTATTGCCTAAAGATGTATTAGTCTATGATACTTAAGAGCCATCTGTATAGGGGATGCATAGGTTCCACATATATGCTTATGTGGGTTCCTGCAATCCTTGTGGGATATATGCTGTCTTCTACCAAGATTACTAGTCACCTCCTGTGATGTTGCTGGAATGTAAGGTGAGTTTTAGGTCTATGTAGTCAAGGAAATGTGGTTTAGAAGTAGACACTCCAAAAGAAAAGAGAGTCTTTACCTTGGAAGATTAATTTTGAGAAAGTTTTAAGATTTAGATTATCCTAAGAGTTCAGTATTGCTCAAGTGTTTTTCTTTTTCTAAATTAACTTTTTTATCAATTGTTTGTGGATTTCATAGCATGCATCTCAGTCATCCCACTCATCTCATCATCCTGTGCCTTCACATCTGCCCTCTGCCTTTGCAATCTCCCCACATCAAGACAAAACAAAATTTAAAAGAAAGGCGAAAAATCTTGTCGTGGAAGCTGTGGTATGTAGTGAGATACTCACTTTGTCCGCACCTGTGGCACAGACCACACCCACTGGGGGTGGGGGCAGAGGTGGATATTACCAGGGAATTAAGTCTGATGAAGGGGCTTCAAGAGCTCGCTTGCTTGCAGCACAGGGACAGAACATCTGGAGGCATCTTTGAGACCAGAAACTTGCTGGTGTTCATCTGTCTATGTTGTAAGCTATTTCTCCCTGAATAAACATCTATTCAGCCTATCTATTTCTCCTGACCCTTATTAAACCTCAATAGTGGTGGGACACAGTGAGTCACTCAGTACACCCTTTAGTCCTCACACCTCACATCTTTACTTGCAAGTGTTCACTTGCAATGAGTCATTGCCCGCCCTCAGATGTTTCTATTTCTAAATGAGCCATTGATCTTTCACTAGTCATCTCACATTCACTGAAGAAATTTAGCAAAGATAACTGAACAATTTTCTTCAAAATCTCTAAACTGTGCCATAAGACTTTAGGTTTGAGCTGACCTTTGAGCCACACACACCACATCTATATAGTATATTTTAAGGACCACTTAACACTGTCATCACGTTCATCGTTATTTCATCTGTTATTGGGACTGAGAGTTAAAAGACTTGATTTGACTCTTTTTCATCTTTGATGTCTTTCAGTGCTATATCCAAAGCTTTTCCAAACTCTAGCAAACTTATAGTCATTGCCACTGTTGTACCAACAGAATGCAGCAGAACATTGAACTTTCTGGAGCCTTGATAACAAAGGTGGTTTCATTGCTACTGCATGCCATGGATCACTAAAATTCCCTCTTTCTCCCTGTAAGCAGGCATTCTTATCCTTACGAGGTGACTCATAAACAAATTTAGGTCACAAATCCTTTCTTCACACTTTTTCTTTTGGGACAATACCTTGTGGACAAAAATTAGATCTGTACACAAGAATCTTATACACAAATACAGTCTGCGTTTCTTTTGCTGTTATTTTGGGTTTTTTGTTTGTTTGTTTTTCAAGGTAAGTTTTCTCTGTGTGGCCCTGGCTGTCCTGGAACTCACTCTGTAGACCAAGATGGTCTCAAACTCACAAAAATTTTCCTGCAATATGCTTCCCAAGTGTGGGTTTAAAGGCATGTGCCACCACAGCCCATTCAACTATACTCTGAGTTTCTAAAACAATGATTTAAATAAAAAAAATTAAGGTAGTAAAACCAACCAGAGAATAATGATCTGAGAACAATCTACTAAGTGAGTAGCAAAACCAAGAAGCAGTTTCCTAGAAGCCTAAATCCTGGGTACCAAGCAGAATTTGGGAGTATGGTTGTATGACAGAAGATTAGGACAGAGACATTTGATCTGTGGGACCCAGACCCAGCTCCACAACATATGGTATTGAAAGAAAGATAGAGAAAAGGTACTACCATTTGTCTCCCATCTCATGGTATTAGCATCTAATTGCCTACCAGTGCTGTGAGTCCATTCATGAACCTCAGATACTGCCTGCATCTTTTCAGAATTTGAAGGATCTATTCTGATCAAATAGCCCCTAAGTTTGCAAAGAACAGGGCTTGTGATTGTGTTTTAGACAGATGAGTGATTGATCCCACAGCAGAAACCATTCGTTCCTCTACTTCAGATTGGAATTCTTTGGCCACACTGGGCTATGACCCTTGCTCAGCAAAGAGAACATCAAGTGACATTAGGGATATGTGTACATGACAAACACATTAGAAGAATTAAAGCAAATTAAGAACAGAAGAGGATGGTTGACAAGAATTTAAGAGGAAATGGATATCAACTCATAAAAACTGAAGTCAAATATGAATAATTGGTGAATGTATTGATAGACAATAATATGATGGAGTTTCAAATACATGGAGCAGCCAGACCAAGTTGATTAAAGCTCCCTTTAGAGTACAGTGATATAGCTATTAACTTTTATCCAGAACTTCATGTGGCTCCCTAAAGAGGAGTTAAATACTTTTGGATTATTGCAATAAATTTATCTTTCTGGTGACCATGAGAATGTGAGATTTGAAGAAGTTAAGCAGTTAGCAAATGAAGACAAATTAAAATTTGTCCAACTTAGTTTACCAGCAGGAATTATGGAAGCCAATGTCAGTTTATTAAAATTAAGCTAGAAAAATCACAATGATTTGACTCTCTCAAATGAGGGAAAGTTAAGGGAGTGAGAAATGAGGCTGGATACCATGATATGTCTTTAGTGACATATCTGTATCTGTCTACTGTGCTGTACATAATTAGTAACAGGAATGCTGTAAATGTTTTTTATTCACCCCCCCCATTTCTATTTTCCATCCTGAGTAATTCAAACCAGCATGTGAGACACATGGGAAGAGAAAAACTTCTAAATTACACACAGGTTTGCATATTGGCTCCTTGCAGGATAAACTGTGTTAAAAATACAAATTCCAGGATGTCAAATCCCTAAGGGAATCATGTCTCTCTTACTTCTCATTTTTTCCCTTTTCAGATTACATAAATACCAATGGCATTTGTTGCAGAGATTCTTTGGAATTTTTCTTTGTTTCATTCTGCACATTGTCATTATTGAACTGTTTTAGCCTGGACTCCCATTAGTATCTAAAGAAGTTGTTAAATATTGTTTTCCAATGAAATTATTCTTTCCAAGCTATTCTAGCTCCAGGGAAAATTAATTCTGGTGTCTAAATGCTTTGGTTGTATATCAAAAGACATGTGATCATTGACCTCTCAAAGGGGAAGAAGCCTAGATTGTCTAGTTATTCTTTCCCAATATAATAGATGAGGAAACACAACAAGGACATTTAGTAATGTTTTCCAGGAGTGCATGGGTCATTAACAACACAACTAGGTCAGAAACTTTTTCCAGATAATCTAGAACTCATTCTCTCCATGGCACTTCAATATCAAAAGGCATTATGACTTGAAGTATGTTACAATTGTTCTTTCTCATAGTCACAAACACATTATAGTGTTTTACATAAGAAACAAAATAGGATCATTCCACCCAAAAGGTAACCCATGCCCCACTCTACTTGGCTTCAAAATATTAGGACTCAAATTCTTAATTCAATATCACCTTTACAAGTTTTCTCTTTCTCTATAAATTTCTTCCAAAACATTTAAGCTTTTCCTTCTGACTCTTTCCAAGTGAAGCCTTCAAAAAATTTATTCACAATATAATCACATATATTTTCAGCTGAAAGTACAACAACAGATAGGAAACATAAAGATTCAAAGCCCCAAACAATGCTACTGAAATGAGAGTCTCGTGTGTGTGTGTGTGTGTGTGTGTGTGTGTGTGTGTGTGTGTGTGTGTGTGTTGCAACTCTGCCTAAGCTCACTAAGGCCTGGAGAGGATTTTGGGTATCCTGCTCTCTCACTTTCTGCCTTACTCATACAAACATGCAATACTTCAGTGAATGGTGTGTCATTCTTGGACAGGGGTCATGCTAGTCTCCATTGTATTGTTCATATTTTTTTGTTTAATGTGTTTAAGTGCCTTCATAAAGGGCATATTCATGGTGAGCTATCAAGGGTAAGGTTTCAGGACTCTGTTTCACCAGGGACCTTCCAGGACTTGAGATGAATGAACATCTGTGTTATGCATCATACTTTTTTAGTAAATTTAATTCATTTGTATTTAGCCTATCTACATTTAAGAACATTGTATTTACTTTATCATATCTACATTTAAGAATGTTTTCATTCTTTTTCACTCAGACATGTTTTATATATTTTTAAAAAGTTGAGGAATGCATCAGCCTAGTGGTAGAAGCGGGATGGTGCTAAGGAAACATCACTTTAGTACCTATGTATAGTTTAGAGTTGAGGCAATAGTTGGCCATTTTGCAACCACATCCGTGTATAAGGCAGTAATCTACATCCTCATGTATGAACAGCTTCTGAGGATACTTGAGGACAAAGGGAAAGCATCCAGATTTAGTTTGGCAAAGGGATAGACAACTTGATATAGTGGAGAAGAGATGAGCAGAGAAATGATTTAGCCTGAGGAATTATTCAATGCTAACTCTGGGTTATACAACTTGTTTAAATCTCCACACTTCAATTTTATTGCTTAAAATGAAAACAAGGGAACTGACCTTGGGAAGCGCTGCTGAAGATTCTAAGGATCTTTATAAGTCCCTGTCTCTGTATGCCTAGCAAAGTCTACACTTCATAATCAGTCCATTATTGAGCAAATGTCATACATTTTCCTATTAAGACCACATATTCAGTCTGTTATGTCGGTGATGCCTTTTTGTTGTGGATGATGATAAACAATTGGCGAGTAAAAGATAGTATTGAAATCCAGTTATTTCTCACCCTCTACGCTTTTGACAAATTATAGGATCATTTTGTCTATTTGTTTTACTATAGCATCTTACTCTAATGCATATCCACAGTGTAAGACTAGTTTTCTGTAGTGTAAAAATATCAAAATTAAAATTCATTTTTTAAACATTTAACTTCATGCATGTATGAGTGATTTATGTGTGTGCATGTAGGTACACCATGTGCTTACCCGGTGCCAGGGGAACCTAGAAGTAGGTGTTTGAGCCCCTGGAACTAGAATTACTGTTGTGAGCCACTGTACTGTGTCAAGCAGCAAACCCCCCTCCTCTGCAGAGCAGCAAATGATTCTAAATAACAAGCCATCTCTCTAGCCCCTAATTTTGTTTTAATTGACAAGATCTTACTCATCAATTAAAGAGATTGGGGATTGACAATTTCAGATACAAAAAAAAATGCAATTTCAATAAAAAGTATGTTGTATTTTTTATAATTCATTGCTATTTAGTATGTGAAGTTGGTCCTGGAAGAAAAACATCCCTAATCTTTCCGATCAAAATGTTGAAGGAATTGGTTCCACATCCCCAAATTGGAAATAATGTTCTGCAATCCCAAAGTCTGTTAGAAATCTAAGTGTCTCACAAAAGCCAGATTGCCCTTTCTCAGGGTCCCAAAGTGGCCTGTTTCTGGCTGTATTTAGACCCTCCTATTACTGTATCCTAATTTGCCAGGAGATTTTTAAATGTCTCTGATAGCAAAGACATTCAGATTTGACAGTAGAAGAAACCTGGGGTGGGGGAGAATGGGGGTGGGAAGCAGTATGGTGCGCCAAAATTTTGTTTGATCATACCTAGGTTGAGCCCTGGCTTCGTCTCTTGTACTTTAGTGCCCTTGGCAACTGAAGATTTCCACAATTAGTAAGTTCAAGTTCAAGAAAGAGAAAACAGCATGTACCCAGAGATAACTGAAGCACTGTTTTTTTGTTTTTAAGTTTTGTAATTTTCCCAATAGTGATGCTTAATACATTCATTTTACAGATGACCACATTAATAGCTAAGGAAATTAACCAATAAACAGCTTCTAAATAAATAGCATTGTCTAAATCCAAATCCCCATTTTATTTTGCTAAAAAGTCAATGTCAATTGTCATAGTGCTAATTGTGAAGATTTCCTAAGTTCAGGGGGTATTCATTGTTTACAGAGAAATTTGGGGTTATTTTAATTTTTAGTTCTTTTTTCTTTGTATTTGTCAGTAATTTTAATTTCCCAAAAACAATTTATATTTCTTTCCATAAATATCCAATGATATATAAACTGTGAAAATATGGTATTGTGATTCAACAAGTTACTACAAACTCTATTTGTAGGGTCTAGACTGTCCTTCATATTCTCAGCTCTTTCTGCACAGTATTTCAACAAAATGCTTTAATAACAGACTCACATTTTACAGCTCCTATGAGCCCCCCCCCCGCCACTTCCTTTTCAGGTTCTCAGGAGACAGGCACATTTAGTTTCATAAACAGTTTAGTGTCTGATGTTACAGAATGTGGTGACTTAAAATGGCTGTGATCGAAAGATTGGACCACCACTGCCGGAAGGCCACTCACAACAGGACTTTCTCAGCCACCCCTTGCCGTGACAAGCCTAAATGGAATCTGGCCTGCAGAATGTCTGGGTTGTGTGTGAGTTTGGTGTCAAAGCAAGTCCAAGCAAGTTCTCCCAAGTGCAGCCTTTACAGCATCTCGAAACTCAAGAACATTCCTTCAAGGCACCACCCACCTTTTTCCAGTGGGAATCCAGAGAAATGATCCTCTTGGAATTAGCCTGTAAGTGGGAGAGGGTGTTAGATTTGTGCTGTCAGAAAATTCATGGAGGAAGGGAAAAATCAAGAAGGGAAAATGAATGCCATTGCCACCAAAATACCCTTCTCAAGGATGAGGGAGTATACCCTGCAGCTGTTGAACACGGCTGCACTGCTCAACATATTTTACATATTTACATACACCAAGTATTTCCAAACAGGCTTGTGTTTATTTAAAATTCCCCTACTGAGATGTCTGGTAAATCTGTCACTGTAGAAAGTTATTGTAGAAGTTTACAAAGATGTTTTCAAAACACACACACACACACACACACACACACACACACACACACGCACACGCACACGCACACGCACACGCACACACGCACAGGCAAATGCACACACATCTGTGTGTGTGTGTGTGTGTGTGTGTGTGAGAGAGAGAGAGAGAGAGAGAGGGGGGGGGGAGATGGAGAGGGAGAGGGAGGGAGAGAACGAGAGAGAGAGAGTAGGTATCTGTGTGCATGTAAGCAAGAAAGTCACTGACATAAGCCATATTGTAAAGCAATCTGGATTATTCTACTTATCTCCTGCTTAAAAATAAAATGTCACAGACCATAAGACCAAAGAAATAGAGAAAACATATTAGTTGAAGCTAAATTCTTCTTTCAAATTAAAATTCTGAGCAATGCAAAATATAAATTTACATTATTCAGCGATCCTTGGTTAATCCTAAACTGTCAAAATTGAGTTTTCTTAATTGTTCTTATCTTTAATCTTTGACTTAAAAGTACTATATACCCAACTTTACTAAGATCTAATTGACAAAATTAAATATATTCAATCTATATGGGGTAGTTTTATACACACACATAGTGAATGGTAATTACTATAGTCAAATTCAATAACATCCATCATTAAAAGTGTTTTGTTTTTGTAAGAAAACCCAACACTACATAGAGTTTTCATGTAACTGATTTCTTTTGGAAACTTCAAACACCACAAAACCACACAAAAACACATTAACTCATTTGAAAAGGGCTAGGGAACTTTCAACAGAAGAGACTGGGTAGTTTAAAGCTATATTTTCCTTTTAGCAAAATCCACAAGAAAAGGATAGAGTATCATGCTTAAGGGGGAACAGATTTTGTATTTTTTGGCAACATATTAAATCCTCTGCTGCTATATTTGGCTCTCTGTAAATAGTGGCTTGTACAAGTGCAAGGCAGGGATCAATGCTGGTGTTCTTCATTCAGCCACAGCCAAACTTGGTATGGAAAGTAAAGCACTCTTGTTTGGCTATTGTTTCCATCAGGCTGGCAGTTCATTTACTGATTAGCAGCATGCCATGGTATGGATTCCTACTTTGCTTGTTGAATCTATCAAAACACGCTTGCTTTTCTGTAATAGTTTTCCACTGCTTAACTGACAGCAGATGGAATGATTCGATCTGGACAGAAGTGTTAAGACTTCAACCACATCGATGTGGTTATCTGCCACTATTTAGTCAAATGAGATGTTTGGAGAGTTGGCTACTCACAGGATGGGCATAAGCCCCGCCCCCAAGCAAAACAGCTAAATGGTTTTTGGTTGTCCTCAGAGAAAACACTTCAGTGAGTAAGAAACTACACTCCTTCCAGAACTGTTTTCCGGTGGTGACCTCTTGGATTCTCCAGCTCCATAAAAAGTCCCAAACACTTCAGGAAACATTTTGAAAGAACAGCAGAAACATCCTTGATGGCCATTTGTCTAAAGGGAAGATAATACCCCATACAAACACAAAGAAATGATTATGTTCTATTAATTTCTGATGAAGTAATAAGTCCTCCCTGGTCATAAAATGATTTTTTAAAATCCCACTAAAGGCAATAATTGTGGTAGAATAAGATGTGTTTACATTCTTTCCTCCCCAAATTTCAGAATACATATCTCATACAGAAATGGGGACCTGGCAGATGGGGCTGTGAAATAACCAACATTACACTGAATCCTATAAGTACAACTAATTTGTAACCAACAGGGCCTTACATATACAAGGAGGAGGTGGAAAAAAATGTGAGGGTACCACCAGGTGGGGGAAACTGGTTTTGAATGAGAATGAAGGGGCCAATGCTGAAGGACTGCTGAAACAGCAGAAAGGACCCAGATCTCCTCTAGGGGCATGTGAGGCAGCTTCAGTCTGTGTTTAGCAGCCCACCAAGATAAAACCTGTGCTAGATGCCTAACAGGTGCAGAACTGGAAGATAATCTGCTTGTGTTGTCTTAAATCATTGCATTTATAGTAAATTTTTTACAGCAGCCATAAATCCCTCTTATATTATCCTAGTCTAACTATGTCACACAGTAAAGGAAGCTGTGCCAAATTACTTCACCTGCATTGCTGGAGGATATTCTTATTTAAGACTGCTTTCCACATGCACATTTCCATATTAAAGAACAATTAATAAGAAAAAAAAAAGAGGGTCTATTTTGTTAGCTTGTATAACTTCTTTCACAGTGCGAACTCTTAGAAACATCTGCTCTGGCCACTTCTTTTGTCAGTCGATTGTAGAAAAGTTTTGTTGTTGCTTACACCAAGTTCTATGCTGACAAACGTGGAAACAAAATCATAAGGACCAAACAAAGAGTCAAACCAATACCTCAGAAGCATCATACTGAGTAAACTTCTCAAGACTCCTGCTATTATGTCATTAATTCATTTCACTTACTCTTCCATTGTAAACATGTGTTTCATAATCCACTCCAAACTGAAACAAATAAATGTCATGGCTCTGGAAATTAACCTCATAGTTTATAAAAACTAAGATGTGATTTCTGAACAATATCTACAAGTTGTTTAAACACAGAGGAAATGGGTTTAGTTACTAGAAGTGCACACCCAATCATTAAAGTCATATTAAATTATTTATTGAGCAAATTAAAGAAAATGACATCTGTTTTTCTTACAAAGTATTCCATGATTTTATATCAGTGACACAGATAGGAGTCCTGCATTTGAAGAATAACAACAACAAAAATCGTATGATTTTACAATAATAAAGTCAAAAGATTTAAGAATTATACATTACTCATTAGTTAACAATGACAGCATAGCTGAGATTGCTTGACTTCCCTTTCTAGAAATGTGAATCCAAGGTGGCATGATTTCTTTCAGAAGTAACAAACCTGGAATCTCACTGTATGTCAATGCTAGAAGATATGAGTTCTATTATTAGTTTTCAGTTTACCTTATCAAGTGATAAATATAAAGTTTATCATATTGTGTATCTTTCTCTTTACAAAACCATTTCACCTTATGTAGGTGTACACAATGAAAACAAAAGGAATCCATGTTTCCTTTTAAATATATGCATTTTAAAATGATACAAAGAACTCACATGAAGGTTTCTCTACATTGTACATCTTAAAAAATACTTATATGGAATAATGTTTGTAAATCAGATAGGATGTCCACAAGTATACATCTCCTACACATTAAACCAAGTGTGTAAAAATCACTACCTTTGGCTCTAGCCACAGCACAAAACGAAACTAAACAAAACGGTCTACTTCTATTTGTTTAAAGAGAAAAGTTCACATCTTAGGCAGAAAGGAAGAAAACTTCATGAAGAATTTTATATTCAAAAGGAACTAATCTTAGGCTAAAATTTAGTAGTCAGAAATCATTCAAAAAGAAACTTTTTGGTGTTGATGCGTCCCTTTCTAGAAGAGCGGGAGTCCCTTTTGACTGACACAACATAACAGAAATGGCAAATTACATTTAAATCTATTAGAATTCCCTGCGGTTTAAAAGGCAGATTTAGAAAATGTCATTGGATCACTATAAACTGGTCAAAACTTCAAGACTATTTCCTTGATTAATCACTTCACATCACAAAATGTTTCAAGCAAATAAAAGCTCATAACAAAACTTTTAAAGTTAAGACATTTAACTAAGACTAATTTTATAGTTTAAAAATTACCAGAAAGCACTAAGAGTAAAAATGCTATGCAATATTCTACAAGTCTGATCTGCAACCTAGTTCCATGACCACAAGACCAGGGCAATTATTAGTACTGTGACACTATTGAAACTGCAGTTCCCTTGCTGGCTCCATGCATTCCCCCAAACACCAAAGCCATCTTTCTTTCATAGTTTATATATGTGTGTTCCGCTAGTTTGTAACACACATGTTGGCCTTTCTGAAATCATTTTAATCAAAGTCTTCACTTTATAATAGTGGATTTAAAGGATTCCTCAAACTAGATTTTTAAAGAGATTTGGTTTTAACTTGTCTATGTAGCCTTACTATTATCTGAAAGATGTCCATTATACATTTTGCAGGGAAGGATTTAAAAACAAAAACAAAAACAAAAACAAAAAGAAGACACCAAACAAGCTTAGTCTTTGGTGTCTCTTGCACCATAAAGTCACAGGCTGGCTTCATTTTTGGTTTCCATGTAGTTTCTGCTGTCCTCCCAGAGCTGGGAAGGTGATCCATCGCAGGAACCCTGACTGCCATCAATACCCCTTTGTAACTGCAACAACTAAGTGAACCCTTTCCATCTTCAATAACCAACACAGTGTCAACATCTGCTTCCAATAAAGTTGTTTCAGTTTTTTTCTATAATAGAGTAAATCTGCTGACTGCAATCGTAAAGGGGGTGCTTACCCCTCCCTTTCCATGCGAGCGATTTTTTTCCACCATATTGTGCAACTTTTCCTCTGAGGCAAGTTAAAACAAAGGGGGGGGGCAATTGAAAAGTATCATTCTTAGTCCTTGTACCACGGAAACACAATGTATATCTGACAAACGCAAAGATAGGTGACTGGATGACACTGCCCTATTAATTTCAGAGACAGCTATGTATAGAGTTATGAATGACTATGACTCAGTCTACATACCACTAAATGTTTAATTAAATTTCCTTCAGAAACACCATATTAAAAACTCAGGCTTAATTAAGAAGTAAACATTTTATTCTCCTGTAAGTAAGAAGAGAAAAAGAGTTTCTTTGCCATGACTCCTTACAGAAAAGCATTTGGTGATTTGTTTGGCTGCTGAAGAATGAATATGCAATGTGAAGAAAAAAGGGTACTTAAGAGCTCAAATTAATAACCAGCTTGAACTGATGGTCATTTGTGGAGGCTGTTGGTTATTACTATAAGTAGGGTACATCTGTATGTATTTTCAAACTTTCACAGCCTTCCTTATTAGGTAGTATTATTCCATTTTTTAAATCATGAGATAAGTAAATAAAGTTCCAAATCATACAATAAGCCATGGCTAAGTCTAAAGAACCAACTTTACACTAACTCATTCTGCTCTCCTACTCTCTTCTCAGTCAAACTGGTAGGTAACGTGTGTCTTTGCCTTGTCCATCACTTACTGCCACTCCCACTGGCTAAATGCTTTTCATAAGGGACAGAATGCAATTTGTAGGCAATACAGTCTCTGTCACTTGAAATTACAGCTACTACCTTCAGTCACACAGTAAGCTTAAAGCTACTTCCTTTCTCATATTCTGTAAGCTTAGACATGGACAAATATTATTTGTAAAATAAACAAAGACATCCTCTAGAACAGTTTTTAATCCTAACAAAATTGGGAAACGTATTCTTCAATATTTTTGCAATCCACTAATCCCTATTTTATACATATTTGGGCAATATTACTATTGGGGGGAGGGTTAGCTTAACACAAATCTTAAAAAGAAATGGAAAAGAGAAAATAGAAATGGAAAGAGAAAAGTTAAGATAATAGCTAACTTTCTTGGTTCATAAAAAATGTTTAGACTCTCAACTTTAAAGGCTCTTTACAAATTCACAAGGAAATATCAAATATCCTATGTGGACCCTGACAGCCAACATTATGTTGTTTCTTAATTTAGCTAGTTCATTGGTGGAATAACAGATTACATATAGAATAATAAAGTTTTCCAGTGTCAAAGTTTACAAGTTTTCAGACAGACAGACTGAAAGAAACTGAAGTTAGAAAACAGTCTCAGGTAGGGTGGGTCCAATGAAGTCAGAGAGGCAGGTGGTACCCAACCTTCAATCAAGCAGTCAAACTGTGAGGTGGGAAGTCTAGGTTCAGACTGTAATAGCACTGAACATGCAAATAAACTCAGATTACTTATTATGCTATGTTAAAGTCCTTTTACTATTTCTGGTTGTTACATTAATGTCAAAACATTGAGTGATGCTTGACAATCAGCCATGTTCTCTCTCTTTTTACTAGATTTTGATGTATTCCTTTCATGACACTGTGCCATTAATGTCCATGCCTGTTCTCTAAGGGAGAGCACATGTCTTTGTTGCATGAAATTGAATTCAGATTTTCCACATTCATTTGGCCCTCAAGCCAAATGATGTTGCCCATAGTTATGAGGAGATAAGAGCAAAATCACTGAATTACCGGCTTTCTCTTTCAATCCTATTTGATGGTAAATAAAGAACAAAGCAAAAAGTTGGCCCTCTTCACCTTTCCTTAGCTGGGAAAATCCAATGGAAGGAGCTCATCAAGTTCAAGTGTGGCACTATTTTCTAAGAGATCACCACATAGGACAGTTTGGCAAGACAAGATAACAGCCAATGAGTCTCCCCCACTGCAACTGCTGAGAGCGTGTTATTCAAGGAGGCCTCAAGCTAAAGTAACTTTGACAGATTCACTCAACTCTGTGTTCCACATATCTGTGCAAATAACAAATTAAACAAATGTTGTTATTGGAGTCCAGATTAAAAATGCACAAGATTTAATGAGGCCACCATCTGGACATTTAAGTTTATATACCAGCAAGTGGAATTTACCACAAATGTAGATTATACTGGGAAAAATGTGAAGACAGAGTTACAGAAAATCAAGAAGAAATGATGGAGTCTGTGGATACAAGCAATGACATGGGTTTAATTCAAGATCAGCAGGAGGAGAAACTCATGTATATGACACACCAAGCAAAATGGTAAGAGTGAGTCGAGAGAACTCTGCTGAACCACTTGTTGTGTTGTTAATACGTAAAATATTCACACCCATGACATCCACAATTAAAACCAGAAAGTAGCACATTTCCCTACATTCTGTTTTGTGTGGTTAAGAGAGATGAGAAAATTTGAGAAACATAATCAAATAAAAGTATCTGTATTACACACACTTCCTTATGGCTGGGGGCAATGGAAAGGAACAATAGACAGGGTCTTCGATTTGTCAGTCACCAATACCAAACTTTCGCTAATCTTCTCTTCTGATTTATCCCAACTCCACTTTCCTTTTATCTGTGGGCCATGTGAGGTTCACTTTTCAAGCTTTCAATTCTTAATTCAGTTTCTTCGATTGAAATATAAGCTTAAATCCATTGTTACTGTTAATTCTCGGTAATGTTTGAGAAACTAATTACACTTAAACAAAATCTTGCAATATGCTCCAATTAAAACAGTACATATAGAGTACATCACTGGTCAGTTTACAACAGTGAGGAACAGTCAGCGCTTTGTCATGTGTCTGCTTCCTCTCCTGATACTATTTTATTTAAATTCACACCAAGAAATGAATTCATTCAAAGTATGGCTTCCAAAACTGCAGTGAATGAATGGTTAGAAACCAGGAAAATTAGTCACTGGCATGTATCCACAGGTTATCATGGCTGCATGCATTGTTTTTCCTGTGCATAAATAAGCTCTATTCCCAATTGTTAAGAGTGGATGGACTACAAACAGAACAATGTTTTGCTCATTATCCTAAACTTTCTTGTTAGTCAACCTCCAAGAACTCTTCGAAAGAAATCAAAGTAATAAAATACCCTATAATTTGTGGCCCTTTAAAGGAAACTGCCTCTTTAAGCCACACATACACAGCTGCAAACGAAGGGAGCCATCATGGAATTCAATCTTCACTGAGATTCGACATAAATGCAGTATGGCACTGGTTTGCCTATGGTAGGGTCACTGTTACAGAAAAGGCTACACCCCTTGAGGTACCCTCGAAAGCACAGACACAGCGCATCACCCACACTTTGAAGATCTGGGCTTCAACACATTGTGGCCAGTGCATTTCTGAGAGCAAGTTCTTTAAACAGAACTCAACGATTGTTACAATATTACAAAAAAAAAAAAAAAAAAAAAAATAAGTACATCCCTCAAAAATATCCCCCCCATGCTCAACCCAAGTTTCTGTATTTCTACAAAAATAGATGAAGAGAGAGCTACAAAATGATTTTCCTGAAGGAATTAGCATTTTCAGTTGTTCTCGTCTTCTCCTGACAAGGCGGCTGGTTCAAGAAGAAACAAACAAAAACTAAGCAAGGTACTGGTAAAGGGCGATGAAAACGAGATGTTGCACAACTGACAAAGGCTCAGATGAGAGAAAACAGACAAAATGCTTTTCTTCAATGACTAGGACCCACGCTGTTTGCTCCAGAAAAGTTTGAATCCAAACACAATGGCCTTATATGTCCCCCTTTCCATCCATGCTTCCTGTGTCCCATTGCTTGATAGGAAATCACAATGGCATCTTTCCCAATGGGCCCTTGGAGTCAGGCTGCAACATGACCTGCCAACACCATGCTTCATTCAGTACCAAGCTGACTCTTTGCTCTTGTCCTGATGCTGAAGACCTAAAAATGGTAAGAATGGAAAATAATGAAGAGTAAGCATACACATGAAGCATCCATAAATGTTCATGACTTGCAATACACTGAGTACAGGATGTGAAATCCTGGCATCATGAGAAATGACCTAAGGACAGCCTATTCTCTAAAATGGCCTAAGAGTATACTTTGTGAAAAGAACTCGGTACTACAACAATGCTACTACTACAATACAAATTCTTTGCTGTGTTTTAGTTTTTATTTTCCTGAGTCGGGGGTGCATTGTAATTAGAATTTGTACCTTAACTTTAACAGGAGATGATAGTGGAAAAGAAAATGGACATAAATGACTTGAGGGAGGAACATTTGAATGAAGTTAGGACTTTTCCAGCAACCTGTGCAATTAGACTTGTGGACTAACTTATTCATGTAGTTTAAAAAAATATATTTCATTCAGAGGTGCATAATTAAAATCATAGAGAGTGATTAATATGATTAAAACACAGTGTTTATTACTATTGGTAAGCTAGTAGGCCGTACTGTGAATAATACAGACCTATGCACTATTTATTAATTTACATTTTAAAACATCGTTCCCATCATGGGATCAAAGTGGTTCAAAAAAGTCTGAAGGGTATTGCAAGCAAATGACATTAAATTAAATATAAAACAGATACGTGAACACATCTGAATTCCAACCAATAGGTAAAATGGTAAGTTTATTAAAGATGATATATAGAAAACGTGAATCTGACTTGGGTCTACTACAGTCATCTAACTAATTTCCGATACAGGCAATAAGCAGAGGACTTGTCCTTCAGATCCACCTGAAGTCAAGTTTCATGTTATGTGGAATTTTTTCTTGTTATTTTTAGAGATATAACTGAGAAACACATACTTATATTGAATGTACATGTTTAATTGCTACTATAACAATATTTCTTGTCCCTCCAACTATCAAAAACAAATTTCATCAAATAATGATATCATTACAAACAGTCACTGGATTCAGATCTTAAGACAACATTCAAAGGCAACAACATAACATGACAGAATAAATAAAAGAAACACAAAAAGCACATCAGAATTACTAGGCACAGTCTACACAGAAGAAAGAACTATAGTATTGACTAAAGGCAACATGGGTTTCAAAAGAATGGTCTATTATTTTTCAAGGATTGCTGGCATTTCACTTAGGTGCAGAAATTTACTCTAGTTTCAAAGAAGAGGAAAAGGAAGATAAAAGAGAAGGAGAGAGAGGAGAAAGAAAAAAAAATGAAGAATGCATCATGACACTCACTTTACTCATTTTCAAATAACTTTGTGGGTAGAATAATTTGCAACCTGACATAGTCTCTGTGGGGTGACTTGTATAATCGAAGCCACCTTTACTGACAATTTGCTGACTACATAAATATTTTTTTCATTATTAATACTTCTCATCTTCTAGATGACATAGTATTTTCAGAGCTGAAGACTGCATCAATCTACAGGATGTCAGCACTGCAAGTCATGAATACTGTTGTAATCATCGAGTGGTTAAACTTTTTTTTTCCTTTTAAAATAAAGGCAATCCCCAGTTTGATGTACAGAGATATATGACTCCTTCAGATCATGTAAGCATTTTGTCATAGCCAAATATGGAATTACTTAAGATGGACCCAAAATTTCAACCAGAATAGCAGAAATCATTCTCTCATTATAAATGCATCTTTTCCATGTTTGATCCCATGTCTCTGTGTCACTCCAGAGTATAGTTTTAAAACAAATTCATCTGCTAACTCATCTATAAACCCTAGGTATTAAACGATTGGATCCTGATGATTTAGCACCTTTTTAGTAAAAAGACATAAACCAAGCCTTTGCTTTAATTTCCAGGCATCATTTTCTATAAATTTCAAGATAATTATAATTTTAAAAAGAACGGTGACAGAAGAACCTACTAATACGTTACATCATAAATGTAGGACTGTCATTTTTCTAATAAAGAAAATTGTAGGTGGTGATTCAGGATACTTAAGAACCAGCCACTTAGTTTTTGCACAACAAAATGAAGGGAGACAAAACTTAATTATGAACCTTGTGTGGTCTACACACACAACATGATTTTCTAAAAATTCCTTTTGAGAAGAAACTATCCTCTGTTACAAACTTTACACGTGTATGGACTCCTTTGCTCCTCCAATGCCAATCAAATCTATATGAAATTAGGTCCTAACATATTCTTAGGCTTCCACTGGCTATCAGAAATCACCAGGTTTACTTTTCTTCATTTTAGCAATTCCATTTTGGTTTTATTCTTCAGTCCATAAGCTATTTTAGTAAAAAAAAAAAAAAAAAAAAAAAAAAGGAAAATAAAAAGCATGAAGACAAGACTAGCTGTCATTCTTAGGATTTGAATATGCCATTTTGTGCCAGGCATTTTACATGAAATCACTCAATCATCTCTGTCATGCTTTAAGACTATGTATGTTACTCAACAAGAATGCAGAAACTAGGGGAAGTGATGGCAGAGGCGGTCAGTAAACAGTCATTCTGATGTCAGAGACTATAGTCTTTTTGTTGTTGTTGCTGCTGCTGCTTGTTTTTTTTTATGACAAGGTTTCTTTGTATAACAGCCCTAGCTGTCTACTAGATTTGTACACCAGACTGGCCTTGGACTCATAGAGATACACCTGCCTCTGCCTCCTGAGTGCCATCACACCTAAGGAGACTATAATCTTTTTTTATTTATTTAAATTTGAAACAAGCTTTTTGAAAGTCAATCCCAGTTCCTTCTCCTACTCTCCTCCCCTGTCCTGCCCCAACTAACTATCCCATCCCCTTTCTGCTCCCTAGGGAGGGTGAGGCCTTCTGTGGGGAGTCTTCGAAGTCTGTCATGTCATTTGGAGCAGGACCTAGGCCTCCTCTGTGTGTCTAGGCTGAGAGAGTATCTCTGTATGTGAAATGGGCTCTCAAAGTCCATTCTTATACTAGGGATAAATACTGATCTACTACCAGAGGCCCCATAAATTGCCCAGTCCTCCTAACTAACACCCATGTTCAGGGGTTCTGGGTTGGTCCTATGCTGTTTTCCCAGCTATGACAGGATATATGTGTATCTTATGTGAATGGTGTTGGTTATTAGTAAAGGCAGTAGCACATTAGCCACACCCAATCTAATCCCTAAGTATATAGCATCTTACAAAATCAGGACAGAAAAATGCTAAACAATTTTTATATTCCCTTTTCAACTCTTTAAATATACAAATGCCCCAATTTTTATGAACTTATATAAAGACTAAGACAAATCTCTTTTTAACAACTACATTAATGTGATGTTTGTTTCTAAAACGTAATAATTACATTGTAGTCTGTTATGCTTTAGACTATTATATTGGTATAATAGGCTATGACACATCAACTAATGGACTTTTATGTGTTTATTTGTAATGTGTTTGGTTCCAGACCCATCCACTTCCCTGTGAACTTTTTAAAGAATAGAGAAAATTTGACTTATGGCTTCTTGCTTGTTTATTATAAATCAGAAGTAAACCAGGAAACACCTATATCACTTTATTGACTTCAGAGTTTGAAATGAGATGTACTTGAGAAAAGAGCCTGAAAGAAAACTAAAAGCTCAGAAACACATTTGTTCACTTCTGTTTCAACAACAACAACACCTGATCACCGTAGAAAAGAAGAAAATATCCATATCCAAGCAAATAAACTTGGAGTCATTAGGAAAGGAAGAGAAAAAAATGGTCACAGTAGAGAATCCCAGTTTGCTTTTGTTTCAACATTTGTGAGTCTGGCAGTCTGTCTGTCCTGGACCTTAAAACAAATGCTGCAAACTGGGCAGCTAATTGGCAGCAGAGGTTACTCCAACAGCATTCTAGAGGCCTCTATCTAAGATCAAGACACCAGGGGAGTCTTTGTGGATGAAAGCTGGCTTTCTGGTTCATAGAGGTTTCTTCTCACTGTATTCTAAAGCAGAAGTGTATGTGTGGTAGGGGAATGTGCATGTGCATGGGTGTATGTGTGTATGCATGCATGCGTGCGTGTGTGCACACGTGTGTACTTTATTGTGTTGGATGCTGAGCCAAACACCCAAGTTTCACCCACTTGACAGAATGATAAGTGACCACAGAGATGTTCAAGAGACAGTCATATGCATTTCTACGGCTTTATAAAATTAACACTGCAAATGATAGCACAACTGCATCTGTTTGCCTGAGGCTGGGATAATCAGGTTAAATATAAGTTAAGGCTTTCTAAATAAGATCCATGTGAATATAGCACCTTACTACTAACTTTGAGGAGGGATGGAGTCTACAAGCAAGAGCTACCCATCAGGGAAACTGTAATATGATTTCAGGTGAATATCAAAACAGAACAAGGGTAATCACCATACTTCTCTTGTAACTTCTAAAATAAATCATTTTAGTCTCCAAACATCCCAGAATTCTTACTTGAAAATCATGATCAATAGTATTTAGAAAGTGAAAGGTCCAAGTAATCGTTAATTACACTGGTGTGCACAATGTATTTAAGGTCTATTTAAGATTTGTGAGCAGTTGCCACTCTTACTCTGTGGTTCAGATTACTGCGGTAGCAACATTATCTTGGGAAACTGAGTACATATCTTTATTCCTTTGGGAGGCCTCATAGTAATTATTCTTTAGTGTGACAATCCTTTGCAGATATATATCATTTGACTACTTGTAGACACACAAATACATATGTACATGCATGTACATAAACATATATAAGCATGAATATGTTTGCTATCTGCATGAATATTTTAGGAGTTAACAAAATTCTTGAAAACATAATTGTGTTATTGCTTAAGTCACATATACAGATACCTGTACTTGCATATTTAATTGTGATGCCTAAAATGTGTTCAAAATGACTATAACACTCATTTTCAAATTATCTATTATTATGATTATTATAGATTCAACAAGCCTAATTGTATGCATTATTTTATTATTTTTGTTTTGTTTTTGTTTTTCAGGACAGGGTTTCCCTATATTGCTTTGGAGTCTGTCCTGGAACTAGCTCTGTAGTCCAGGCTGGCCTCGAACTCACAGAAATCTACTTGCCTCTGCCTCTGCCTACCGAGTGCTGGGATTAAAGGCATGTGCCATCAGCAGCTGGTGCATTATTTTACTATTAATGAATATAGACACCATGTGATTATGACTTCCTCACCAAACTTTAACCAAATTTTGGGCTTTATAAGATTAAAGTTCTCCTTGATTTCTATGTGCTTTTTGTGCATTAGATATGAGTACTTTTTCTCATGTGCTGTAAGTACTTTTGTCTATTTGATAATTTAACTTTATAATATATAAAGGATTGACCATGTTTTAAAGTTGTTAAAAATAAGATACATTCACCAGGTATTGGTGGCACACTCCTTTAATCCCATCACTGGTAGGCAGAGGCTGGTGGATCACTGTGAATTCGAGGCCAGACTGATTAACAGAGCTAGTTCCAGGACAGGCTCCAAAACAATACAGAGAAATCCTGTCTCAAAACAAAAACAAAAACAAAAAAACAAAAACAAAAAAACCCCAAAAACCCAACAAAACAAAAAACAAGATATATTCTTGAACCATATATAAACTGAAATGTATTCCTTAGGACATTTCAATAACATTTAGCAACTCATGATTACAACTCTTGCACATGAATGACAAATGAAGGTCTTACTAGCAAAAGGAGACGTTTCTACTTATAGAGACATTTTTTGAAGGCACATTTACAATCTGCTTAAAATCTCCACAGAATCAGTACTGTCAGGAACAATGAGGTGAAAACTGCCTGAACTTGTACAAAATATCTTTAAGTTCAGACTCAAAAGAAGAGTAGAAATGTAAAACCCAAGAAACTCGAAGTTGCGTTTAGACAGTGATTTACTATGGTAGGAAGGGCAACACCTGCACACCTGAGGCAAACACTGTGGGTGACAAGCCATTTACTGCCAGGTGTTTCCCATTGCTCTTGTTTTTCCAGGCCCAGACAACAAGCCACAGTAGCCAGTCTACACTCTTAGAGCCTTCCTTTCTCCAAAACCACAAACTCAGCCTTGACGTCTATTCAGTGTCCACCTGGATGGAAATCTGGAAGGTACTTAAAGCATTACAAATGTGAGACCATCTCTACAAAACTGAACTTGTGACAGATGTAAACTGTACACAGTGATACACAGTTTCTTTTTTATCCTAATGGGCATATACTGGGTTCTAAGCTTGATCACTGATGTGGCAGGGCATGATAGTGAATGCACACAACGCTTCCCAATTCAGAAAAGTCATCTCAAAAGCAGATACAAAGACATCTTAACACGGGGATAAAAAGTAACCAAAGAAAAAAGAATGAAATTAAATATATTCTTCCATAAATTTTCTACAAACTAGACTTTCTCCCAGAAATCAGAAAAGCAAGACCAAAGAGGGGAAAAAAGTTTGGATCACTTTGTAACTAAAACCACACATTATAATGCTCTCAAGAGATTCTAACTATCCAGACATCTGTTGGATAACACATGCACATGCAGCCAAATATGCATCTTTAAAGAGATTTCTAGGTTATGCCATGACAGCTTTACGATTCAGAAAATAGATCACCCAGCCAGAGAAAGAGCTAATCTGAGACCATTGCTCAAGGTCCCCACTCCCTCAAAAGACAACACTCGTATCTGGGAATATGAATTATTAAAAGGTTCCAAAATTTAAAAAATAACTTTAGAACTGCTGAAATGCAAAGTATATTTTAACATGAATTTGGTTTAAGTCATCAGTCTCTCCATTGAAGAAAAGTACATTAGAAGATACTCAGCCATGAGCTACACCAAGTATGTGTGTATCAATTCCTATTATGCCATCAGTGGGGATATCTGCCTTCTTATGACTTGGAGGCAAACTTACTCTCTGACATGTTCCAGAAGAGTTTATTCCATCCTAGTAAATGTAAATAGGACTTCAGTGATGTTGAAGATACGAGGTACAACTTGATACAATACAAGCAAAGCCTGCATAAAATAAGCTTTAGAACACATGCCTGTGGTTTCAAAAAAAATGAATTCGAGTCTCCCACATATCAAGTTTTATCCACAAGAAAAAAAAAAAAAAAAAGATGGCACATTTTGCCTCTCATCAGACTTTGCTTGGCATGTCATCTTTTCACCAAGGGATTCCGAACATATTGGCCACAGACGACTGTTTGTGAAACCTTATATCGTTGATAAATAGAACAATAAGAGGAAAGCACGGCAGCCTGAAAGGGAATCAAGATAGCTGTAAATTCCTCAGGCCACAGAGAATTCTTTCCCAAAATCTTTGTAGCCTACTTGAAAACTGATGCAAAACTGGCTGAGAATGAATGCTGAAACAGATTTCTTCATTCGAGCTGTGCCTTTAAATATTTTCCAATGTGAGCTATTGGAACAGCCAAGCAATAGTGAAAAGATTATTTGGTGATAGCCTAAAACCCCGACCCATTAAACACATTTCAGTGCAGGCATGTTCTCTACTGGAGGTTCTGTAATAGTTATCTGGGTTTTTGTTTTGTTTTGTTTAGGAAGGGGGGTTGTTGGGTTGGTTGAGTTGATTTGTATATTGTTTTTGTTTTTCCTACACAGCTTCCTTTTGATGAAGGAATGATTTTCCCAAAGAAACCATTATGTAATTTGAAAACTTCCCAAACTCCCAGCTGCAGCTAGTGGGAAATAATACATTACAAAAAATATATGAAGAGTTTCTAAACATACACAATTGTTTTGAATCTAATTCATAGCCTAACATTCTTTCTACACAATTTTTGTACTCTACAAGAGAAAAGGATAAATATCTTAATTGTTCATAAGTACATAGCAACAAGACAACTGTATCCATTCCTTCATATTCTACATGTAGAGTAAACTAGAAGGAGGAAGCTATGGCATAAAAATTTCTTAAAATGTATATGTTTATGGGATGGGAGGTGGTCGGGGGCATGGGAGAAAAGGAGGGAGAAAGAACTGAGATTGATATGTAAAATAAAAAATTTAAAAATATTTTAAAAAGATGTATATGTGTATAATTTCTCAAATTCTTATTTTTCCCCCTCTTCTTTGTTCCACCATTTTCATTTTCTACCCAACCAATACAAAAAAAAAAAAAAAAAAAAAAAAAAAACTCACTGATTCCTAAATGCTGCTTTTGAGGAATTTGGCTAGCAAACATCACAGCTCATTTTCTAGAATATAAACAAATTTAGTTATATAGTAATAAACATAATCCAAGCTTGCATCAATTTTCTCAAGATGATTCACACATTCAGTGTCAATTTTTCAGTTTCAATTGTTTCATCTTTATTATAAGACCTTATTACATGGAAGAGTTAATTTCATATCACAGTCATCTGGAAAAACAACCATGTTCCCTGAGTCATTGACTTTCATAACTTTCAGGTCAGAAAAAGGAAGAAGCAAAATGCAACTAATAATACTCATGAGTGACAAGTATCACTGCCATTAAAAAATCATGTAGTCCTAAGTTGGCTTCTACATCAAAATTTGATTTACTCATTTTCTATGCTAAGATTGAACATTTAAAAATAGCATTTTTCTTACAAATACTGAAGGCATCATCATGATCTCTTACTAATATTCATGAAAATTACCATAACTGTCAACAAAGGTATCAATAAATTCCTAATCATATAGAATCCAGATGGTTAATATGTATTTTATGGCTTGAATGTTTTGAATGAAGCATCTAAATATTTGTCTCATTGGTGGTTTCTACACTCTAGGCTTAAAATATCACAGTGCCTCTGTGTTTTAATGGCGTTATACCACCTGTTACTCATGAGACTCTTTGACAATTCTTCTCCAAACTTGTAATATCCCTCCTTTACTGTAAAGCCTTACACTGAAGCATGGCAATATCAACAAATATTCATATTCAAGGGTCTTGAGTAATAATTTTTTTCTTTAATCCTTTACATAAATGTGAATTTTTTTAAAGATAAAAATTAAATTAAATTATAGCTAAATTGAAGTTAATAATATTTAAATGTGGCTAGGAATGATTAGTAGGTCACTTGGGAAACATTTATCCAATCTTTGTAGCCTAGGTCTACTAGACATGACTATCAATTGCCAAAAAGCAAGTATAGGTTTTAGTATGTAATCTACAGATGCAAAATTTGCAGACTGGACTGGTAAAAGAAAATATAAACCTGATTCTGAATTTCCCTCCAAAGACAGAAGTTTTCTCATTTGTTCTTATAAACTATTTCATTCTTGTTTTCTCTTTCTATCTTTTATAAAAACAAAAATATGTTTCACCAGTTCATTTCATTGCAAAGCAAACTTGTAGTACTCACTACCATGATATTTTTTCAAATATAAAGCTTTTTATTTTATTTATTTATTTTTCTTATTGTACATATCAATCTCAGTCCCCTCTCCATCCCTTCCTCCCTCTCTTCTACCCTCCCATGTTCCCTGATCACCCTCCCATCCCATCCCCACCACTCCACATGTAGAGTGATGCATTCCTGGAGGGGTCATCAAGTCACTTGGAGTAGGGACTAGGCCCTTTCTCCTACCTGTAGGTTAAGGGATTATCCCTCCATGAGAAACGTGCTCCCAAAATCCTTTTGTGCACCAGGGATACATCCTGGTTCCACTGTCAGAGGTCCCTTAGACTGCCCAGGCCTTCTAACTGAGACCCATGTTCAGGGAGTCAGTCCAATGCTGGATTCACAGCTATCAGTCTGGGGGCCCATTAGCTCCTCCTTGTTCAGGTCAACTGTCTCTTGAAATTCACAAGCAAATGGATGAAACTTGACGAAACCATCCTGAATGAGGTAGCCCAGTCATAAAAACAGGAACATGGTATGTACTCGCTCATATATGGATTTTAAACATGGAGCAAAGGATCACTAGCCTATAATTTACACTGCCAGAGAAACTAGGATACAAGGAGGATTCTAAGAGATTACCATGATCTTAGTCACCAGCACAGCTTAGCCAATTAAAAGGAACACTACACATTAAGTAACAATTCAGAGCAGGCTTGGAGGACTGGAAGGATGATATGTATTGAACCTAGGATTTACACACACTCAACACATAAATCTGTTACTGGGTTCTTCCCATAGTTCCAGAATATTACAAGTTTGAGCAACAATAATTCCAATCTGAATTACATTAAAAGATATTTTGTCATTTGTGGACGAGATCCACTTTCATAAAATATTTAGATTATAAAATTCATCTTAAATCAGAATGTTGTCATCAAAAGTCATAAAAATTTCAGAAAACTATTGTGACTGTGCTTGCATATTTTATCAGCTCTAGTGCTTATAGAGAAAATAGACAAAGATATGTGGTACCCAGTACCTATCCATTTAAAATGTATATTTTCAAAAAATGATTTCCAGCTTTTTTAAAAACAAGGTTTGTACATGTGGGTGCAGTGCCCATGGAGACCAAGAGAGCATGAGAGAATGCATGCCACATTGAGAGGTAAACTGACTTTAGGGACTTGATAGAGTCCTTGCCTCATGTTGGTCATGGGGGTCAACCATCAACAGACTCAAATAGGCTGCCTTTATCCAAATGACCCATCATGCTGGCCTCAAGAAAGCTTCCTTCAGATATAATCCTGTTTATGCCTTAGTATCTTGATGCAGTCATAGAAATGTAGATTTCTGTGTTTGTGGAAACTTCACCACCTTCATTTCACAAGTAATCTGTGGCTCTAATATCTAGAATAATTTTGTTTCTATACTTGGAAAAAAAAACCTGCCTTATGACACATAATCTTGATTTGAAATCTGAAGATATACTGGTTAGTAAGATATGAGCTAAATTTTAGTTATCATTACAGTTTGGGGGGAGGCTCCTCTAGAGATTCTCTCACTGAATTCAAATATTTAGTAGTAATTTATATAAGTTTATATGTAATGGTCCTTAGATGTATTTTAAGAAGTCAAAATAATATCAACATGTTTTCATTGCTTTTTATACTCATCAGATTTTATCAGCATCTGATGTAGTACAGAAAGTTGTTTTATTTTCCTTGGAATTTTAATTTTAGATCACCTACACACATGTGTACACACATACACACACACATTTATATAAGGCATTATGACATTCATCACAGTAAAACACAAAATAATAACTTGTAGCAGAAATAACATGAGGCCTTGTAAGGGAAATAAATCTGTGGATCTACAGATGAACACAAGTTGAAGCCAGGAACAGCTTGTGTTTATAAAGAAGCTACTTCACAAAGCAAAACTTCTTTCAGTTGTGGTAAGTTCAAATATAGTGGAGGATGTGAAAGCTACAAATGCAGTTAGCTTTGTATTTCAGTAAAAATGCCTTACTAGCTAAGCTTTTCTTGCAAAGTTAGCACAGATTGACCGGAGAGTGCTTCTTATATTAGGTAAATTATGGTCAAAAGCTGTATATTGGAATGTCAGTTTTCCACTGAGATAGAAGCATCATCGTGACCAGTGTTAAGTAAGCCAATTAGGATTCAGTGTCATCCTATGTATGTCTGATAATAAATACAATGCACGCAGTTACAAACACTCCCACATTTAACTCCTGCTGACATATAGAAACCTAGTTCAATACTCTGAGTTTGGTTGAAGTTCATCTTCCCATCATCCCTTGATCTGATCATACTCCATATTATCCTCAGCTTACCTACTATTCTTAGCCTATAATCCTTCATATAAGCTTAATGTAAGCTGATAGTTACTCATAGAAATTGAAAATTGTGACATTTAAAAAAAAGAAAAATGTGACATTTATTATGAGGAAAAAGTTAAGGTAAGTGAAATTTTCAAAGTACATTCTGAGAAAAGTATGCTTCAAACACAGTGTGGTCCTAAGGGGGTGGGGAGGGAATGAAAATCTCTTCCTGCAAAAAAATCTTAACATGAGTACTTACTAAAGAATAAATTAAAGCTTCCAAAATGCTGAAATTAATGATCCCGAAAAGAGTTACAAAATATTCTATATCAAAACGTTCATTTGACCATAGATCTTATTTTCAGGCAAACCCACATTTTGTAAGTCCTGTTTCACAGGATTTGTAGAACCCAGTTTTTAAATTGCCAATAAAAAAAGAAAAGGCTAATGTAAGATTTGTGATAACAGTCTTTGGGCAAACAGGATTTTTTCTAGGGAGGGCAGATACAGGTGACTTGTGATTGTATCAGTGTGTATATATGTAAAACCTGTTCAACAGAGAGAACAGTGAGTGGGCCAAGAGGAAGCCAAGTGTGACACAGCATAATTTTTCGGGATGCATGATATGTACAGTTCTCATACTGGAAACTTTAAATTGTATGCACAAGTGACTATCCTCCTGGTAGTTCATCCTTTAAGAAAATAAAGGACCATCTCATTTCATTCTTATGGAATAATTTCACCCACCAACCTCAGAACTGTGTTATTATATGCTTTAGTTAATTTAAAAACTGAAACACAGTTTGCAGCAAAAATTGTTTCAAATATAGCAAATTATTTTTAAGCCCCAGAAATATAATAAAATAAAAATTTAAGTAGGATCCTCTCCATATTACAAGATATACTCAAAATATTTAAAAAACATATTTATGCAAACATTTGTACATGATAGCTCACAGCTATCATGATAGTGATAGCCATATTAAATCAAATGTGGGAATGCATCAAATATTCACCAACTAATGAATAGGCAAATAAAGATACTGTCATGCAATGAAATAAGATTAACTCCTGAAAAGAATGGAATTCCTTGCATACCTAACATGGGTGACACTTGAAACGATCTCGTTAAGTGAGAGAAAACACATATTTCTCATCAGTGAACAGAAAGGGTAACTCTGTAGAGACATCAAGGAAATGGACAGCTTCCAAGGATAGAGAGTAGGAGGAAGTAGAGAGCAGATTCTATCAAGCAAACAGTTTCTTACTGAGGTGATCAAATGTTCTGGATTTAGGTGCCTATTAAGAATTTTACACATGATGGTGAGTAACAACTGAAAACCACTGAATCATATACATTAAAATAGGGCAAGTTTGGTCTTACATAAGTGGAAATTACAGAATACCTTCCATGTGTTAACTAACACCTTTGTAATTGCTTCACTGAATTGACTTGTTTCACCCTCAAAATAATGCTCTATATTTTAATAGATGAGAAAGCACCTTGCTCAATGTCCTCCTTGCTTTATTTTGTAGACCAACCTGAGTTAGAAAAATAGGCAGTCTGACTCCAAATGCAGGCTCCCCACTAACTTACAGATGTAAATACCCTTTAAGAAGTTGGAGCTACCCAAATTTCCCAAAAGCTCTAAGTGATGACATTCCCCCCCTTAGGTTTTCTCTGGTGGTTGAGTGCCACTGAAGGAGAGCAGAGTAGTAGTGAAAAGGGTAGAAGACCCAGAAAAACATAAAATGTTCCTATCAGTCCCTAAACATAAAAAAAATATGTATCAATCCTCCAATTATACCATATGCAATGCTTTGAAACTCCTCTGTCACTAAACATTATACCAAGGTCAATCCTCCTCGAAGCCCCTTGTTTTCTCTACATTCTGCAAAATAAAATTGCAGCTCTGATTATCAGTTCACTTGCAGACAATGAATGGATGTTTATATTCTCTTCAGATTAATGTACTGAAATCCAACTCTCCAAAGTATTAGGAGATGAGTTCCTTACATCAAGAGAGAAGCTCCCGTGTGAAGGGGATTGATGCCTTGCAAAAGCTACAAGGTTAATTTGGCCCTACCACCATGTGACAGTATACTAATGGATGACCAATTGTGAACAAAAAATTGGTGAACAAGTCATCAATTGTGACTTGGATATGGCCGTACCTTGGCTTTGGTCTCAGCAGTCACAGAAGTATGGGAATCAGTTCTTGGCTGTTCAGAAGCTAACCTATCAATGGGTCTTCTGTGACTGCAACCCCAAGTCTCTTTCCTTATGGGTGAAACTACTATGTCCTTTACCAAAATATTCTTGAAATAGTTGAATTAGTTTAATTGCCATCTAACAAAACACAAAAATTACCTATATTTTGTTGGCTCAGATACATGGGTTTGGAAAAAAGTTCTGATTGCCTCCCCTGTGTCATCTCACTCTTAGGATGGCTGTTCAGTGGTCTCTCAACACTAATCTAAGTAGAGTTCACTGTAGTCAGGTCACTGTGGCACAGATTTCAGAAAGGGGCACTACTCTTCCCTAATCCAGCTACACAACTCACTCCTTGCTTTAAAATTTTACATGCAAACATCTGTTATTACAATCAATCTAAATAGGAGAAGGCCAGTTCCCTCATATTGGTCCCACATAGGGAAAGCTGTACCACTCAGTTCCTTTATCTTCAAGATTGAAACATCCATTTTCTTATTGTTACCAAAAGACTCTCCCAGGGATAGTCATCTTTGGGAATTAGCTTCCACTAAACAAAGACACCTTATCCAGTGTCGTGTCCCTTTTCCCAGAGGCAAGCCACAACCAAAAACTGTAAATACAGTAATATAAAAGCCAAACCCTTGGGTTCAAGGAATTTTCTCACACCAAAGATATGATCCCCTAGAACATTATCCACAAACTAGCTCAAAGGCTGTTTCTTGTAAAAATTAATCCCTGCCATGCTTTTCCAGTTGGAATTTAAATGTGGCATTTGATATTATGTCTGAATTTTGAAAGTAGAATTTTAGAGTAGAAAATAACCATATATGACTCAGCATGTTCTACTCATCATTAATTCATGCCAGAGGTGGTAGCCCCTCCCTCTACTCCCCTTTGCAGGGTAAACACACCATGTTGTGCCGTAAGTCATTTTTTTCAGAGGCAACTATAAGCAAAAAATCAACTCTTCATAGTCGTGGGACTCTGAAATGTGACAGAGATGACTATGAGAAGAGTCTCTGAAGTCCAGATTTCCCCGGTGTGTGATACAGAGTTAGTTTATATCACACACCAGTATATATTAAAAAGTCCATTGTGAAAAGTCTAATCAGAGACCGCCAATGATTATACCAATAATTTATCTTAATCTGTTAGGTGACTTTGTTTTTCCAGTTGGGAAAATAGGCTAGGGGTGAGTCTTAATTACTATCTAATTACTAACCATACAGTGACTATGGGTATTCTTGTACATCCACTAAAGAAACCTCCATTCCACACTACTAATCACTGTAACATTGTCATTTATCGCTTTGCTTGCTTACAGCACTATTACTCTGACACTATGAGAAGCCCCAGAACTTCTAGCTCAGAATTTTCTTGGAGCAAGTATAAAGATCATTTGGGGAAATTTGAAATACTACATTAAGGGCATGGGAAAGCTAGCATAGATATTGATATAAATATTATCTATGATATGTAAATGTACTAGTGTGTTGATATACGTATATAACAAAAAGGGAAGAGAAAATTGTTAATAGCATACAGTAAATGCTCAATAAATTAAATAATGAAGTCATGGATTAATAAACCGAAGGAGATCTTCCCAAGATATGCCAGTGAACAAAAGTTCTCTCTTGTCTACTTCCAAAAGCTAAAAGTATGGCTTTTTATCTTGATGAGACTTTTTCAATCTGGAATTTAGAAAAAGAAAATGCACGCTCCAGATTCATTCCCAACTTCACTAGTACAAAAATAAGCGAAAGTTAACAGAAGATTTGAATCAGAAAACAACAAGAAATCGCATCCATTTCCTCTCCGTGACATAGCATGCAGAAGGAAAGTTCATCCCCAGCCTGTTAGGAGCACAGTTAGTGTGACCCTTACAGAGGCCACAGATGTGAAACACAGCAGGCTTCCATCAGACACACAGAGCAAGGTGGCAGTAACACTATAGATACTCCAATAATATTTGTTCCCAGACAATGAAAACCTTAAGCTTCTTTCTTCTGTTTACATGACAATGGACAAAGGCAGCCTGTGATTGTTGGCACTACAGAACACTGATCACCAGGAGTGACATCCTCACCATAGACTCAACAGAACAGTAAAATGGCTTGAGGAGGACAATGACAATGAGAATGCTAAAACTATGACCTTCAGGACTAGCTAACTCAGAGACAAGTATTCCGAGAAAAAAAAAAAAAAAAAAACCTTTGTCTAAGAATTTTGAATATAAATTTATAGCACCCATTGAAGTCCCATGTTACTTAAGCCAGAGAGAATGGGAATAAGAAGGAAGGAGAAAGGAAACAAAGACAGGGCAGGGAAGGGAAGAGAAAAGAATAGGAAAAATGTCAACTCTTCAAATATGGTCCCTATTTGTTTTAAGTCTGGACTGTAGACCACATTCCAAAAGACAATCTGTTTTACAATGCATAACTGAAACATACCACTACTTTTGAAATCCACAGGGCAGAACACATGGGACAGAGCACACAGTCATGGGAGATTTAAAGAAGGGTTGAGTTATTTGTAAACATAAGGTATGAGAGATCCAGTTCAAAGGAACAGATTTCCCACACAGGCGATGGGAGAAAAGCGCTGAGACCTTTGTAAGCAGAGTTTTTGTGAGTTGGCTTTGTACTTTCCACAGGAATACAGGAATTATTGCAAAATGCCTCGGTTCTACAAACATAGTAGCTCCAAGAAAAAACTTTGGAAGAAGTATTTTCCAAACCTATGTCTTAATCTGTCCACTCACCTGTATCAAAGCTCACGCTTGGCATGATGTCCACTGTCCCATGAAAGGCTCCAGCCCATGCTGAGGTAGCCGTGGTGACTGTAGTCGGATCTGTCTTTGTGATGTCACACTGGGGAGCAGGAATCCTGGCAGCACGCACTGATGGCATTAGCAGGGGCCCGTAGGCAGGATCCAGGGCAGAACCAGCAGCTGGGTGGTGGTGATGATGATGGTGGCGGTGGTGCATATGAGCGTGAGGGTGGTGATGCCGCATGTACATGTCATGCATGTGGCTGTAGGATGGGCTCACCTGAGATGCCAGAGGATAGTGCCAGGACTCGGACGCAGGAGGGGGTGGGGCGGGGCCAGTCTGATGTAGACCATGTCCTGGCCAAGAATTGGGGTCTGCTGTTGTAAAGGTGCTATGGGGTGCAGTGACTTGGAAGTCAGGATGAACACCCCCCAAACAAGGCGCAGGAGGGGGCTGGTAAGAGCTGGTCCAAAAGGAAGCTGGAAAATTACTCCGCGGGCTTGAGAGAGCTGAGCTGTCTGAGAAGACAGAAAACACATTATTTATATAAGATACTCTTCTGGGATACATTTGCCTTTGCTTGTCCAGTTAAGTTTTACAAGCAAGTGGATTACCACACTTTTCTCTCTGCAAAGAGGAATAAGCTGTTCCTGGGTTAGCCTGTGGGAGCCCATATCAAGGCGATGGGGCAAGGTTTAAAGTGCTGAGTGAGTCCTTCCTCTCTGTCCCAATCTAAGCTAAGATTTTTGTTTCAGTTTAAGGACTGAAAAGTTTCATTTCCTGCTGGGAGCCTTGTGGCTCTTGGTTCCAAACAGAGATCATTGCTATATATTTCTCTGGCAAAAAAAAAAAAAAAATTGTGCCATAGATGAGGTGGATGTAGAATGGAAGTATTTTCACTAATGTCTTTTAAATGTCAACATGTTTTATTTAAACTTAATACATCAAGGCCCAAAGTAAGAAATGGCAGCAAGATCACATGTAATTATCCCCACAAAACCATTGATCATTACAAAGAATATATTTTTTTTACTTTCTGTGGAAACCTAAGAGTCTTGTGGCCTTGGAAATAACAATGGGTAACATTTAATGAGAGTAGTCAAATGTCCAGCACCAGCCCAAAGGCTGCACATGAGCTCGTAGAGTTCTGACTCCAAGCCCATCAGAAAATGGAGACAGGGCAAAAGTCTAAGATGTTGGCAAGCACAAGCTTACCCTTCAAAACCAGATACCCTACCTTAATAGTCAAAGGGTGGTACACCTCATAATGGCCAATAGAGGGAACAATTATGACTGCAACCTGACCAGATGGAATTGGAGACAGTCTAGAATTAATAATCTGTTATGAGCAGTTTTCCCCACCAGCCTGGTCCCACAGCCACACCAGCTCCAAATAACATACAGAGATTCTGTGCTGTATTAGATATAAAGCTGTTGGCCTGTTACTAGTGTTTCTTATTGGCTAGCTCTGCCTTAAATATTAACCCATTTCTATTAATCTAAGTGTTTTCATGTAGTCTTATCTTACCATAGAGAGGATCCAGACCTCTGTTCTCTCAAGTCTCTACATCTTGAATCTCCTTCTACCTCTCCCTGAATCCTTCTTATCTCCTAGTCCCACCTATCTTGCTTTCCTATTGGCCAACAGGGCTTTATTCATATGTAACTTATCTTTCTCTGTATATCTAGAAAACCTAACTCACCTAACTATCTCCCATCATCTAAACTAAAAAGAAGGGTTTTATCCTTCTTTCCAAATTGCTTCCTGCTGGCAGGGGTCGCTGTCTTGGGAAACCTAAGAAGATGTAGCAATCATGGCTGTAGTGGTCTGTAAGGTTGTCTTGTTCCAGCTGCTTTGAATGTTGAATCACCTGAGACACTGCTTGATTAAACCTTGTTAGTCTGGAAGGAATCCACAGCTTTTCATTTTTTGTGGAAACAAAAATAGAAATTCTTTTCCCTAGTAACCTGTCCTTATACTTAAATTTTGAAGTGAAGTATTTTTTATAATATATAAATTAGATTATAGGGTTGCTTTTGCTTAAACAGGTTAGGGTATGGTTAGAAAATGTATGGTTTAGATGGAATATCGGTAGATTAGCCTCTCTTCTTGTGAATTATTTTAATAATAGATATTAGTAATATACAGCTTACATTGTTATAGATTCTTATACGTGTAACCTATTTAAAATTAAGTTTATATTCCCTTCTTGGATAAATTGTATATTTTGTCATAGTGTGTAAAATCTTTTCATTTATGATGTTTTGTACACAATATCCTTACCATAGTCTATGTATATATACTTTTACTTGTGTTCAGGACATTTTGTATAATAGTACAATTTAGAATATTTTTTATTATGTTACACTATATAGTTCTACCTCTGGTTAAGACATTTCTACTCATGTACATATATATATATATGCATATGTATGTACATGTATATATACATACAAAGTTATATTGTTTAAGCATTTATCCTTGCTTTACTCAGGAAAGTTTCAACCAGTTTTATAGCTAGGTTCCTGAGTATTATAGATTATCTTCACCTATGTTTCTTATACTTATAAGATTAGTCAGACATAGATGCTTAATCATCAATCACTTCATAGACCTGCAGACTATAGCATTTAAATGTTTTAATATTAGTACTCCATTGACATGAAACACTATTCCTCCTGACAACACCATACATTTTCACAAAATCTGTTGGGCACTGTTGTCGCTCCTTCTGGAGTTGGATCATCACATTGGCTAATGGCCTCTTGGGCAAAGAACTGCCTCTACCTCGACCACTGATTCGGATGTTTGGTCCTATGTTCTTGCAGGGGACAAACATAGAAGACTGCTAAACCTTGCCAAGTCAGGATAAGACAGCCTTTCTACCTCTCTGCTTCTATAGTGGTCTCACAGATACTTTAGGCCTTAACCAAAACTGGTTGTACCAACATTGCTGTGAGATTTTGGGTGACTGTCCAGGTAGCCTGCTGTTGCTGTCCTTGCTACACCTTTTAGAAGTTGCCCATCCACACTTCCTGCCTACCCTAGGATTGTTATCTTCCTTCTCAGGTCTTTGATGAGGTTGAAAATTAAACTATCACAACTATTATTCTCTCTCCCTAGTTAGATATATTTGGTACTAGACTTAAGCTTTCCAGCTTAGGATAACTCTATTGTAAATCTGTTAAGCCTTCACCCTAAGACTAGATATGTAGGTCGTAAGTTTGTAGGTTCTCAATTTTCCTTTTCTTAGAGCACATTTGTTATTCACTGTTTTGTATATAGTTTTGTATCAAGCCGAAATCTTTTCTTTAGACTAAAAGGGGAATTGTAGTGAGTTATTCACTTTTTCCACACCTGTGGCAATGACCACGCCAATTGGGGGTGAGGATGGGGGACGGGAAGGGGGGGAGAGGTGGACGTGACCAGGGGGAACTAGAGCTCTCTTGTCTTGGAGCACTCTCTTGCTTGTTGGACAAGGGACAGAGAGCATCCAGAAGCATCCTTGGGACCAGGAACCTGCTGGTGTTCATCTGTCTCTGTTGTAAGTTATTTCTCCCTGAATAAACATCTATTCAGCCTAACTGTTTGTCCCGATACTTATTGAACCACAATAATAATCAACATAGGTTTACGTTGAGCTATACTTTTCAGTCTGTACTAAGAAACTGTGGAAAACTACAGGAAAGAAGGAGCATCCTCCTCCATCAGTTCCCTCAATTCACTGTCTCTGTCATCTCAGTGTTTACAGGTGACCTACATGGTCAGACTAGAGAAAGTCAAAGATGTACAGACAACTGTGGCTGCTAATCACATCGAGGGGTGCACAAGGGAGGAAAATGGTGCAAATGTTTTCAAGAGTAAACCCACAAAATGAGCCAGAAAAGTGATAACCATTTCAAGTTAGAATGGCTGAGGAGGAGGTAGGACTATATAGGGGTGAGATGAAGTTCTAGACTGATAGAATCACAGACAGAATATTAATGTATGTATACAACCTACACAGGTGCACCAAACAAAAAACTACCAATATCAGTAGCATTTAAGGGATAAAATTCAATAGGCAAAATTTGGTGAGTTTGGGGGGGTGGGGGTTGGAGATATGAAGAACTCAGAAGAGTGTGACTTTTCTGGTCAGAGAATTGAAATGAAATTTATCAGTAGAAGCCCCTCCCAAGGGTCATGGGAAGGTTTGAATACAGGCAATGACAAGTCAAATGTGTATTTAGAAAGATCTCTGTCTACTCCATAGTCAGCATCTTATAACAATATGTGTCCATATAAGTCTTCCTTTCTTTCATTATAGACATGTCGTTTCTCATAACCATAAATGGACTTCTTGATCTCTTTGTCACTTTCTTCCACTAAAATAATAAAGTGTTTTAATTCATACATTTGCAATTATCTTGTTCAACACTTTTTCATTCTGCCTAATAGTCTATTGATTATTTCCATTAAAGTTGAACATAAGGTTGTAACTGGCATTACTTATTCATATGCATTTTTGATGTTTTTATGGCAGGTTTAGATTTATAAAAATAAATCTAGATGTTCTCATTGAACAAAGAATAGCCTAAGAGGTGCTTATTGTTAGAAATATTTAATCTAATATGTTTATCATTTCTTACAATCCAGGACATGAACGTATTTTTTCTTGCCTTAATATAAATAATTTGAACAAACTATCACATGTGTCATGAGGTTAACCAAATCAGTTCCCTAATGCATTTGATGTTATCAGAGCATGAACCTTTATTCTCTCCCTCCTTTCAGATCTGCACCAATGTTACCATGATTCACCCCCTCACTGGGGAACAGGGACCCACACTTCCATAGTCATCTTTCTCTCTCATTACCATGGATCTCAGATTCCATAAAGAAACCTTTGAAATGCTGTTCTTCAAGGGGGAAAGGATAGAAACTTGCTGAAGCCTTCATTCATCCCCAGCAAGGTCTTCAGTAAATGAGGCTTTCTTGAAAATCACCATTGATTAAAAGACTACACTTACAAACCAGCCTTATGGGCAGCTTGCCAACCATTAATTGTCACTTTACTGGCACACTTCCCATGTTTGGTACCATTCTGCTCATATTCTGTAGCTCCTGTTACAACCTGAACCCAGATATGAAAACTGACAATCCCTTATCCACAAAGATGTTCCAGGGACAAAAGTTCCTCTTATTGAACCTCTTGAGGATAATGTTCAAAGTACAGAAATAATATTCCACTTGTCTGGATATCTACCTTCATCTTGATTACTATCAAAATAGAATCATACTTTTTTTATAGCTACATTGTATATATGTGCACAAATTCTCACAGTGGATATGTTCCTTACCAAAGTATTATATGTTCTACTTATGAAGTACTGTATTATGATGAGTGAACATATTATCATTGAAAGAAGAAATCTAATTTTTTAAAGGCACTCCATAAAAATTGAACCACTCTTTAAAAATCCCCACTGAGAAATAAAATTAAAAGCATTTAATAGTTTCCCAATCTGCATAGGGTCTCCTGAGATTAATATAAAGTTTGTAGGGATCGATCTAGTCCTTTTCAACAAACACCACTGCATTTTACAAGCAAGTGAAAGAATATTGAATGGAAAATATGTTCATGAAGAAATCTATGCTTTGGGATCACTATTTGGTATCTTGCTTTGAAAAAAAAAATGTGACACAAAGAAACAGATGCTACACTGTGCTTTGTGCTGGAGGACCAGAATGCTTACTTCATATGTATGTAAATTTTTTTCATTATGTGACTCTTCACTTATGAGTGCTTAATCACAGCCACATTTGTTGGATAACAAAGCAGACGAAACGCTGCAGGAGCTGTTTCCATGCAATGTTACCTTTAAAGTTAGTGGGAACGATTTAGAACTGTGTAACATTAAGACTCAATTGGGATTCTGGGGTCATCATTATTCAACATTCATGCAATATTAACGTTCGGATGATGCCAGCACTGATGGTCTCATACATAAAAATAAAAAAAGAAACCTAAAAAGGATTTCTGTTGAGTTGACTTTTAGGAAGACATACACATTTTTATTTCTAAAACTGAAAGACAAGGCAAAATTGATGTGTTGTCCAATACTGTTTTTCCAAAGCATGTCAGTAGTCTCAACATTTGACTTTTAAGGAAAAAAATGTTTCATAGAGAATCAGAGGAATAGAATAGAGATCACAGAGGCCAAGCACTACTTTTAGAATCTTATAATACTATGGTACTTTTTATCACAACCCTACACACCAAAATAAAATGAAAAAGAAAGAAAAGAAAAAAATAGCAAGGTTAAAAACTATGAAAGAGTTTAGGTAGATTCAAAATTTCATTTTTTTCAGATAATAGAAACAATATTAAATGGAAAATAAGACAGAGAAATGCTACCATAAGTCATCTTTAATAATTTCCTGCTGACACATTCTTAGAGTAAATTCATATGAAAAATATTAGTACCCAACATAAATTCACAATAAAGAAAAAATATTTAGGGCATTGGGGGCTCAGGCCTGTAATTTCAGTGCTCAGGGGGACTAAAGAGGCCAAAGGAGTCTGAAAATTTGCCAACAACTTGGTCTAAGAATATCTACCAGGTGCGACAGACCTAGGGGCAAAGACCCTGCATCAGACAGGAAGAGGAAGAAGAGGAAGAAAGAGGAGAATTAAAAACGAAGCAAGAAAACTATTTCAGCTCGATGTTTAACTTAAAGGGTTCTTGATACCTTTGAAGGCCCATTTCCTGGTTCTTATGATTACTATAAAAAACAACTCTTAGGTCAGAAAGGGAATGAAAGGTGTTTCCATCTTTTCAGTCATTCAGAAATTATGCATTGCCATAGGATCCAAAGTCTGTCCTCAAACTACTTTGTTAGCCTCATGACTGCAATGAGAACTAAGCCTTGGAGGCACTGCTGTGAGGTGAGTCAGGCCTCACTTTCCTCCCTCTTGCTTTTCTAACTTCCTGGAAGCTGCAGCCTGCAGGGCCTCCTTGAGTCTGCTCAGAACCTTCATTCCCTCAGGACATAGGCCTTCTTTCCCATCCTCCTTGGCTCTGCTTAACCTGTCCTGTTCAATCTGAAAGGTTGTTCGCACATGGCTGAATTCCCAAGCAGACCCAACCTGCATTGGCTAAGTGATAGTTATACTTATTTTGAAGGTGCAAGAAAAACCAATGGCATTAACTGTCATAGAGCACTGTTTTTAATTCAGAGTCCTACTCTGCTATATCATACCTGATCACCGTCCTTCTTCGCACTACACACTACATACACACACACACACACACACACACACACACACACACACACACACAGAGAGAGAGAGAGAGAGAGAGAGAGAGAGAGAGAGAGAGAGAGAGAGAGAGAGGGAGGGAGGGAGAAATACATCAAACGCACACACCAACTCACACTTTCTATAATACAAAGCATCTGAAAATGATCTTTTAGTCTAGATGATATTTGTTTTTCTTAACTGGGGTGCAATATCACTCACAACATACTGTACCAAAACAAGGTACAAAAACTTTCTTCCCCTCAACTGTTTTTCTAGCAGATGCACATGTCAAAACACATTTCCTAATCCTATGAAGAACACATGAATTCAACTATAATCACTATTCTCTTAGCCAACACATTCTATTTGTCTAAAATTTTACTATGGAAATATATTGTTGGAATATTAATTTAGTTGGAAATTCATACGTAGCACATTAGTAGAATTATTGTAACTCCAAGCAGAGTATTTAATGAGATGCGGTGACCAGAAGCTTATTCCAAAACTATCCATAATGATTCCATTGACATTATCAATAGTCTTGAGTCCCTACTACATTGAAGACACTTCTTCATGCTAAACATAGGAGCTTCCCAAAGACAAAGTTCCTAGATAAGGACTCAACATTGGTTTTATATCCACAAGTAAATGGGAATAGTATAGGAAAAGAGAAGTACCTGCCTCAGTGACTAGGTCAGGTCAAGTTCTGCATGGAAATCATTCATTTATTCTCTGACACATTTTTGTAATAACCTTTAAATGTGAGTAGTCATGACCAACACCATATGCCATTGTTGGAGAAGCTAAACTCACAGGATTTTTAAGTTGTTCCTCCAACACCACTTTGCAACCATTAAGGAATAAGGTGACAATCAGAATCCATAATGAGTAGGATCAAAAGATTGTATTATTAATTAATTAATTGATTGATATTATGTTAACTAATATTAACTATGACCATTTCTCTTCATAGAATATGTGAATCTTATTCATCATACCTCCTCTTTAAGAACGTTTCTATATCTTTAATAACATTTTGTGGTTTTCCCATAAATCTTAGTCAAGTCTTGTGTGCTGATTTGAAAGAAATTTTCAACTAGAAACAACAATGGCACTACTCAGTTCACAAATGGAAAGTAAATTGTCCATCCTTGTGTCAATAATTACTGGATCCTGTGCCTTAATTTTAAGTAATAAAACAGCGATTAATATGCATACCCACAATCCCAGCACTGTAGTGCAGACAGAAAGGCTGCTGGGTCCTGCTGGATACCAGCCCAGCTCCAGGTTTGGACAGTAGTCCTGCCATTAGGGAATAAGGCAGAACTTTATAGATCAGGGAACCCAAAGTCTTCCTCTGACCTCTACATGTAGGTGCCCAGGCTCATAAACCAGCAGGCACATATTCACACTTAGCAGAGAAACATATACAGATGGAGAAAGGAAGAGGGAGTGAGGAGAATGGAAGGAAAGGGAAAGGACAGGAAGGAAGGAGGAGGGAGAAAGGGAGAGCTAGAGGGAGGGAGGGGAAGAAGAGAGAGGAAAGGAGAGGAGGAGGGAGGGGAAGAAGAGAGAGGAAAGGAGGGAAGGGATGGAAAAGGGAATGATGGAAACTATACCTAAAGACTTCATATATCTGATTTTAAAACTGCTCTGTGAAAACTGCTTTTTAAATATTTGATATATGGTATGAACTTTGTTCACATAATTCCATCACTTAATCAGTGAATTATATTTATCTTAGAGTATTCATATAGAAAAGTGTCTCCTTGAGTATTGAAGGAATTGATGTAAGACACCTAAATATGGTGTTTGTAGATTTGGTGGGAGAAGAGAAAAAAAGGTGTAAGACACTGGGTGGACATACTATTTCACATACATAAGCATGCTTCTTCTCATTGAACATTCTAGGTTCCACTTATCTTCAGGGACTTTGCATGGGATATTACTTCTGTATAGATCATCTTTTATAGAAACATTCACAGGAGGAATGCCCTCATTTCCTTCAGGTCTGTGTTCAGATGTAACTATCTATGTGAAGGCTTCCATCATTACTTTCGGTAAAGTAACACCTTGCACGTAACTCATTATATCCTTGTTTATTACTTGCCTCTATTATTAAAACAACAACTCCATGACTTTAAAAATTACACAATACATAACAGAAGCTTAATCAACATTTGTGGTAATGTCAACTAGTAAGTCAGCATACATGTGGGAAGGCCAAATTTAAGATGATATCAAGACAAGGCTAGCAATGGTTGTTAAAAATCAGATAGGTAACCAAAGCTTTCATTTGGTTTTCCTCATTTCTACACAGAACAATTGAATTGTTTAGGAGTAATTGCACAAACACTAAAAGTCTTCTGGCTTTGGTACTATAGATGGCCTTATAGTCCAGGTAATTTGGCGTTCTACTTTCTCCTTTCCAGACAAGATAGATCATCACAGGATTATATATGCCACTATGCTGAATGAAGGAACAATTGTATCACGACTCTCCTGGAACTAATTATGTTGATGTGATTAACTATTGATATATCAAATTGTTTACATAAAACCAACTGATTTGCAGAAATTATCTTCAAATTATTCACATAATTTCTCATGAGCTATCAAAATAGGATAGTGGCTCCTTCTGTAAGCACTGTGAACTGTCAAGACCTCTCTGTTCCTAAACAAAGTTCACAGCACAATAGTTGCCAATTTAGCAATAGCCATGTGGATGACCTCTAACAAGCCTCTGTCTTTGAGTTCATATTCTATTGCCCCCTTTCAATGCCTGGTTCATACTGAATACGTTTGCTAGACAGGAAAAGAAATAAAGAAGAGAAGAAAAGAAGGAGGGAAAGGAAGAGGAAAAAAGAAGAATGGAGGGGTAGTAGAAAGGAAGGCAAAAGGGAGAAAGTGGCATATTTAAGTGTCAGGAGGATGAACAGTGCATCTGTAAATAAGGACCAGTGGTGCCAGCTGAGGTCCTCTCCCGTAACAGCAGAGCAAAGGCAATGACGTGATCAGGAGACCTTACTGCAGGTGGATAGCCTTGCCTGGCACAGGTCCTACTCCGGAGAGTTGCTACTGGTGATTGCTCCCCTTCCTGCAGACCATCTCACTCTACTGAGTCCTCACAAACAAGGACACCAGGGCTGGGTGAACACAAACTAACCCATACCAGTTTCTCATCTCACAGGGCTTGGATAAAGGGCCCGAACACTACTTTCTAAAAGGTTCTCTCCCGAGGCCCACAGTTTACAATTTTACTAGACACTTCTTGGAGGTGACCTTGAAACAAAATATTTGCACATGACACATTTCTCCGAAGCTGCCTTTAAGAGCGTGCACTACTTTTCCTCTCATCAACCACCGTATCTAAGGCGTCACTCACCCACTGACTTTTTAAAACTAGGACACAGATGTAAGCAAGTCACTGTGCTAGCCGCAAAGAAGGAAATTAAGGAGCATCCTTTCAATCAGAAGCTTTTTGTTGGCTGAGGTAAAAACAAAACAAAACAAAACAAAACAAAAAAAAAAAAAAAAAAAAAAGATATAAGTCATCAAGATACTACCAGAGAGGCCAGTACCCTGCAAACGGTTCATGGAAAGAAAGACACTGAGAGACAACACAGGCAGCTTTCAAAGTCCGTGTTCCAGGGTCCGAATTAGAACTCAGCTATGTCACCACGTCACACCTAGTGGAGTGAGCAAGAATACGATATTTAGATGCCGATTCCGGCACGCCTGGTATTTAGAGATCCACACTGGGCCATGGGGCCTTTAGGAATGGAGCTCCGAGCTCAGTCTGGCCACTCTACACTGGGGCCACTTGTATCACGGCTTTTTCCATGAGGAATTTAAGGGGTGTGAGTGCATCCTTTCCAACCCTGCATTCCACATGTGACAAAACTGATCCAGCTGTTTGTCTGAAAGAAATTCCTTGCTGTCCTTAAAAATTAAAAAGCAAGTGAATATCCGTTCTCCAGGGGCAAGCCTCCAGCTGGAGCCTGGTAGAGCAGTTGCGAAACAGCGTGCTCCGAAGGGCATCTGCTCTTGAATTCTTACCTCGCCATAGGGGGGTTAGCCCCATCTTGCTTTTTGAAATGGCAGATTCTGGATGCAAGGTGCTGGCTTGGCCCAAAGCTCTTGAGAAGTGTTCATCCACTACTGACCCAATGTCTCCCTGGAAATAAGTGAAAAGGACACAGCGAGAGTTAAGGTACTCCATCTCGGCAGGCTGGTCTTTCTCCTCCTCCTCCTCCTCATCCTCCTCCTCCTCCTCCTCCTCTTGTTTGCTGGGAAGCGTGACTTCCAGAGAGTCCTGCATCTTGCTGTATACCGCTAACTTCTTCTGGGATAGAATAAACAAAACATAGTATCAAAGACAGTTTGTAGAAAAGCGTTAACTAGTTAACTTTTCACTTTAAAAAAGAATCTAAATATTAACATATGTTTGCAAACTGATTCTCCATCATCTGTTGTATGCCATCTTTTCCCTCCCCAAACCAGTTGTCTCCCTCTCACACTAAGAATAAAGTCTGTTATTCCAAAATTGGCAAAGAAAGGGAACTATTATCAAATGGTATAATTTTTAGCATGTCAGATTTTTTTCCTTTCCTTTTTTTTTTTGCTTTTGTTTTAAATCCAGCTACACTAAATACTAAATGAATGACTTTTTAAAAGGTGACAGAGCCTTTCCAGATTTTTTATTTTAATGCTCAATTGTTATTTACATTTTAAAAATTAATGTAGAGTGACATTCTACTTTAGGACAGTGGAGGAGATGTAAGAACTAACTGTCCAGGGCAGGGTGGAGAAGAAAAACCAATTTTCATAAATGAAATAAACTAAAATAAAAACAGGAATGCACCATCTTATAAAAGGATTTGGCAGATGTGCTGAGCTTATTTCTCAAAAATCAAACAGAAATGACAGAGTAAGTCTGTGTGAAGATCCATTTTACACGGACCATGTTTTTCGTATGTTCCACTCACCAATATTATCATAGAGGGAGAGAAAGAGTTTACTGTGGCTTACTACAAATAACACAAAATACTAGCAAGGATTAACTCTTAAAATAAAAATGAGCAGAGTTTGATATCTTAAAAGATTTCCACATATGGTCATACCAACAGTAATCAGTAATATATATCATCCCAGGGTCTTTCCTAAAGCCTTACACATATGACCTGAGTTGATTTTTACAATCCTACAACATGGTTAGGGTTGCTGTGTGTATCTTAAACTAAGGAATGGATAAGTTAAGTGGGCTGCCAACCATCTCAAAGTATATGACTGACAAAACAATGCACAGGAAAGTAAGCAAGTATACAGCCATATTGGGAGTTAAAGAAGCAATATATACTCAAGGAAAAAAGTCACCAAGTAATTATGATCAATGTCATCTGACTGAATGGAAATTTGGTAGCTGCCTGTTATTTTTCTCACACCTGCTTTTCAAATTTTCCAAACAGTTTCAGTGAACCTGTATGACTTAAAGATTACCAACAACTTCACTATGAATGATATGTAAGAATACATTCCTGATGGCCATATAAACATTCCATATGGATAGCATAACAGCAAAATTCAATTTCTTATCAAATCATTTTTCTTATTTCAGGAGAAAATATACATGCTGGCAAAATGAACATGAATAGTAACAACAGATAATTCCAGAATCCTCAGTAATTTTGCATATGTTACCAACATATAACTCAGATTTGATGCTTCTAATGTAATCACTTGTTTGGAAACTAATAACCACCAATTGTAGGTGCATCTTCAATTAATTATTCTCTTCTAGCAACAAATATATTGATCTTATTCTAGGTGATTCCTGAAATAGGTATAATATGAGTGGGTGATTATTATTTGGGAAATATTAGTTACAAATATATATAGCATAATGTAAAACTCACATCAATGTGGTTAGTATTTTTTCAGGAATAGATAATTGTTTCAAGTGAATACATGTATCTTATTGATGAATAGGTAGTTATAATTCTGCCTGGTTATATTTCTTATGATCTGGTTTTGTTCAAATTTGACTTGAAAAATAAAACTACATTACAATAGGTTATGCAGAATGCAGGAATTTAGTTCAATGACTTCTAGCTTTAAATTTCATTATAAAATTAAACAAATGCTATGATTTAATGGTCAAATCACAAAATTATTTTTTCTGGGTGCACCCATATTTACTAAAAGTCAGCATGGTTACAGCTATGTATAACTCTGTTCTAGCTGTTCTGGTTTATGTGAAATACCACTTTTATACTGAAAGGAAATTAAAACTGATCCACAGAGCAATTTCGCTGTTCAGAGTGTTCACTGTCACCCATGAAACTGATTAACCTTTCCTGTCACTGTCCTTCACAGGGTTAGTTTGTGAGTGGGTGCTTTGCTCATACCTCTTCCATTTCTTTATTGTTAGAATTATGTTAATTAGCCAAATAAAAGAAAGGAATTGTTTCACTGCAAGTTACCAGCAATTACCTCTGACATGAAATAAATTAAATTCAAGCAAAATATTAAAACACTGTAAACATAAATTTAAAAAAAGCCTTTGTAATAAGTGATGGCAATCAAAAACTATTTCAAGATCAACTGCTGGCAGCTGGATAAATATAGTTTATATTTAAACTATAGATTTCCAATCTAAGGTTTCACAGCTTTGCAAATGCTGCATATTTCAGGTATTTTTTTTCCTACTAACTATGGAATGGCTACCTACAAACTAATTAATATTTAAAATCTCATACTTATCAATGGGCAGTGAGATCAGAAGTAAGCTAAGTCTTATGTCAAAATAACCATCATTCTTTTGTCAATGTACTCATTAATCAATTCTCTGCATTTTTATATTTCATACATAACCAACATATCTCTGCTTGTACAACTATGCATGACAAAAGATCCCTTTTTTACATTATGGATACCTGTAGTTCAATCAAAAGTAAGCCTATGATCTACCAACAATAGGACATACAAATGTTTATGATTCTACTTGTAGTTTTTCCTATATTTTGTTCAAATTTTCATACTCTGTAGTGAAACTATTTGAATATTTACATTTCTGACATATATTTAGTCTCAAGATATCCCTGATTAAAGAAAGAGTTTCAAAATGTAAATATGGTATGATAATTATAAAAACTGCTAAGTCTGAATTTGCATAAGTGTTGTAACTTAAATGACAGCAGGAAGGAAACAGAAGCACATCCTTTAAATATCATTTGGCTTATGTGCTAGCATCACAAAACCTAACTCCTCATACTTGAGCACCAACCACTTTCTGATACCCAAGTTTTGTACCTCTTCTCTTAGAACATATTCTTCACATGCACTGTAGCTATATTCAATTTGCACTCAGTCTTTATTCTTGCATGCTATTTCTCCTAGTGTTATGTCATATAAACAAATCTTAAAGTTGAGATGAAATCTCAAAGTGTCAAAACATGGATTTACAGAATCAAGGTCAAAATGTTTGTATATATTTCAAGATACAATCACATTCTATGGTATATCCAAATATCTGGTATCTGTATGCTTCTAAGAGAATGTGAAGAACTGTTAAAGACTAGGTATGGCTGGAGAGATGGCTTGGTGAGTAAATACTAGCTAAATAAGCATGAAGAGTCAAGTTTGATTCCCCAGTACCTGTGTAAAATCTGGGTGAGCTTAGTAACGAGCCTATAATCCCAGCACCAGGGAGGCAGTTACAGATCTTTGGAGCAAGCTGGCTGGACTAGAAAAGCCAGACAGCAAACATGTGAGCCCCGGTTCATGCAATAGACCCTATCTCACCATTTAAGGTGGGGAGTAATGGAGGAAGACACTCAAATCCAACTTCTAACCTCCATACACACTTATGCATACATACAAGTGCCAATTTACACACATAATTCTAACACACATACACATTTGTATAACACACATATGCCCACGTGTGTGCGCTACAAGTGGGTTTAGATCATACATGAATATGTTTCAATGCCGCTGCACAGTAGAAGCCATTTTCCCCAGGTAATAAGATTCCACTCTGGTGAAACAATGAAGGGGTTAATAGCCAGAATCAAGGCCAGCTCACAAAGGAGGAAGGTAGAACAGGGAATAGAAGTTGGCTTAGGCAGTGCAAAACCTAGTGATCACCTCAGAGCCTGCCATCAGGCACAACAGAAACAAAGGTCAACAGGAATGTGCAGAGGAAGGATTTTGTCTGACAGGAGAAAGACTTCCAGGTCAGGAGCCAAATACCACTAACTCCCCAAGGCTCAAGCCACAAAATGCCAAGTGCTTATTGTGCGTGTGTGGAAAGTTTCTTCCTAAGGAATCAAAACTGCTTTAATGAATCACCGAAATAACTGGATATTTAGCAAAATGTTCTGTAAAGAAAACAAAAATTCTACAGACTATCTCCTTTAAATGAAGTGACTATGTAGGAAGGAAAGAAGGAAGGGAAGAAGAGAGGGAGGGAGGGAGGGAGGGAGGGAGGGAGGGAGGGAGGGAGGGAGGGAAAAGTTAGAATCTGTAGAAAGAGCCACTGGTCTATTTTTAAAAGAATTAAGTCCAGAAAACCAACCCATTGATCTTTCATCCTATTGAAAAGTTTACTTGTAAAACAGATACTGAAAAATATCTGAGATTTGTGGCTACTTCAGGAAATATGTGCTTCAATGGGCTTAAGGAAATCCACCACAGATCTTCTCTATGTTAATCAAATTTTTCAACTAACATTTATTCATTTTTTTTGTAAGCACCTAAGTGTGTGTGTGTGTGTGTGTGTGTGTGTGTGTGTGTGTGTGTGTGTGTGTCTGTGTGTCTGTGTGTGTGTGTGTGTCTTCTCATGAAGGTGTGCTATCGTTTGTATGTGGAGATCAGAAAACATGTTGTAGGAGGTGGTGGATGCATAACATGAATGGAATTTAGGTCATGAGGCTTGGAGGTAAGTACCTGTAGATGCTAAGCCATCTCATGTTCCATCTATCTTTTGTTTCTCACATATGCACATATTTTCTACAGTGATTACTCATGATTTACTAATGCAAAAACTTCTTTCCATAGCTAGGATCACCTGACTAGTAACGGTTGTGGGATTAGAACCAATTTCTAAGTGTCTACAAAGCTTGTGCTGAGAAAACATGCCAGTGTGTGTGAATCTCTGTAAGATACTTATTCTGACTAAAGAGACAAATAGGAGCAAAAACATGGTATCATGTGTTGACTAGGATAGTCCCCATCACATGTTGACTAATGTAGTCTGCAACATTTAGAAACTAAAATTAGAAACACCATCAAGCTGGGGCACTTGCCTAGAAGGCATGAAGCCCTAGGTTTGATCCCTGATACCACAAAGGGAAAATAGTTTTAGCTTAAAAATAGAAACATATCAAAGATATAGCTACAAAGTAATACAATGACCATACAATTGTCCTAAATGACAATGAACATTATTGTCTATATAAACCATCCTTTTAGATAGATTTGTACTACACTTGTTTTCAATTTTTCTGGAAGTCCTATTTTGGAAATGTGAACCACCAAATCAGCCTGGAAGGAACAGTCAGTCATATTTCAAGATTCTGTGTTTGTTGTATTTGCTTATTTCCTTTTTCAATTATTTTCTTACTAGCAGAAAGGAGCAATCCAAAAACATCATTGCTCAACCTGATAAAAGTTAGAACACATAGCCCCCAAATAAATCTAGTCATTATCAAAAATCTAACCTACCCCCTCTAAGAATGAAAATTTTCTTGTTTTTATGATGTTCAAAAAAATGTGCCACAGGCTTAGAAGCAATTTCAAAATTTGCATTCCCAAAATGTTTTAAACTATGAGCACATCATTAGGGAATGTGTTCTTTCTGAAAGCAACTACTTTGAATGAAACCAGTTTCTGATGTAAAATTTCTGCTATATTTGTATAAACTTTTAACAAGGCTTAGAATATAATCTCCATTACAAGTATTTATCATTCATTCTTCCTTCCTTCCTTCCTTTGTTCCTTTCTTTCTGTCTTTCTTTCTTTCCTTCTTTACTACATTGTGTCAGTAACTTTACAAATACTTAGATATGCAGAATGAAAAGTTCAGCCAGGGCCAGAGCTCAGTCTGCTCACACAGTAGGAAAACCCTTGCTAGGAAAGCAATAAGTAGAGATTGTCTCTGTAGTTTATCCCTGTGGAAAACTGTAGTATTTCAAAACTTGAAAGTAAGACAAGCAAGACAATAAATAACATTAGGCTAACTACAAACTGTTTTCAACTTTCTATGGAGGTTCATTTAGACAAAGAACACTAGAAATCAAAATGACAAAGACGACCAAAAGTAATTCCAAAAGTCTTAGCAAGTAACTGAACCTGGTAGCCCCTTGGCTGCCACTTCAGAAGATGGGGAAATAGACTTGATTAGTCTATAGGTCTCATAACAAATACATGTACATATAATTAGGATACAGATTCTAATCAGCAACATGTTGGAACTCTAGACACACCCACCCTCGTTTTGTTCCCTGTATTGGCCACTCTTCTGATTTTACTGGAGACTAGCCAAAACACAAAATCTACAAAAGATGGAAATGTGATTTATTTCCAGCTGTGGGTCACCTAGCTCAACTCCTAGGGATTAGCTACGGTGCTTCGTGCTTCTTTTATCTATAGCAACATAAACAAGAAAGGGTGAGTACATATCTGCAGCCCTCCTCCAACCCTCAAGGAAAAGTGATTTGGCATAAACAGTGATGTAGATGGAAGAAAAAAAGACACCTGTTGAGTTTGGGTCATCTTCTCTTTCTACTAAATCTGTAAGATGAGTGAAAAATAGCCGAGTTTCCCCAGTTCAGAATACACTTGTAAATTACTAGTATAAATTTAGAATCCACTGCACTATCTACAAATATGGCATTTATGAGTTGATCTAACAACAGCTGTGTGGGGCTAGTAGTTCAAGGCACTTTCTGGGTCTGCTTAAACGACTGTCAGAGCACAAAACCAGCTGTTTAAAGAGTTGCGTTTGGAAATACTCACAACAGAGCCTTGCCCAAAATGACTGCCTTTGTGGGATCTCATCTATTACAGAGTGCTAGTTTTTCAAATAAAAATATTTAGGACCTCCGTCTAGAGACAACACTTTAAAACAAACGAACAAACAAAAAACCCTCTGCTGCTGGTTGCATACACTCTGAGGTTTACAAACAAACAAACAAACAAACAAAAACCCCACTGGAAACAGGACCTGTGGGAGATGAGATCCAGCTCAGCAGCAAGTTTTGGAATGGACAGCCCTCTACCTGACAATTTGACTTCAGGACCTGCCCTAGGCATCACGTGCATAATTGCTTTTGTCTCTTGGGAAATTCTCTCTGCACAGATGGTCCGAAGGGGTTAGTTAAGTGTCTCACCTGCCGTACTGGGAAGAGCTCTTCAGCAAAGGGACAGGGCTTCCTGTCTGAATACCACCCCCCTTGAAGTGAGTCCTCCCTGCACCATGTGGAGCTTTGTGGAAAGTCTACCAAGCGCTGGGCGAAGTGGTGCTTCTTGCATATTGAACAAATGCTTTTCTATTAACTTTCTTTGCCGTACCGTTTCCTCACAGTTGACTTCTAGGTGAATACACCCTTACTCTGTGAGCCTCTGGACACCAGTGCCACCCTCTCTGGTATCACTGTCATCACCTCCATTCTGAATCACTGGTTTGTCCAAACTTTGGTTACTTTCATGCTTAACCGTTTCTGTCTCTGACTTCTTTTTGTTGAGAAGTTACTAAGAACATGAAACTCTGGACAACTTAAGCTCCGAAGGCTCTGCTGTCGAGTTAATTTGTGTATCATGGAATTACAGAGGCTGTTCTTTTTCAAAGGAGCCTTGTCTAAATCCTTACAAAAATACTTAAGTCCTTGCTTTCAGTTACAAGAAAATTAAATCCTCAGCCTTAAATAATTTGACTGTGCAATGAAACTATTTAGATTAAAACTGAGTTCTTCCCGCTGAATGAATCTAGCGTTACATTTGTATACCAATAAAACTGAGGCACATAAACTTGGTACTTAATGCCACTGGGTGCATTTGATTTTAAATTAACAAATGTTCATTTGCTAGGTAGGACACAGTTTCTTCAAAAAAAAAGTATGTAACATGGAGTGCAAGAGTCATTAGCACAATACAATAATTTGCAAAGAGACTGGCATTTCTAAACTTTAAAAAGTACACTACCAAGGACTTGGAAAGAATATCAAGCTCCAAGGGCAAAGAATCTACTGCATATTAATCTTCTTTACCAAAAACAAAACAAAACAAAACAAATTAAAAAAAAAAACCAAAAAACAAAAGCAACCAAACAAAAAAACCAGTTGATTGTGGCACTGAAGACAAACATTTACCTGCTGTGTAATGAGGGGGAAATGCTTGAGAAACTGAATGATGTGGTAAAAGGGTGTTACTCCAGGAAAAGAGATCTGCTGGTCCTGATTCTGTTACCAATGAGTACAGACATTTTAGCCAGGAATTCCAACCCCATGGGCCTGAATTTTCCCACTTATAATATGTTCCCCACCCTCCAGAATTTTCCCATGAGAGAAACAGAATCTCAGAGTCATTTTGTAATTTAACCAAGGTAGCAGAAAACAGACAATGAGTTTGAAAAACTCCTCAGAAACATTAGCAGAGCTTTGCCTCCCAAAGAAACATTTATTGTTCTCCCTTTCTCTTTCTTTTCAAAGATATGGCCTGCGTGTGTTACTACCCAGCTGCTATCCTTGAAGAAGAGAGAGTGAACATGTCTAGGTTACAGGAAGCTGAAAATGACCATTAAAAATCTATGTAGATGTGGACATTCAGCTACCTCTCTGTATATTTTCATGTGAGACTTGACATTTAGTGTATTCCTAATTTAACATTCTTAATATGGGAAGGGATTCAGACAACAGACTGTCTGCCTTTAAGATGAGAAGTCCATTGGGTATGTAGGGAATTTATGATTTCATATTGTTGCCCTCAATTTTTCCTGACACGTATTTCGAAACTTTGTGCTGTTTCCTACTGTCACTGGTAGAATACAAGCACATTCCTTTCTGTTCACGTTCTGCAGTGTCATCAGCCTCAGAGCATGTGCTGAGACTGAGTCAAGACTTCTTCCAGGGAGAGATGGAAGAGGGCTGGCTGTCTGGGGGCTATGGGAGATGATGAGGCGGGGGGGGGGGGGGGACTAGGCTGTTCAGGATCTCTCCAAGTTCCGGCTCTGCAAAGTTCACTGGAAGATTGGAGCCCAGCACACAGTCTCTAGGAATTAACTCCATGGATCATAAATTTACTCTTCAGACATTTTCAGCTTAGTTTGATAAGTTTAACTGGAGGAAGATATTGCAGGGAAGCCACTGTGTGCGGATTACTAGGTTTTAAAAACGTTCATCTGCTACCTGCCTGCACCTACAAGACATTCAATCAAAAACCTAAGCTTAAAACTTTCAGGTGTACAGGGAAAGCTAGTGGTACATACAACTGGAAAACAAAGTTCTTTCATTTGTAAACTAATTTTCAGAGAGGGAAAATGCACCCATGCTTAAGACCAATAATAATGAATTATTTTGATATGTTGATTTGTAAAAACTTCAGAGGGAGAGGGTGTATGCATATTTTAGTGGTATACTGCTTGCCTAACACATGTGAGAATCCACATTTGATCCCCTTTCCTTCCAGAAAACAAACAAATAAACAAACAAACAAACAAAAAACCGGAACACACCACAACTTTAGATCTCCAGTTTTGGGGAGAGAGAACAGCTAAGAGACACTACAACTGCATGCAGAAACAGCATGATATTTCTACATCCTCCCATCCAGCACCTACTACATGGATAACTATTAAGATTTTTGGATTACACTGTCAATTTTGTTTCTTTTCTTTTCTGTTTTCCTCCTCAGCAAATCAAATGTTTGGTTTGTTTTGCTTTTGTTTTGTTTTATTTTTGTCTTAATGCAAGAAGAGTTGTAGCCCTTATTTTTTTGTCTCCCAAGCAAAATGCTATTAGGGGTCAAACCCCATGTACGGCAAAAAACAACCTTCGTGGATAATAATGATAAAACCTTATGGAATGCAAAAAACAACCAAAATATGTATTCTCAGACGACTGCATTAGGGCCAAGCCAATATTAGTCCCACTTCACCCACGCACTGCATAGTCTAAAAATGTTGTCAGGCTGATAAGAATTTCCTGACTTACTCTTTCTTCCAATAGAAAATATAGGTCATCAAAATAAACTCTGACAGTAAAAGAACAGTAGTGACACTGTTGACTCTCTTTAGTTCACCAGCCAATAATAGTCAAATAGTTTATTTACCAAAGAAAAATTTGAATATCAAGTAAGCCAATTAGCCGGAGAAGAATAGAATTTTCCATGTACACCTTTCAAACTAAATCCTTCCAGTAGACTCAGCCAAACATCTACTTAAAGAATGTCTATAGAAGTTCCGAATATAACAGAAGCTCACCATCGTTTAACTTCTCAACACAGACAGTTAAGAGTCTTTTTGTGTCTTATTTTTAATTCATTTGTCAGCTTGTTGATAGTTTTAACAAAAGAATGGAATTTGGGGTTGAATCTTAGGGACATCACAAAATAAGATAAAGTACTTGGAGTCAGTCATCATTGAAAATTAGTGGCTTTTAAGTTGTCTAAAGACTTTGATTTTCTTTTTTTTTTAGCTGAAAGAGTATTATAATGTTGGTCTCTACTATGGACTCTTATTTTAATTGAATTGATTTTATAATTCTATAAGAGTTGTTATTCACAAGTTCTACTATTCCTTGCTTTTTCACAAGAGAAAGTTATCTCTCTGAATATTTAGAAACATCTCAGTCAGTTGCTCATCCACATTCCAACTGATAATTGAAGGCCTCTACAGCAACAGAGATGGAGCAAAGGGTGCTTCTTGCAGAGCTGGGTGTTAGTAACATCCAAGGTCTCTTTGCCTTGCTTGAACCTACAATAGTACTATTTTGGATATGTCAAAGCAAACATGAGCAGCCAAAATGTTTTCAATTGTTACCCCTGACCAAAAAATAGAAAAGTACTTGCCCATCTCTCCCATCAAAGGTAATTTTGCTTTGAAATGGTAAGGCTGTCGAATATTAAAGTAAATAAAATAATTAATACTAGCAAGAAATGGGCTCTTCTATCTTGAGTCCCACTGGTCTTCATTAAGACGGGGCTGTTTAATGGTGAGTCTTGTGTTTGCACCCTTTCAGAATTAGCTGAATTTGAGAGCCACTACATTTTAAATAGAGAGCAATCGTCTCTTTCCCAGAGAGTAGCCCTGTGTTTCTAGAAAAGGGACAGAGGCAAAGGGAAAACAGGAATTCAAAGGTCAGATTCCTTCCAGGGCCAAACCCTGAAGGCCAGAATAAAACATACAGTTCCTAAGAAATAAAAACAAGACAATAAATTCCATAAATCGTTATTTTCTAACTATATCTAGCTGTGTTTTTAAGTTTCAATGAAATCAGCCTACTCCAATCGCCGTAGTCCAAGGACTCTTTCAGCACAGTCCCTTGCCACATGCACGTTTCACTGCTTTTAAGGTAGTGGCTAACTAAATTTGGGTGAACTTGCTATGTGGCCACAGAGTAATACTCAAGGATCTCTAGTGTCAAATTTTCCAGTGTCTACACTTTCTTGTCATCCTCTAGATGACAGGTCCTTTTTCCTGACATATTCAATGTCTTGGCTGGGTGGGGCCCGGGCATGCCGATACTCAAGGCTACCTCTGGGCTGAGAAACACAGGTCTGCTGATGGACACCACCGACAAGACAAGCTCTGTGCTTCGTTGGGAACAGAAAATGAATGAAGAGTCTTTCAGGCCACCCGTCATCTAAATCACAGCCCCGGGGAGAAAGGCTAAGTTCCAGAAACACTGAATGTGTCTTCTATCAGACCAGAGTTCCACCATTAAAGTCCCAGAACAATAATTTCGTGAGCTCTCTGCTCAGGTAACCTCTGCTACCTCAGTGTCCCACCTTCTAGTCTTAATCCAGAAAACGCTGGAATACTCTCCACTTGCCCAAGGAAACAAAGTATTCAGGTAAAAAGTTTACTCACACAGTCCTAAGACAGACAGATGCCTTTGGTGAGCTTCAGAGAACTGAGTCCTAAGGACCAGCGCAGCTAGGAGCAACAGCCTCTGAGTCCAGGTGACACAGCTCAAAGAAGCCCCCGGGCCAGGTCCTCTCCAAGGATCCCAGCCCCGACACCCGTAGTTCTGCCCTTCTATCTTTCCCCCCCCCCTGGCTCCCCGCAGGTCCCAGAGCATCCTCCGTGCCTCGGGTCCTGGCGGGACAGGACTGGAGCCCCACAACCGATACCGGGTGCCCCTCGTCCCCGCCCCCGGAAGGCTGCCCGGCTGGTGACTCACCTGCTGGCCAGGTTGGGACGCCGGATGATAGCAGGCTGTGGGGCAGGTTGCAGCAGCCACGGGGTTGGGCAGATACTGGGGCGCTCCATACGGCTGGGGGTGATACATCACCTCCGCACAACTCATGGCAGCGGGGCCAGCGGCGGCCCCGGAGTCGCCGCCGTTCTACGCGCTGGCGCGAGGGGCGCCACCGCCACCGCCGCCGCAGCTGCTGTCCGCGTCGCTGCTCCAGCAGCTACTGCGGCGAAGGCGGGTCCTCGGCGGCCTCGGGCTCCACGCCGGGAGCTAGCTCGGGAGGGGTTGGCAATCAGCGGCGGCCCATGCGCGGGCACCTTCATTTTCAGCCCCTCCGGGTGCCCCCTCCGCTCGCGCTTATATAGCGACGGGACGACGCTGCCCCCCGCCCTGCCGCAGGAGCATGACAGCTCTGGGCTCAGTCTCAGGCGGCGGCACCCGTGGCAGCAGCAAATACCGCAGCGCCAGTTGCAGGGGCAGAAGCAGCCGAATCCCCAATCCAGGAACGGGGCGATGCTTTTGCATACACACAATGCACGCCCGGGGCTCGTCCTATCACCAGCGCCGGTCGCTGGGCGAGGACCGGGAGGCGGGGGCAGGGGAGCCCGGAATGTGGGGAGGCGGGGAGCTTCCCTCCCTAGCTCTCAGGAGCAGTTTATCTGCAAAGTTCCCCCAACTCCAGTCCACAGCGGGCGTGTCGCCCAGCAGGGGGACCCTGGGGAGGGCGGCTGCGGATTGGAGCGAAGTTTCCAGGCCTCTCCGCCTCCGGGCGAGCGCTGATGGTGGGAGGAGATTGGTATGCGAGAGCCTCCGCGCCCACAGAACTCCTCGGGTCCCCACCCAGTCTCGGTCACCTGGCCGCTGGGCCAGGGTTGCCCAAGTCCTAGGAGTTTTGTTTTCATGGAGCATCAACTCCGATGGTGATTGCACAAGATCAAAGGAAGTCCAAGAGAGTTATAAGACAGACCAGGGTTAAAATACAGAATTAAGCCCAACATTAAAAATAAACCGAAGTGAAAGTTAACATTGCCTTCAGTGCCCACAGGTCAGCGATACATAGTTCCCTTGCAGCATCTTCAATGGGAAGGCACATCTTGGTGACTAGTCATCCTGGCAGGATGTACATTCTTTCCTGGCATTTACTGACTGGTTTGAATGAGGCAAGAGAAAATAATTGGCTACTTAACTTGGCTATGATTTAAAGGTGTTGCTTATGTGCAAATGGATTGAAACATGCAGCATGAAATAAAAAACTCTATTTCTAAGAATATTATTATACTCCAGTATAATTATAAAATCTAACTCAACCTTTCCCTCTCTTGACAAACAGAAAATTCTGTAACAGAAACCAAAAAACATGTTCTTTTTCAGAGGAAATGTCACGTTGGATATCAAACGTATTAATGTTGCCATAGAGCAATGTCGCGCGCACACACACACACACACACACACCAAGCTTGTACTCTTAAGTTATTGCCCCCTCCCACCCACCACCACCTCTATCTGGGGACAGTGTGATGTATAAATTGTTGTACCACGTGTGTACAAACAATAATGGCTTTATAGGACACTTTTGCTATCTCATAACGGGCTTTCTTCGTCTATTCATTATTAAATGAATCTTAAAATACAATTATTAAGAGTTTGTGTAGTTCACACTTTAAACTGTGATCATTCTGGTGGGAAACAATCCTATCTAGGAGATAGAAAATAACTTGCTTTATATGTTTATAACTACTTTGTCCAAGTTGATATACCCTGGTTAGGCCTTTTTGCCTGTGACACACACTCATTGGTTTAGCTTCTGACCAGGCAGCTCCATCTGGCACAGAGTCATAAGAACATCCATCTACCCACATCCCAATCTGCATCCATCTACTGACATCCCAATCTGAGCTTCTATTTTTTCATGTCTATCATAAATAACGAAACTCCTACCTCTCAGTTGAAGTGGGAAAACCTGGGAATCTCCAACATCTTCTATTCTCCTAGTGCCTCCTCACAGAACTAACCTTTAGGACATCCTAAATTTTCTGTTTCTTCTACTGCTCTTCCTCTCCTGCTTATATCTGTTACTATAAAGTTTAGCTCACTTAGTCCCTCTCATTCAGGCTCTTGGGTGAGGCTCATTACTGATTGCCCAGACCCATGGTCAAACATCTGGCTCATTCTTCAGGACCCTTATTCCTACAATGATCTTCCTCACTTGCTAATGCTTTCCAGTTCTTATAGGATCCTTGTCTTAAAATATTCAACACTGACCAGTTTTAACATCTCCCCATCACTACTACAGCTGTTTCAGTGCGGTAACATGGAACTTTTACATCTGAGTGTTCAAAAAGTAATGGTTGACTTTATAAGCATCTATTATATAAGGTATTTAAAACAGAAAAAAAAAACCTCAGAGTATTTTATAAATTAGTGAGAGGTCAGAGGACATATGGGACTAATGAAGATGACAGTGTGAAGGACGGTTTCAGATTGTTTGGGTTTTGTATTATGTGGAAAATAGAAAATTTCTGATATTGTGAGAAATTTTAAGACCAAGAGGACAAAGTGACTGAAATATAGCAAAAAGCTTGTGCAATGAAGGCTATCTTCACTTCAAGGTCAGACATCCTGTTCAACAATCTTAACAGCTCCAACTTTTACTTTAACACCATGGTGTACCATAGCAATTAGTTTTTGCAAACTCATAGGTTAAATATCTGTCTCTTACACAGAGCCACTGCATAAACTGATCAACCCCAAAATTAAGATTTAAAGTTGTTCAGTGTGTATGTTTACTAATAATATAAAACCAGCACACATTATAAACTGCTGTGTCTTCCATGTGTTTTAGTATGTGTGGTGATGAGAATAGAAATGGCCGACATACACTCACATGTTTAAGTGTTTAGTCACCAGGGAGTGGAACTCTTTGAAAGAATTAGAAGGATTAAGAGAAGCAGACTTTTAGGGCAAAGTAGGTCACTGGGATTGGATTTTGAGATTTCAAAAGTCCATGCCAGGTCCAGTCCCTCTATTGGCCTACAGATGTAGCTTCCAAATACTGCTCCAACATCATGCCTGTCTGCATGCCACCATGCTCCCCACCTTGATAATAATGGACTGTAAAAAAAAAAAAAAAGGGGGATAGGGGGTGATTTCTGCTAAGGAGTGCTAAGAGTCATCAGTTTATAAATAGAGTTTGTTACATAGGTAGACAAGCCTGTGGTCTGATGGAGGTCTCCTGAGGGGTTGTAAGAGGCCTATAACTTCGAGTGCATGGTTCAACTGCTTTCCATCATCACACAATCAGATATCGAAATAAATAAAATGTGTATAATATACATGCCTGTGTACATTAAAGATGCCCATACATATTCAGACATGTTAATTCAAGAAAACACATGAAGAAATAAATACATACAAATCTGGCTTATGATATATGCAGAATAATGGCATGTAGCATTCTTGAGTACTCATTCAGAAAGGAGAATTCAGCCTGGTCACTGGAACACAAATTTTCACCACTATTATTTAAAGGCATCATAATTAGATTAAAAACAACAATGGGTAGAATGTGATCATATAGACTCCTAGATAATCGTGCTCTACATAGTTTACAGTTATGCTTTTTCACCTTCTACAGGAATTACTACTCACTCTTCTCCTTGAGTACTGATGTAGAATCCCATCCCAGCTATGTAAATCTTCCCAGCCTTTCTACATCCCAGACACTGCAGTTTTCATAAAAGATAAATGACTATACATGTCTCTAATCTTTATCAAATTTCTAGGAATTTTTTGGCTGGATCTTAGTGAGACAAATTCCAAAACAAATTTGAGAAGGAGAGGTAAATTATAAAGGATTTTCCCAATATCTCTTGGGACAAATCAGCATAAAGAGTAGGAGAACATTTTGTTTGAGTAATGACAACCAGGCCTGCCATACTTGATAGCTCACATAGGCTTGGAACGTGACCTCCAGCTGCCTTGGTCTCTAGGGTTATCAATACCATGCTTAACTAGAGTACCTTATTTTACATAGCATAGGGAAGTTAAGATTGTAGGGCTATTAGTCTGCTAATGAACAGATCCTAAAATAAGAGGATAACCATGAACATCTCCCTCAAAAGAGAGAGGCAAGAGATTGGAGTTAATGTCAGATCCATTAAAAGTAAGGAAACAATGCTCCAGATATAGTCACTAACTATGAAGATAGAATGGACTCAAGAGCCAAATATTATATGAGTCCTGCAGAAGCTGCAAAGGCAAAGAAAAGGATTGTACTAAAAAATCCTGAAGGAATGGAGCCATGCTAACACCAATGGCAAACAGAAGCTCTGGACATCGAACCTCTGAAATAGGAAATAATAAGCATGCAGTATTTGAGGTTACTATGTTCAAAGTGATTGGTTGTATTGGCAATGAGAAAATAATATAATGATTTTAGGAAGCAGTAGATGCTGGAAGGGATGGCCATTGGTAGGTACCATAACAAAAGGACTGGTAAGGGGAACTCTAAAGCTTAGAGGACAAGGAGGCACTACCTTTGCCCAATCTAGGAGTGCTAAAATCACAACCATGGTAGAGAAATAAAAATTTGCATGTAAGGTAATAAGACTACTTATTCCATTGTCCTTCGTGCCACATGCCTTAATAGACCACTTTAATGGTCAGAAACTAATACAATTCTCCATTAATTTCTGTCCTTCTTCAGGATTATCTGTCTTCTTCACCATCTTCTTATCATTCATGTTCAGTTTCTGTACTTTTTCTACTTCCATTTACTCTTCTACAACATCTCACTACCAAATGTGTAATGTTACCAGTAATAGACACATTGACAAACACAGAGTTCAATGTTTGAACCCCATATAAACTGATGCTTCATTGATACTGATATCAAACAGTAATCTATCCTTAAGTTTATCTTCTCCTCATGTACTTGCATGACACTCTTCTGTCTTACTCTGTTTTCTTACATGCTGCTAGTCTTCTTCCGTTTCTTTTGCAGGTTACTATTTTATTTTTGGTGGTCATTGTGTATTTGTTTTAAATTAACTTTGAAACCTTCCTCGCTTTATGAAAATGAACTGATATACATTTACCATATTCCCTCAAGTACAGCACATCATTCAATATCTAATATTGAAAAGAATGTCTTGTTGGGTTGATTACCAGATGAAGTATCTATTCATGTTAAGGAACCATATGCTTATTAAATATGCAAATTACAAAATCATACCAGATTTGCAAGATCAAGGCAGAGTGTAAAAGAGCCAGGTCCTTCATTTTATTCTTAGATAGTTACAAAACTATAGATTTTAATGCTATTAAATATTGCATTTCTTGTCACTTCCAATACCCTCTTATACTTCAGTGGTCACAGTAATATTAAAAGAGCATCTTGATTAATACACAATGTTAACAAAACTCATAGAGTGGGATCCAACCTAGATTGAACATCAAAATACTAAAGTATTTCCTTGTCACAAGTCTCTCTTCAGAAATTTTTGGAATAACCAAAAGCCTAAACTAAAATCTATCATAAGACACTTAAAACCTATTTTTAAAGATAATTTCAAAGCCTTTAAAAAGTTCTGAATTGAATGCACAGAGACAGCTGACCTGAACAAGGTGGAGCTAATGGGCCCCCAGACTGATAGCTGGAAATCCAGCAACAGACCTACTCAGATCTCCTGAACATGGGTCTCAGCTAGAAGTCCTGGGCAGTCTAAGGGACCTCTGACAGTGGAACCAGGATCTATCCCTGGTGCACAGAAGGACTTTGGAAGCACATTCCCCATGGAGGGTTACTCCCTTAACCTAGAGGCAGGAGGGAGGGCATAGCTCCTACTCCAAATGACTTGACAGATTTTGTTGACCCTCTCCTGTAAGGCATGCATCATCCTCCCTGTGGAGTGTGTGTGTGGGGTGATGGGATTGGAGGGTGTTGGGGGGCATGGGAGGGAGGGAGGGAAGAAGGGAGGGAACTGGGATCAATATGTAAAATAAGAAAAATAAATTAAAATAAAAAATAATTATACAGAATAAAATAAAAATTAATTTAAAATTAAAAAGAAAGTTCTGAGTTGAATATGTAAGAGTCAATATGTCCCACAACGCCTATGCTCTGCATTATTCTGGCCTCTCCCTCCCAGTAAAACAATATTTCAGCCTGTAATATTTTAGACAATTTATGCTAGTATTTCTGAGAAAATGTTTCTTGAACAGATTCTATTCTGAGTTGGGCTGGTATATTTTTTCTGATGATTCTAACACATTAAAATTCCTTTTTTTTTTATTCATTCCTCATGAAAGGCTAAAACAACAGTACAGCAGAGGTAACAGTTCCTACTTGAAGTCCCATGATATGATTGAATTTCATCCTCATTGATTAATAAAGATGTTTTAACTCTTATTGTTTAATTTGTACAAAGAAAAGCTAAACTTTAAATATTTCTGGTTAGCCTAGCAGAAGCACATAGCAATTAGCAACACTCTGTACTGTCAATGACCCATTGAGTGGATGGGCAAGGCTTATGCTCATCCTTCCTTTGTACCTCTATTTATTACTGAACTATCTTCATAAAACACAAATTATTGTCTCTGTTAAGTATTTATATGTGTGTATGTATATATGTGTATATATGTGTGTATGTGTATATATATGTATATGTGTGTGTGTACATATATATGTAAATTTGATTGGAGATGAATGATTCCATTTTGGTTTGATATTCTTTCCACATATTTAGAAATAGAAGATTCTAAGATGGAGAATATTATCTGAGATGAATGACTGTCAAGATACTACTAAGTCTGTTTATTAAAAGGCAAACAAAGAGTAAGAGGGTATGAACCTGGTTAAATGATTCCACAATTAGAACACATTTAAAAATCTCAAATCCATCGATGGATGAATATTTAGGTGTCTTCATTTTTCCATATGCTGTGGAAACTTACATGTGAATAAAGATTAGTGAAAACAAGTATTCTTTATCTCTGTAACAAATCTTTAGTTCCATGCCCACCTTGAGATTGCTGCTTGTCCCTTTGGTAGTAATCACAAATCTAGGCTAATTCTGTGACATTCTTAATATCTGCCTCTGACAAGTGGATGTTTTCACATGAAGCCTGGGCTGGGTATGAGCCTGGTCCTTCCTGTGGAATGGAACAAGGCTAAGTAGGCCAGGGAGGATTAAACCCTTGATCTTGGCATCATTAACACTGTGTTCTAACCCACCAGGCTAACTAGCCACAGACAAAGACCAATTGAACTAATAAATCACAGCAGCCAGAAGGATCTGGTTTGAATTTATTTCTCATTTTTAATACATTAGTTTTATAATTTGATTTAAATATTTTAGAATAAATAAAACCAAAGGTTTATGCTGCTGTTGTTCAGAGGAGAGAAAGAAGAGAGAAAAACTATCTACAAGGATTTTCACCAGGCTGATGGACAAGGTGATACTGGGAACTGTGCTCTAATTGCAAAAGATGTGAGCAGAAAACAGAGAGAAAAACCATAACCTTAAAATGCACAAAAGAAACTTTGTATTCAGAGAAGACTTCTTAAATCTACTCTAAATCCAATGACTTTTATGGAACTAAAATAACTTTTCTAGCTATTTCCAGATTTTCTTGTTTTATAAAATGAAGTGTGTATGCATCTTCAAATCCTAAAACTTACTTCATCACAGCTACGCACTTTATTCTCATTATAAAAATAGGACACAGGAACGAAGATTTTAACTATCCCATTGGCGTAACGCACTTGGTAGATGATCAGAACTCCACCTAGTTTCAGTGGCTCATTTAAAGTTATAACTTCTGAAGCAGTGAATTTAATGGTTGGAAAATAGACTTCTTCTATATCGTTGTATGCTGTATTGCCTGCACCTACATTTAAGACACTTAATTATGCAAAATTAGTGTTACTGTTCTTTATGTTGCTCTGATCATTTCAATTATGATAATTGCCTCCCTTATGAAAAGATAAATTCCATGAGGGAAAATGCAGATTTAGATACTTTGTTAGTGACTCACACAGCACTAAAGGTAGGTAAGGAGTGTAAACCTGCCAAGTTCCATTTGAGTTTACTATGATGTTTAATCTGTGGAATTGTTAGTCCATAAATGGTTGTATAATGCTCTTGCCTCGGTCTCTTTCAGCCAAATAAGAGCATAGATGCCAAGCCCTTTGTATGTCAACTTTATGTGATATTAGATACAGACTAATTTCAGCCTTTGGCAAGGAAATGTTAGAGGACATTAGATGGATACATTTCTTTTCTCTAGAATAATGCCAACAGTAAGGATTTGGGATAATTATTCTGAAATTCGTTATCCCCTCAGCAGCTATGACAGTAATGTCTTTAATATTATGCAGTTCAGAGCACAACATAAAGACAGAACATTTACTAAAATTACTGAGAGAAGACATGAACAATAGCACTACATCATTCAGAGGGGGGCAGCTTGTTGATTGCAAGCTCAGGTTCATGCTGATGGCACAACAAAGGACAAACTCGTTGAGATTCATCCGACTGACATATTAACTTGAATAAGCCAAGGGAACAAAGTGAAAGCATTCATAATGATGCTTAAAGTGAATTATAATTAACCCTTAAAGTGCCTACAATAATCCAGGTCTTGCATGCTTTGCACAGAGGAACTCATTTCCTCTTTGCAGCATCTCATTAAATGAAGGGAATAATTATCACCATTATACAGATTAGAAAATTGAGGCAGTATATAATTTTTTATTATTATACACTCAGGAAATGATTTGTTCACCATTATTCACTCAGGAAATCTGTTTCCACAACACAGCTTCTATCCTCTGTGCATACTTATTCTAAGGAAGGAAGGAAAACTGATGTGTACCTGAGGCTGATGCCCATCATTTTGCCTGTTGTACAATAAGAACCTGCAAGTTCTTATCTATAACACCGTTTTTCCTTCTCAACAGACACAGTCATCTCTAGAGTCTGCAGGGGTGTTCCACATTCTAGACAAAAATGGACCTTACCAGAGGGCAAGAAATACCATGCAATACTATCCCAAAGAGACACACGGTAACTACTCATCTTTCTTAAATAAAGTACAAAAGCACAGTACTTCTGCTTCAACATTTGCCTTGTTCTTTCTCTTATACTATCAAATATAAATTTCACTTTTTCTTAAAAATGGATAACTGAAATGGATAACATGTTGCTGCCAACTTTTCAGAATTAAAGTCTTATAAATTCTTAAAGACTGAAATATATATATGTTTTCCCTAGGAGCACAACCTATTCTGTATGAATACTAACCAATGTATTTTTTAAATCCTAAAGTAATTTCAGATATTTGATAATCAGGTCATAGCATTGCAGATAGGTTAAGAATACGAGAAACTTGGTGGGAACAGATTGGAGATAAGAAATAAGGAAGCTATTCTTGGGCAATATAAGATGTGACATTAAATATTGTTACTTCAAGCTCTGTAAATATGCAAGACTTAATCATTAACCAATGCGATGCTGCTTAAAGTGTGGTCTGTGGTTCTACAGGATTGTAATCCTGTATATTAGGGTTGATGGCTCAGTGGTTAAGAACACTTGCTATTCCTCCAAAGGACCTGGGTTCAATTCCCAGCCCCCAAATGGCAGCTCACAACTGTCTGTAACTCAAGCTCCAGGAGATCCAACATCCTTACACAGACATACATTGAGGAAAAATACTAATTCACATAAAAATAAAAATAAATTAATCTTTAAAAGAAAAAAAACTGATAATCTCAGACTAAACCTGTCAAATATGCATCTGTATTTGAGAAAGTTTTCTAGGTATTCCTTTTGCACATTAAAATTTGAGAATCACTTGAAACTAATCTCTCTTATTCACATCTAGAGTCATAATGTAGTATCAAAGCATTTAGTCTAAAGTTTTTGGTCATGACACTTGATAAACTATCATAAGATCAAATAATATGGTCTTTGAAATCTAGATATTTAAATTAATATCTTTTATATCCATGAGTAAATGACCAGTTGTCAGAATTTTGTTAATCTGTGTCCTCAGAAGAAGAAGAAATTGACATTTCTTTAAGTATTCTCTGTTATAAAATCTGTACTTCCTGAAGGCATAAAAGGCAATTTTAGCAAAGTGCTAATTAACTCAGTCAAGTCAAAGTTTTCTCAGTTTACCTGGGTAAATTTAAAGATTTAGCATTAATTTAGAGAGTATAGGTTTTATTTGCTCCTGGGTCTTCATAGGCTACTACTTACCAGTCAGGAGCCAGCGTACAGGAGGTAGATAGTGTATCCTATCCAGTCTCTTCTAGAAAGAGCTTCTAACACTCCTGTTCACCTCTGAGGAGCTGACTCCTCCAAGGGGAAGCCCTATTTAGCACCAAGACTCTACTTCCCCTCCAACTCTTTCATAGGAAGATATAGATCTCCAGGCCCCAGAGACTTCTTATCTCTTTAAGGCAAAGAAAACCTGATCTTCCAGTAACCTTTTACATTGTTTTTTTTTTTTTTTTTTTTTTTAAGCATAGAAACCAGGAATTTGGCGTTTTTACTCTCCAGCTTCCAGCTGCCACTTTGCCCTGGGGGGAGGGAGGGGGCTGTTTGACTCCTGGAAGGCCTAAGTGGAGGAGAAGTAACCAGGTGAGATGGACTGAGGGGAGATTAGCATAGGTGAATACAGCAAGTTCCTTCCTGGTGACTTACAATTCTCATTAGACAATGTGAAAGCCCAGAGGAATTGGATTCTCTAGAGTTTAAATCATGAAAAATAAAGGTCACATTAGCTACTTCATCTGGCCTAATGTGAGGTACCAAATTCTATGCAAATTGCTGTCTTTTCCACGCCATTAAAAACTAACAGAATGATCAGAAGAAGAGATGCAAAATGGTGTGGCCACTGTAATAGTTTAATGAGGTCTTCAGAATTGATTTATGGTTATTCAGCTTAGAAAATACCAGAGATAAATACATAAGCATTCAGAAAGTGTCAGTTTTCTTTATGGTTATGGCCCCTAGTAGGTCAACCCCAGTCCAATGGAAGTCTTTTCATCTAAGAACATATGGACAGCATGGATTGAATTTAATGGGTTTACAAAACAAAACAAAACAAAACAAAACAAAACAAAGAAAGTTGGGTAGGTAAGGAAGCAGGAGTGGATCTAGATAGTGTTTGGGAAGACAGGTAATTATTATCAAAATATACTGTATATAATTCTCAAAGAAGTAATAAGACATTTTTCTATTATAAACACTCATCAAACATGAAGAAAAGCTAGTGTTAATGCTGTCCTTTGTCCCAATGGAAGGATGGGAATGAAAGGAACAATATTAAGGAATTAATCTTTGGTTTGTTAAGTAGGGTAGACATGATGCTGCAATTTTCATTTCACCTCTCCAGAGTGCAACATTTAAAAGATTGCTGAGCCATCTCTTGAAGGAAAGAAAGACATGGGAGATAAGATTCCTAAGACATCAAATAACCACTCCAGAGCATTCTATGGTTTTCGTTTTCCCAGACCATACTCTCACCTTAACTTATATATTAAACAGGACTTTCCTAAAACCAAAGCTCAGTCAATGACTGGGTTTCTCATGCAGAAGGATGTAACTGTCTATAGAAAAATGTCAAGCAACAGAATAAATTGTTAGATGTGTTCAAAAGCTTCTGAATATGTTTGTTCAAATCTATGTAGAGATGGATATATAATCATTGAGTATGAAGTGTAAGTTAGTTGCTCTACTCTGTGTAGGAGAAAAGTAGTAGGAAAAATTCCCATGACCTCCCAGCATTGCCTCACAACATTTTATATCTGGTGATTGATCCCCATGAACTTTTGATTTAAAATGGCTAGGGTCACTACAATAATTTAATATATTGTTCCTAATGCTACATCTCTATACAAGGAATCACCTACAGCATCCTATTGTTCCTATATTCATCAGTGTGAATACACATATATGTTTTCCTGACTTCATACAGACATGTTTACGTTTCTCACTATTCACTGGTTGTCAAGGATTGCATATGACCTGAGACTTTTACCCTAGTAGCATACCAAGAAGTCAGCTTTCCAAAATATCACAAGCACTTGCAAAATCAAAAACTAAGCTATAGTCAAGAAAAAAAATGGTTTTTGTATCTGTAGTTATATCAATATTCAAAGTATCAACGTTTGCACTGACTGGCTGAGTTTCATTCTTTACAAAGAAAGTGACGGGATAGGCAACATATGCTCAGATAACAGGACACATTGCAAGAGAAGAATCCAAAATATAGGAAACCACAGGCCAATAAAAGTGACTGCAAGCAAGTGTGCACACACATTCTTCCTGGGTGGGACACTGCAGTCATGTATACTTTTAAATGTGTGTAAAAACACATGTGCAGATATGTGATAGTAAGCACACCTATCTTTTGTAGTAAAAAGACACTATCTTGGAAGATTACTTTCTACCAGGACCTTGCTGTTGTCTGAAAAGCTGTGCTCCTACTGTCTCTGCATCTGTTCACCAGGCATGCAGAAATGTGAGTAGCCCAGAAAGAACTGGCTTGAAGTAATGCTACCCACTATGCTTCAAGCTACTATGAACTAAGTCCTACCTTTTCATCATCACACTTTCAATTCATGGTCCACAGCCCAGTCACTTAAAAGGAGGTTAACACTTACTAAGATTATATCTCATTTCAGGACTTTAAAACCGTGCATGTTAATTTATTTAATTCTAGCAGCTATTGTGAAATAGGCAGAGACATTGCTTGCATTTTATGTATGAGGACATGGAAGTAATAAGACATTTAAAAACTCATCCAAGATCATAGAATTCACAAGTGATGGAACCAAAATATGAATTTCTTGAGCACATAATTGAATGAATTGGTTCGTGGATAATTATAAACAGAAAGACACATCTGTGAATGTAAATACATAAGGCTGAAATTAAGAGTTTGAACAGGGGCTGGAGAATTGATTCAGTGGTTAAGAACATTTAATTTCCAGCACTCACATGGTAGCACATAACTATAACTCCAAGAGGATCTGATGTTCTTTTCTGACCTCTATGGGTACCAGGAACACACATAGTACATATACTTGTATGTAGGTAAAGAGGTCACATTCATAAAACAATAAGATGAATAAATCTAAAAATAAAAATTTAAAGAGTTTGCCTCGTATTCCATTTATAGACTTCATGTATTTCAAAAGTCAGACTGAGATCTGAGATCAACTTATATGTCATAGTATCTATTGATGTCTTGTGTGTGTGAGAGACTTGTTTTCATGTGTATGCACTTGTATACACATGAGGCCTGAGGTCTTCAATTGCTCTATAAATCTTATATGTTAAAGCAGGGTCTTTGAGTCAAATCCAGACCTTACTAATTTGCCCATCTAGATGGCTAGAGACATCTTATCTCTGCCTTCTTTACTCTAGTGTTATCATTAGGCCACTGCACCCAACCAGCATTTACTCTGTTGCTGGAGACCTGAACTCAGAACTCAGATCCTCATGCTGTGTAACATGCACTTTATCCACTGAGCCTATGTATCTACCCAGACCTATGTATTGACTTCTGAAATAGCCGTCTGCTCAGGGACTCTACAAGGACATCCAAGTTACATCGTCCCAAATCAAAGCTTTGAGTGCAAGCCTAATTGGTCTAACTTGGCTAAACTTCATGGTAAAAAACTAATTCTCTCTAAAAAAAAATTAATTTATACTTATTGTTCTTAGCAGAATGTTCATTGGCAGCACATTAAAAAAGAAAAAGTGAAACTGCCCTGTTTTATTAGTTGTGGAAGAAATGTACAATGGAAAATCTAGCTCACAACTAAAACAGAAAGAAGTCATTCCTGGGCTATGTTGCTGTCCCTGGACAGAGACAGGACTGTAGCTGTACAAAATACATGCTGCCTTATGTCTTAAATTTTGTTTTCAATAAGTGCAGTCTGGTTTCTTGTATTGTATAATCTCCATATTCATCAAATGATCTATTTTGCCAAGTTTCTAAAAATAAGCTGGCATACTCTTAGGTAGAATGAGACAGAAAATGAATGCTGCTGGATATTAATAGAAAATACATAGAAGGAGAAGTGAGGCAGGAAGGAAAATTTAGAAAACTAGGAATGAATGCATGTACTCATAATTCTACATACAGTCATGGAGCCACACTCTTGTTAGCTTATGTATTTTAGCTTAGCGATTATTTTGTGTGATTAATCAATATATCGCACATATGTATTGAGTGCTTGTTAGGAAAGGATGTAAAAGTCTCGGTGTACAGGGAAGCTCAAGCTGAAATAAATGCTCAGGTACAACTTCTTAGACATGCCTTTTCAGACAGTGCACATGTCATGCTCAGTCTTTATACTCGTAGTAATTTCCTAGGTTACTCTTGACTTTATAATTATTACTTTGAAGTCGTGAATTCTCTTAGCTGAATTGCTAGGAATTTAAGCCAGTCTTCCATGGTTACTATATTTGTTTCCAATTATCTTTATCTTTTCTTTCTCACTTTTATACCCTACCTCCCCTCCTTCCTTCTTTCCTTCCTTCTCTTTCCAAAAACACTCATATTGAACATCTTGAGGGATTAAATTTTTCTTCGTGTTTTATAAAAGTGTGTTTTCAGCTCAGATGTCCTCTGGAATTGTGTAGATAGCCTTGGGACACACTTCTGATCTAACATGGGAAGAGTCACATTACAGAATCTGAATGTTAATGCAGAGTTTTTCTGCTGGTGTAATCTTCTTTGAATAATTTCAGAAGTGCCTTAGAGTGGTTTTCCCAGAATCTGCATCTTCAGATGAGATTCAAAATTTGAAAGTTAGAATTCAATCTTGATTCTCTTTTAAAATGCACATGCCATTACAGTGCTAGAATCTTGCGTTGTTATATCACCTGTACCTTTATAAGAACCAAAAGGACTATCGACAGTATTAGGACAGAAGAGGGATGCAGTACTCCCTCTTTAGATACTTTAGTTATTCTGTGTCTGATATACAAAGTGTAGCAAATCCATTTCACAGACATACATATATATTCAGATATGAATGCTAGATAGACAGGCAATATAGATAATTAGATAGATAGATAGATAGATAGATAGATAGATAGATAGATAGATAGATAGATAGATAGGTAGACAGACAGATGATAGATATGTGTATATGTATGAGTTGAATTTCTTGATTCACCTTTCCGTGTAATAGCTAACAAGGCATTACCATTTATTAAAGAATTCTCTCCACATGCAAGTGTGCTCTGTTTGCCTGGGTAAAGGAATCTGAGTGAATCTCATTGTTGCAGAACTGTAGCTGTCTGGAGGAAATAAGAGTGTCTTTTACATATTGTCAGAATGGTATAATGATCATGGGTAACAAAATACAGAGGTTAGTTCATAAACTGTGGGCACAGTATGCTCTAATAATCAACTTACTTGATTTTCAAATGAAAAAGTTGAAGACTAAAGAAACAGACTTTACTAACTCATAAAACAGGGTATTCTAGTATTCTTTCCTTTATAGCTTACTGCCTATATAGACTTAGATATTTTATAGTGGCTTTTGACAAAGTCTAGCTTCTGTCATTTTTTTGGAAGGGAGAAGAAATATGTACATTGTCTTCCTTTTGATGCTGAATCTTGGTTTAAATTATACCATTTCCCTTCTCTCCTACTTACAACCCTTTCCATTTTGCCCTATTCCTCTTTCAAATTCATGATCTTTTCTTTAAACACACACACTTCTGCATCTGCCTAGTGTTGAATATATATATATGTATATGTATATGCATATATATATACATACATATATATATATATATATATATATATATATATAATATTTTAGAGGGCTGACCACTTGGTATTAGATAACCATGTGGAAGGCCTCTTCCCTGCAAAAGACAAGTTCTTCTCTCAACACTCACTAACCACCTATAGACCTTTGTCTGGGGTTGGAGCCTCACGAGATTGTTTGCTTCTACATTAGCATATCTAATGATATTGTATTTGATTAGGTCTTGTTTAGGTTGTCATAATGCTGTAATGTCATAAGTGTAGCTTCTTTGTGTGATCTAGAAGACAGTATTTTATATCAGACTTTCTGGTCTTCTAGCTCTTATATTTTTTCCACCTTCTTGTCTGATGGTTCCTGAGGTGTATGTACAGGACTTATTGTGAATCAGTTGAGCTGGACAGCCAATGGTGAGTTATTCTCTACATTTTGACAAGTTGTGACTTTCTGTAATGGTCTGTCTGTTGTACACACAACCTTTATAAATAAAAACCAATAACTATACCTATCTATAGATACAAGGATATGTATTTAGACTATAATTAGAAATTTCTCTAGTTCTCAAAGCTTTTGCAACTTAGGAGGTAAGTAATTAGAAAGACTTGGATGTCTAAATAATAGAGACATTATTAGACATGGAACTGTTGGCGAGGTCCCTAAACAAGGCGGCTTAGGGAAAATTTAATGGCAGAATAAGAAAGGTCTTGATATTCCACATGAGTCTATTTTAGACTCAGATTGTAGACATTAAAACTATTCCCCACCCCCTGAAATATTCTGAAAGCCTAGGAAACATTACAGAATTAAGGCAGGAACTTCATAGCATAGGACAGGCACCATGACAGCTCAGAATCAATAGAAAGAAAAAAAAAGACAGGCAGAGCTGCAGCGTGTCTCTCCCATCCTAGGGTTCATACCAAAAGTAAGAGCTGTGAACAGTACGTTCTTCATAATGACACAGAGTAGGACAGCATACAGGAATGTATCTGTAAGGAGAATTAGAAATGGCTAATCTTTTGTTATAGCTCTTGTAAATTTTTACCCCCACTCCACCTTCTTAGAAAATACACAAATAAAGAATTGCATTTTGTTCTTGAATAATGTATGTCCATTGGTTTTTTTGTATGTTCATATAATTTATAAAGTGCCAGAACATGGTTTTGCAAAACTGCCAAATTAGAATATTCTGTCCATCAAGTATAGCATTCTCTATTTAGAGTATACAGTATTTCATATGGAATGAGAATGACTCAAAAGTGTTTTGTATTTACTGATGCCAATTTCTTTTGTAAAACACACAGAGCATAAAATCTCTAGTAGACTTGAAACAGGATTATTTTCTTAAAAAGAAAATAATAATTGAATTTCTCCATTGTAATATATCAAATAGAAATAATATTGATCATAAACTGTGTCTAGGTTAACAAATAACTTCTCCTTCATCATTTGATAGCTTTTCAGCTATGTATAAACTATTATATTGAAATTTTGTCCCTAGTAATATGGCTACTTATTTGAAGTATATACTACCTCTTTACATATGTATGACATAAATTAAACACCCCCAATTAAAAGTTTCCTTTATAAGAGTTGCCATGGTCGTGGTATCTCTTCATAGCAATAGAACACTGACTAAGACATCTACACATCCAAGAATATACGGACAGCATAAACTGCAATTGATTTTTTTAAAAACGACACAAAGTTGGGTGTGTAGAGGAGGGGAAATGAATCTACAAGAAGTAGCAAGAATGTCAAACATGATAAAAATGCATTGCAAGAAATTCTCAAACACTTAATAAAAATGAAGGGGGGAAAATCCACTCATACATTAATGGGTTCCAAGGTTGATGCCATAATCTGACTACTGTGTCTAGAACCACAGTAAGCATGGCTACACACATAGTTGGCTCTATAGTAAGCTGCCTTGATTTCACTGGGTTTGTACCCAGAAGAGGTATAGCAAGGTCTATTTTCAGTTTAAGATCTATTTTCAGTTAGTTTTGCTTTTGCTTTCACACAGGAGCTTTTATTTTTCCTAGATTTTTAAATTTAAATTAGAAACAAGGTTGTTTACATGTTAATCCAAGTTCCCACTGCCTCCAGTCCTCCCATGTCCTCTTACCAGCCTCCCTATCCTATCCCACTTCTGCTCCCCAGGAAGGGTGAGGCCTTCCATGGGGGAATCAACTAAGTCTGTTAACGTCATTTGGAGCAAGACCTAGGCCCTCCCATGATGGGAAATGTCAGTCTGAAAATATGTTTCTCATATTGGTTAATGAATAAAGCACTGTTGGCCAATAGGAAAGCAAGATATGTGAAATTATGAGACAAGGAGGATTCAGGGAGAGGTAGGAGGAGATTCAAAATGTAGGATCAAGAGAGCAGAACTCCAAACCCTCTCTCTGGTAAGATAAGACCACACAGAAACACTTAGATGAACAGAAATGGGTTAATATTTAAGACAGAGTTAGCCAGTAAGAAACACCAGTAATAGGTCAACAGCTTCATATCTAATATAGTGTCTCTATGTGTTATTTGGGACTGACGCGGCTGTGGGACCAGGAGAGAGGAAAAACTGCTCATTAATACTCCCCCATGTAACTAGGCTGAGAGAGTATCCCTCTATGGGGAATGGGATCCCAATGTCCATTCATACACTAGAAACAAATGAGTTCGACTACCAGAGACAGCCATAGATTGCCCTGGTCTCCTAACTGACACTCACATATAAGGGCCTGGTTCTGTCCTATGCTTGTTTCCCAGCTGTCAGTTTAGGGTCCATGAGCTCCCTCCCGTTCAGGTCAGTTGTTTCTGTGGGTTTCCTCACCCTGGCCTTGACCCATTTGCTTATTACTCCTCCCTCTCTACAACTGGATTCTGGGAGTTCGGCTCAGTGCTTGGCTGTGGATCTCTGCTTCTGCTTCCATCAGCTACTAGATGAAGGATCTGGGATTGCAATCTCATTATAGGGGAAGGGCATTTAAGGTAGCCTCTCCACTATTGCTTAGATTGTTAGTTGGGGGTCATCACTGCAGGTCTCTGAACATTTCTCTAGTTTTCTCTTCAAACCTTTAATGGCTCCCTCTACTAAGGTATCTTTTTTCTTGCTCTCTTATATTCTTCCCCTAACTAAATCTTCCTGGTCCCTCATGTCTTCCTCTCTCTTCCTCTTCTCCCTTTCTCTTTCTTCTAACTCTCTCTTCCCTCCCCTCTGCTCCCAATTTGCTCAGGAGATCTTGTCCCTTTCCCCTTCTCCAGGGTACCATGTATGTCTCTCTTAAGGCCCTGCTTGTTTCCTAGCTTTTCTGGCAGTGTGGATTGTAGGCTGGGACTCCTTTGCTCTATATCTAATATTTATACATGAGTGAGTACATACCATTTTTGTCTTTTTGTGACTGGGTTACATCTGTCAGGATGGTTTTTTCTAGTTCCATCCATTTGCCTGCGAATTTCAAGATTCCATTGGTTTTTTGTTTTGTTTTGTTTTCTACTGAGTAGTACTCTATTGTGAAAATGTACCAAATTTCTTTATCCATTCTTCAGCTGAGGGTGATCTAGGTTGCTTCCAGTTTCTGGCTATTACAAATAATGATGCTCTGAACATAGTTGAACAGATGTTTTACACACACACATATATATATATATATATATATATATACACACACACACACACATATATATATACATATATATATATATATATATATATATATATATGTGCATCCTAATTCCATGCTTAAGAGTGGAATTGCTGGATCCTGAGGTAGACTGATTCACATTTTCCTGAGGAATTGCCATCCTGATTTCAAAAGCAGCTGTACAAGTTGCATTCCCCCCAGAAATGGAGGAGTATTTCCCTTTATCCACATCCTCTCCAGCATAAACTGTCTTTAGTGTTTTTGATTTTAGCCATTCTGACAGGAGTAAAATGGTATCTCAGAGTTTTGATTTGCATTTCCCTGATGGCTAAAGATGTTGAACACTTTTCTTAATTGTCATTCAGGCATTTTGTTTTCCTCCATTGAGAATTCTCTATTTAGTTCTGTACCCCTCTTT